>JARYHS010013631.1:136879384-137188221 GCA_031002005.1 Vandiemenella viatica | reverse complement strand
AAAAAAAAAACATGAAAAAAAAACATGTTTTTTTTCTGGGACACGTTTTTTTTCATAACTACTAAATCTCAAATTTGTAAGGCATTTATTGATTAATATGACTGTTTTAGAGTTTATTCTAAGTACTTTTCTTAATTTTTAAATCTAATATATTTTTCTGGTTCAGTAGAAAAAAAAAAACGAAAATATTGGCAACATTGACTGAAATTTTCTTTTATGAATGGGGACTTCCCGAAGAGGCTATGTTGCGCGAGAAGGAATCCCCGTTCCCCATTGTTTGGATTGATACTCGCTATTTGAACTAGTGCTGCTAGCCCTACGAATTTATCTTTAGACTTATGGATCTTTTCAAAAAATTAGGAATTTAAAATTTATCTACGTTTTTTTACCTCTTTTTTATTACTTATTGTGCTTTCCTTGCATTCGTATACTTGTTAAACTCTCAGCGTATAGTGATACTAAGTCATTAAATTGTCAGTAATTATGAATCGTTTCCTTGCAACTTTTGGCGTAAATCAACGATTGGAAAGAAATAAAGCTCCTATTTTGTATGATAATAGATTTAAATTCAAACTTAAAAGACCGTAATACAGAACTATCGGCGCAGTCTTTAAGCACAGTGTGTACTTTGCTCACAATTTAAAATTGCAATCTCAAAATCTTTTGTGTACAATACAAGAACAACCAGTAAAAGAAAATTGTAACTTCTTCTGAAGTTATGGATATAGAGGAGACAGAAGAAGAAACAGAAAATTCCGACACCGACTGAACTAGTGATGGTAATGCTGATACTAGTGAATGTGGTACTGACATAGGATGAATAAAATTATGTTACCTATATAGATACATTTATGAATTATTATGTAAAACATTATATGATTCAGTAAGATTTAAAACACACTTGTAAAATTTAAGTTCCGTAATTGAAATTATAATTTATCAAATATAATGTTTTCTGAAAAAAAAAAAAATTTAGAAAAAAAACAAGGGTGCTAAGTTTTTTTTCATGTTTTTTTTTCACAAAGCTGAAAAAAACATTTTGTTTTTTTTTTCAGTTTGCAACACTAATTATACATCATTTATTTCATTTAGTAGTGTCGCTTTCATGTAGACAGCATAATTTGCGTTCGTGCACTCACTGCACCATTGGAAAATTAAATTTTAAATTGTTTTGTTGAAGTCGCTTTAATTTCAAATAGTTTACAGCAGTGGTTCCCAATTTGTGGTACGCGTACCCCCAGGGGTACTTGAGGTTACTTCAAGGGGTACGTGCGATATTCTCTTGGTCGAGGTAATCACTAAGATAATTGGAAAAAAATCAAGCAAACATTACTAATCGTCAAAATATATTTTTTGGACATTTGTTGATTTTTTAAATGCTTTTTATTCAATTAAAAATTAATAAATCATGAAAAATGGTTTCATCTATTATAATTTTAGTTATAAGGGGTACGCGAGGGTGTGGTCCTTTCTTGAAGTGGTACTCAGGAAAAACTAATTGGGAACCACTGGTTTACAAAATAAAACTCTTTCATCTGTACTAAAATATTCATCTCTAAATTTCCTTACGTAACTTCGCACTTTCAGAAAATTTTATTTTGGCTTGTTAGTAGGTCTGCTTACTGATCCACTGCAGATTTAACGATGAACGAGGATATTTCATTGAGATACTGATTGATGCGGATCGACACAGGAATGCTTGTGCTGCATTGTCGAGATTAAAAGGCGGGCGGAACATTACGTCTAGAGAGTGACAATAATGTATTATTTTAATTCTAGACTGTTGATTTCTGACCGCAGTGAAAATTAGTTCCCCTGCACCCTCCCCCCCCCCCCTTTCCTTCATAGCAGATCTACAGTTCTGTGAATAATTATCTTAATTTCTTCTCATCTATATCTAGTGAATTCCTGGTACTATTAAAAAACTGCCAGATTTTTCCGCAAAATATGACCATAAATATTTTCGAAATATGACCTAAACTAGGAAAATGAATTGAATATGCATTTATATGCTATATGAAATACATTAAATACCTGTGTTTAATTCAGCATGTCAGCTCAAAAAGAAGGCAGGAAAAAATATGACTTGCCCTAAAGATCGGAACCCTACTGATCTTCCAGGCGACGATGGTTTCCATGGTGGGAGCTACTCCCTTGTTGGATTGGTTTCCTCTTACGTCCCCAGTATGGAATTATATGTAAGTGCTACTGATCTGTGTGGTTGAGTGTTATGTGTATATTCCTGCTATTTTGTTTGCGTTGTGAATGGATGAAAGACGAGAGGGAGAGAATAAAAACCAATGCTAGCCCATTCAAATCCATTCTTCCAAAAGACACCAAGCGGATTTCCAAGTTTGAAGTGTTGTCTGAAGGACGAATTACTGCAAACATTGCCATATTCCCTCTTTCCATAAACATTATGGAGAGGTTTGAGGTTTGATCCAGGATTCTGATACACAATCTGGTGATTAGGAATCGTGCATCACGAGATCTCCTTCCCTGCAGGTAAAATCCTAATGATGAAAATTTCGTTCCCCATCATTGCTCGAAACCGGAAACTCCGTAGAAGGCGCCTAACCCCTTCTTGCTGCAGCCAAGGATGCGGGCAACGCGTCAAGAATTGCTACTATTTCTCCCCCCCCCCCCCAAAATAACACTGTTCCGGATGTTATTTTTATCTTAGGCTCTCATGCAAGAGGAAATTTCAACAAACGCAGATGACGCTGGTCTGGTATGTTAACTAGCATCTAAACTGAGTCATTTTAACTGCTACTTAAAATATCAGTGTTTCGTGGTAATTTCTTTAAGGATTCCCAAATCAATTTTCATTGAATTTTCTTACTAAGTGCCGGAGTCTTGATGTTTTTTCAGACTTTTCGGTCATATTTTTGGAAAATTAAATGGGGACTTACATTGTCAATACCTTTGGGTTTTTGTTTGTGCTTTACGCATTGCCGACGGCGAGGTCATTCGAGGCGGGAGAGACCATCCTGATATTCACCTGCAGTGATTTCGGGGCTCATGGAAAATCGAATTCAGGATAGCAGGACGAGTATTTGATCCAGCAGCTCTCCGAATGCGAGGTCCAAGCGTTGTTGTTCGCCAACCAGTCTCGACCACGAATCAATAAATAGTATTATATATAAATGATCCAGAACAATATTGATTGCATTTTTTAATACATATTTAACGATACTACATTAGACGTGCAACGTGGGGGAAATAATCATCCCTATATGACATGCATATGGAGGAAATAAAAAAAATCTGATTTTTTGCTATAAATCTCTTTTTAAGTCAATGAAAAAGAAATCTGGTAGTGAAATTTCATCATAAATGACGGAATTACGATTATATTTGTAGGCAATGGTATAGTGTGAAATTCAAAGAAAAAAAATCGTTGAATCTTCTCATTAAGTGCCATTGGTAACTTTTTTGGATTTTCCAGTCTGGAAAATTAAAAAAGGGGGTAATCATTTTTGACGATTTTAGTAACTCCTATTTACCAAAATACAGTGGCAAACGAAAATTTTCCAAGACAGCATTGTTTTCATTTTTAACACCTACGCAACAATACCAAGTTGTACGTTTGTTTTCTCAGTAAGTAAAATAAATTTTCCTGTAAAGTTTGATCACAATTGTTACAAAGGCGTCAGAATTACGAGGCTGAGGTTGAATCGCAACACAGGCGGAGTCAACGCCAAAATGAAACTCAGTCACTAGGCTATTAGGGCCGAATAGATATACTTTGTTTATTTTTAACAAAACAGCGAATAGTCAGAGATCAGAGGAACGGGCCGCATACTTTATGGACAAAGATAGGACCGCCGACCTTGGCCAACAGCTGAACATCGAAGGCCGGCACATCCGTTAGCCAGCTAGGCATTGTAAGTGGCCTATTCTATTACTACGTCTAGAAAAGCCAGCTGCGAATAACTTTAAAATGTCCGCCAAACTGTCGGTGAGGTCATTTCTCAGGAAGAGCAATGGTGTCTTCATTGGCGCACATTAATCAGCCGTGGACCACCACGCCTGGGAAGTTTCCAACCCGCCACGGCTCTCCTCTGGCAATTTGCGAGCTTATTTCTGGCGACCGACCGGCTCTGACATTGTCTCTCCTCTCTTCACGACAAGGTCGCTATCCTGACGGACCGTGATGCACCATCCATCATCTCGACACCTGACAGCGGCCGGTGCTGGAATATTGGGAAAACGCCGGACGCAAATTCCCTGAGTGAGTGTCTAACCACGGCTAAGACAATTAGCGATTCCTACAGCAGACATTTTAGCTGCAGAGAGATTTTGGTTTAGGGTGCTGCCAGCTGATACGAGACTAAGGAGAGTGTTAGTTTTCCACGGATTCTTGGACTTCTTAAACGAATCCTGCGATGCGTATTGGATCACACATTAATTTCCTTGACATTCCAATAAGTCACTGAGTACCACTTTAATAAGCCTTCAGCTCGACGAAGTGCAGCAGCTTGACACGACCAGTCCCAGGACAGATCTGCAGTGATCCCTTCTTACAGTCACTCGACAAACGCCTGATTTTGGTAGGAGCACAAATGACTCTTTGGAACACAATCCAAATATGTTTCACGATGCTCATGTTTGACAAGCTTGGTGAGCAAATCATATGCTGAATTGACCGCAATTCTTCTTACACCAATCGTTCCAAATTTTTCCTCGGTTATAAAGCGCATTATCATCTAGCAATTTCCCATAGTCATCGATATAGTAAAGTCCATAAACGGCTGTCAATAATCAACAAGCAGATGGTCATAGCTATGTCCTGTAATGGATCACAGGCAACACCATAATGGAACCGCCACCAGCTATCACTTTGCCGTGGATTTGTGGGGTTTGCGTCACACCCGAATCCAAACATGAAAACGTGAATCATCAGACCAACGTACTTACTCAAGTCAAATATTGTCCAATGGATGTTTTTGTGAGTCCAGGCGGGCTGCTTGATCATGCTATGCTGTGGGAAAGGTACTCTTACGTGTCACCCAGTCCCATTCGCCACAAATGCCAAGTAGCACAGCACGGATAGAAGAAACTCGTGTCTAATACTTCCCTTATCGACTGTGACAGCCAGTTCACGCAGTTACGTTGGTCCGTTGACGTATACGCATCTGCTCAACCGTCTGAAGTGCCGCGTTTATTCAGCATAAATGTCCGGACACTGCACTGTACCGAGGTTACTCTCGGTGCAACGTTACAAGAGAGTGAGTACTCCAAAATTTGGCTACCGCTTCCGAATTTCTATGCCTCATGAATTGCCAGCGTGCAGATCTAAGTAATTTGTATTGTGTTCGTCAATAAACGTTTTACAAAACATTCATGAGTCCATCTGACAACCATCCGCCCATTGTACCATTTGAAGTGATACGTGCAGCACCTGTAAATATGCGTTCTACTTTCCTATTACTTTTGGAACGCCACTTGTTAAGAACACAGTAATACGAGTTTTCGCTAAAGGGACTGTAAACTTATATTTAAAAAAGTTACATCCTAAAGATCTAAATTAATTTCCTTGAAAAATGCTCCTTATTAGTTCCTGAATTCACGAAATGTCTTCAGAGTTCTTTCTACTTCTTCGAACATCGCTGAAAGTCAGTTTTTGAAACATATTTCACTAATCTTTATAACTATTTATAAATGTTCCACACCTTGAAAATGCTGACCTTTTATCTCCGTTCCTATCTATGCGAATATGTAATAGAAGAATTATGAATTTGGTATGGTGATGGCGGAAGTTTCTGGACTCACCGGAAGTCGTGTTTGAGTTGAGTGATCTGTGTCTGTAAAATAGTTGTAATGAACTCAGCATATACCTGCATCTTCATCCGCGCATAGAATCTGGAAAATTTTTAGGAATGATTTGTCTCCTTGGAACGTACTTGTGATGAAGAAAAGTGGACTATGGTGCATTTCGTGGTCGAAACTACGCAATCAGAAAACTTTTGACAATATTTTTTATTAGATTAGCTTGACCAATCTCAGCAATGGATGATACAATGTCACCTTTGGTGACATAGACAACACGCTGTTTATGTCTTGTATGGAACGCCCCTTCAGGCAGGGTGGAAAGTAGTCGAAATTTCAACAACTCTCATAACTGTGGAGGAAGCCCTTCCTTGAACTAGGACAGTGCATTCCAAAGGAGAAGCACTGGAGGAGGATGAGCAATCCGTTTATCAGGTCTATCACTGCAGGTTAAGAACCGGGAGAACACGTTCAGAAACGGCACTGTTAAGGAGTAAGCCTTTTATGACAGTCAGAACTTTAACGTCATAGTTGGTTTATCGGAAACTCATAACCCTTTCAGGATGGCTGCCGAACGTGGAGTATCTTTGCTCAGCTGTTTATTACGTACAAGTGACAAATCAGACCGGCTGAGCTGATAGTCTCTTATTCTGCGTTTCCTTTGGTGAATATCGTGATCTGGCAACGATGGAGCTGAGAACATTACATAGATCAATCTTGAGCTTTTCCTCCTTCAAGATTTCGTCCCACTAACAGACACAACGTTCATCTTCGTACGGTAAATATTGTTCTGTATTGGTCTGGGTTAGAAGTCCATTTAACTATTGGCAGTGAAAGGCGATTTCAATCATCTCAACGCTTCTCCATACACTTTTTGATAAACGCCACCACATTACAGAGCTTCCATCTACCTATGTTTGAGACCGAGGGTGGTGGGTGAAAGGTTAACGTTCTGGCCTCGCATTCGGGAGTAGGCGGATTCGAATCCCCGTCTGGGCATCAAGATTTGGGTTTCCCCAAATCATTCCAGGCGAATGCCGGGATGCTTCCTTCAAAAAGGCCATGGATGAATTCCTTCCAACTAGTCACGTTAATCAGATCACTGGTGGTGTTGGTACAATAAACAAAAAATTACGGTTTCTTGCATTTATAGTAGATGATTCCATCGTTTCGGTGCCCTAAAATATGAATTGCTCAGTTTACCCTAAATATCTAAACTGCTAGTATTTCTTCAGATAGAGTACAACAGACCCACTGTTGTGATAGATGAAAAGCTACTCCGATGATGTTAAAATGAGGCTGTTTCCTGAAAATAATGTTCTCGGTCCGTATATCGCAGTCGTGTAAACTACTGCTTGAGTGCAGCTAAATCCTTGGCTAAATTCGATCTGTGTATCGGGCAAAGATTTACAGTAACTCACACAGTCCGTTCACTTGGCGATAAACGCTAAGAGTGCTGTAAACCCAGCTTTATGTGCCGAGAAAATTATTCCATAACATCTTTGAGAGTAGTGAAAAGTTTTTCTATATAGGAAAATATTAATAGTACCTTGTAGACAAATGGAGCCAGTAGACTGTGAAATACCTACTCAAGCGAAAATTATAATTTTTACTTATGGCTTTACGCTGCGTTGACGTCATTAGAGGTGGGATGGGACTGGGGATAAGGAACGGGAAGGAATTCTGGCATGGCCTTTTTGAAGGAAGCATCCCGGCATTCGCCCTTTGTGATTTGGGGAAACCATGGAAAACCCAAATCTGGATGCCCGGACCGGTATTCGAACCCACGTCCTCCCGAATGCGGGGCCAGAACGTTAACCGTTCACCCACCACACTCGGTCGAAAATTATAATTAACGATCAAGATATTCGACACAGTATTCCGTCCATTCTTCTGTTTAGTGTTTGCTTCTTGGTATTATGAAACAGGATCATGGTATTGTGGTTTAATTGTACTTTTTATTTTTGTTAAGGTGCAATGTCATTTTTTCAGTTAAACAATTAAGTTATTTTTCCCAACCAGTAATGTTCCATTAGGTGACAGATGAATAGCTTTCACCTCAAATATTTGAAAGACACTTTTTTATTCATCATAATTCTGTTTGAAATATTTTGTGATTTCATTGTTAAAACAGCTATAAGACATGATCAGATGCATCTATTCAAAGACCAAATAATGCAGATTATTTAAACAATTACTAACAAATGCTTAAAATCTGATCTGTTCAAGTCGTGAAAAGATCGTATAAATCAGTGAGACTCATTAAGCTTTATTCTAAATGATGTATACTAATTTTCCCAGTTGATATCGTAAAATGGAACTGGCATGCATTGGCGGCACATTGAATTAATACGTCATCCTTAAATCTATTGTAAACGTTTCGAATCAGTCCTCAGATGCGGGTGATTTTAATTAACAGCGGTGTTATCCGTGAAGGGTCTTTATTGAGAAAGCTACAAAAAGTAATAAGCACCTTCAACTCAATAAAACTGAATGCGGTAAATGAATAAATCCAAACACTGGAGCTGAACTGACAGCTCAAAAGCCGCCCAGGTGCCAATAAAAACCTACAGGTTAATTAATGCTTTGCAGTTAGCTGTACACAATTGTACAATTATTTAGTGCTTTATTTTCTGATCTGAAAAAGTGCTTTCAGTGAATTAAATTACGAATCTTTAAAAATGACAAAGATAATTTTGCCTGGTTTAAACGACGCATTGTATAAGTTGGCTGGAATAGGGAACTGAGTATAAATGCGCCATCTGAGGCGAACACTAGCAAGTTGATTTGCTCAAGTACCCACTCAACATACCTAAGTTTAACGAACTGAAGGAAACATTAACAGGAGCCGTTACCCAATCCCTCGCATTGTGATCATTAGAGACCGGATTATATGCAACTCAAAAAGCTAGAAATATGAATGCAAATATGCATCAAAAATGCTTAAAATACCGAGCGTGGCGGTGTAACGGTTAGCGTTCTCGCCTCGCATTCGGGAGGACGGCGGTTCGAATCCCCGTCCGGGCATCCAGATTTGGGTTTTCCATGGTTTCCCAAATCACTCCAGGCAAATGCCGGGATGCTTCCTTCAAAAGGCCATGGCCGAATTCCTTCCCATTCCTTGCCCCTCCATCCTTTCCCGTCTCTAAAGACCTCGCTGTTGAGAGACGTAAAGCAGTAAAAAAAAAAAGCTTAAAATATGCACGAAAAGTGTCAAAATATGCAATATTATATAATATAAAAATAGTAATTTGTAGAGTTTTATTTCAAAATCAGCATGCAATTGGTAAGTAGTTGAGTAACATATTTATAAATTCGATGATTAAAAATTATTTAACTTCTTTTTTTTTTACTTTTGTAAACGTAAACAATCGGGTACTGTTCCAAATATTTAATAGTAATATTGTTTCTTCGATCTCTCAAAATATTTTTATAAGTTAAATGGACCGTTCCACACTCACTGATGTAACTGGGCAGTATTTGAAATTGTGTGCTGTGTTAGCAGTCATTGTTTCTGGAAAATGTTCACCCGTCCCATTACTAAAACTATCAATTTGACACAAAGTTTCAAAACATGTGTTATTGTTCAAAATATTTTTAAATTTCACTTTGATTTTACAGAGGAATACCTCTGGCAATGCGGATTTTATTCATTAACAGAATAGATTCAGTCAAGCCTTGAGTTTTAAGCTTTTTAATACTCGAAAGTATATAAGAAAAATGATTGCTAATCACAGCTATGGTTTTAATACTATAATTGTTAAATGCTTCCTTATACTGACAAACTGTCATAGCCTCTCCACTATCAAAGTGATGAGGATGTGGAGGGTCATGGGAGTGTAAAGGACATATACTGGCGATGAGGCATGGAAAGATATTGCAATAGGTATGAAAAGTAGTGCATGGAAGGGAAAAGATTACCATGACCACAAGCTGGCACTCGATTTCAGGCACAAGGGTGTGGGAAGATTCTCTTTTTTAGGTAAGGGTGTCAGGGATTGGAATGAGTTACCAAGAGAAATGATTAATAATTTACCGAAAACTTTGAAAGAATTTAAATATAAAATTTGTAGAGGGCAAATGTAGGTAGGTGCAGGATAGGGGGAAGATGGGTGTGTAGGGAAATTGCCACCGGAGCCTGTGCTCCATTGCAATTAAATTAAATAAAATTAAAAAAGTCGTTTAATACACCTTTAATGGCCTCGAAATGTTCATTGTAGAACAGTGCAGCTTCAATCCACGTCTCGCCACTGGTTTCGGAGGTAAAGGCACATTTGGCAAATTTTTTTATAGGTATTATTATGAGAACATGCCTTAAGAAACGTTTTCTTTGTTGATGAAATCAATTTATTGACATTCCGAAACGTGGGTCGTAGTTCTTCTGCGAGTCGTCGTAGACTAAGACCTGTGCTGGTAGTAGGTTTTGCCGGCTACAACGTAAGATTTTATTTATTAACTACGCACACTATCGAAAAATATTGTAAATATAGCGAAAATATGGATCATCACTTGGTTTTAGGTAATATATGCAATAACCGATGAAAATGAGGTTAATATGAAAATGCATATGCACACATGCAAATGTATATAATCCGGTCTCTAGTGATCATTCATCAATAAACTTCATCACGCCATGAGAATATAAAGCAGCTAGGTTTCACACGACCTATTCTTCCAAAACGTTTGTTAGTTTTGTTAGGTGCATGTTCAGAGCTTCTCGTCTGGTTTGATGGTCTCCTGTGACGTTTCCTATCCTGAGCTTAAGTCCGCTCGACCCTGCCATTCGGGAGGATCATGGTTTAACTTTCGATCCGGCCATCCAAATTTCGATTTTCGACGGTTTATTGAAATCACTACAAGTGAACGACAAACACTCTCCTGCCTCTAATGGCCTCGACGTCGACGAGGCGTAATACCATAGCAAAAAAAATGAATAAAAAAAAGCTAATGTCCGATTCCCAATATATTATTACAACCTAGCCCAACTTCACAAAATTCTAGCCTTTGTCTTCATTAACACCTTCCCTTCAGCTGCTCCGCCCTTAACAAATTAACCAATCTTGCATGACTTAAAATGTGACCTATGATAATGTCTCTTCTTTATGTGAGACTACTAGACAATTTCTTTTCTAACTCATTATTTCCCTGCATGTTTATTTCATTCTTCATCTGTCCACTAATTCTCAAGGTACTTCTGCAATACCACATAAACCTATCCTTCTGATTTCTTTCTTTCTGGTACTCCACTTCCATATTGCATTATTTCAGTTTTCTCTCAATGGTCTCTACAATACTCGGCTCTCATCCTGTCTTAACCTAATCTTTTCATCATTCCCTCCCTCAACATAAACATCAATTAACTATTTCACATATTGTAATCTTTGTCTTCCTTTATAATTACGTTCTTCTATTGCGGCTTCCACTAACAAGTTAACAAATCCCAAATGTAACCCACCATTTTTTTCTTGTTTTTACGATACTCTTTGTAACGCCTCTATCTTGTGTAATACTTTACATATATTTATATACTTTATTGCCTCTTATTTCCAGCACCAGACCAGTATATAGAGATTTCCTTAACCCCTCTTTGTCCGGCGCTGGTTTTAATATGATACTCACGCTGAAAAATCAAAATTATTATTATTCCAATTCTTATCACACAAACTCAAATTAATTCCTTTGTCTGTATCTACATATATCTCAATCTCAAATCAAAACACTTTCTACTTATCTCATCACTTGTATATTTTTTATTTAACAAACAATTCTCTTTTCTCAAGTCATATAACATTATCTTTATCCATAACCCTAAACCATCTGCCCTCAGGCTAATATTTTACTATTAATAATCCCGCCAGGATTCTTGTGGCTTCTCCAGTGAGCCAAACTGTTTCATCTCTTCTTTCAAACTTATTCATTCCAAAAAACCAAAACTCGTCCTCTCCATTCAAATCATCTCTTCAACAACTCACTCTTGACTCTTCTTTTTTTTCAGAGATCTCATTATTCATCTTGTTATTCTTTGACCTTTGAACTTGAAAATTCCGAATTAATACACACCATTACAATTTATTAAATAAAAAAATAGCTTAATTAATGTAAAATCACACAAATGTGAGGTTGTGTACCTCACATCTTCCACAAACTTCTTTCCCCGGCCGTCAGTTCGAACCTTGTGTGCCCGCTTAATTTTTAGTATCCTTATATGGAATCACATTTCATATGTTTCAATTTTTTTCCTTCTGGTATATCTTAAGTCCAAGCTTCACTTCAATAAAGTGCTGTGTTCTACACGAACAGTTTTAGAAACTTCTTTCTGAGTCATAAATCACTGTTTGAAGTGTTTTTTTTCTGAAGAATTTTTAATTCTTCTCCTGACATCGTTCTTACATCGACCATCAGTTGTAATTTTAATTTCTAAATAATAGAATTATCCTACTTCTTCTATCATATCTATTCCTGTTTTAAATTTTAAATACAAGGTTCAGTTATTTATTAATTAATAGCAGTTACTATTTAACAACAATGGAAGACCGTTTGTTAGGGACAAAGCCTATACCGGGGTTTAGTATCGGCTTCTTCACCTAAACTTGAAGTCATCCAAAAGTTGTCAAAGTCCTGAAAAAGTTCTATAACCGTGTTAAACCATGTAGAATGCTAACTGTAAAATTGACCACAGTCGCCACTTACAGATTAACCTCCTGTAAGAAAGGTACTAAAGTAGAAATGAAAGTCTGAATCCGGATAACTGAATTATATATTCTTGAAAATTTTCACAGAAGTTACAAAAGTCACAGTTAGCAATGGCAATCGGAGAAAATCATCAGCCGAAGATCACAGATCGTGAAACAGAACAGACCGCACCACCCCAAATGAAATTGAAATCTACTATAAACACATGTCGGAAAGTTTTAGAATGTTACGTTGGTCATGCCGGTTTTAAAATGGCGCCGTTCGGCCATCATGCTCTAAGCCGTCTTCCCATAAACCACTGCGCTCCTTGCCGGTTCTGTTCGAACTCGCTCACCAAGAGACTACATCCTAACCCAACGAGATACTTCATCAAAATGTGATAAAAATGGCGGACGGGTCCATTTTATCAAAGTGACCTACTGACCTAGACAATAGTCTATCTGTAAAAAGAATCTATTAATTAAGTACTACAAGAAATTCACAAGGATGAAGAGCGTAATGAGACAAGTGTAGTGATGTGTTAGGTTTTGTTTTTAGAGCTTCCAGACCAGTGAAAATGAATTTTGAAGTTTGGTTAATTTAAAAGCACATTTGTATCGCGTACTGTTCTACGTCATCACACGTCACAGGAAAAATGCTTCACCTCTAAGCTTTAAAATCTCAAGTTAATATTATTTTCAACGTGTTCTCCGGCTCCTGCTGAGTCCAGAGGTGTCAAAATCTTTTAAATTGGTTAAGTCTATCAGAAGTTATAGAATTTCTATATTTTACTGTTTTTCGTTGTGCAACCAAATATTCCGCTTTTTATTTAAAGCCGGTCGTGGCCTAAAAAAAAATTAAATCGAACCTTTATTTATTTTAAGTACTTTAAAAAAGTTTTTAGTTCGTGAAATATGTTAGTTAGTGAGTTATTGAATTTTAAAAGTTCGTTTCTACGATGCCATCACCAGTTGGCTGTTATTTACTTATATTTTCTTTTTATTGGTTGATGGTTATCGGAAACTTAAAGAATATTGACTGGCCGGTTATTTTACTTGATTAAATCAACTTTTAAAGCTCTGAAACTGTTTAGATGTGGTGGAATTAAATGTTGAAATGCACTCCATGTGGAGATGCATTAAACTTCATATTACTGCTTTAAATTGGTCTGGGACTGCGATTTATTAGTGAATTTACTATCAGATGGTGAAATTCTAATTATTAAAGTGCTTTACAGTGTTTAATTTAGTGGAATATTAGTGCTGTGGTCGGGTAAACAAACCTGTGTTTTCTACTTCAGGATTATTATGGATTACGCTCATTTAGGTAAGTTTATGGTTTATATTTTACTTGAAACTTCTTATTTATGGTCGCTATGTGCTGTTTATTTACTTTTCTGAACTTAAAGTGTTGTTATTTCGATTTTAACTATGGTATCGTGTACTGATGTTAACCTCAAACTTTGCCGGATTTTAACGGAATATCGAAAATAGAGCGAAAGGTAGCTTACACGTTAATTAAACTCAGTGGACTGGGATTTTTTTTTTAAATGGATGTACATGCGTTTCACTTTAAAATTATAGGTAAATATAACTATTGCTTTTATTTATTTCAAATAATAAATATTTCAACAACAAAAAACATTGAGTTCTGATAGACATGAAACACACAGTTACTCGACCTTCGCTGCAGGGGCCGCCACTGGATCAGCTGTGGTCAATTACAGAAACCTCCTTATTACCGCATCTCAAACAGGGTGCCCTGTTTCGGACATATGTCAGTAGTTGCACGGAGATGGGTGGAACTCCCGCTGCCAGGGTTAGCTGTACGGTCTGGTTTGCAGTTGAGAGCTGCACTGCATACTATCAGATAACTGCCCAGCATAGGATTTGGTCCGATATGTTCCGACCAATCCTCTAACATTTTGCTTGATCTCGGTAGAAAAAACTGTGAATAACGTTCCGATAAACAGACATGCAACAACCAAACATCATTTTGTTTTTTAATCGGTGATTCAGCCCTGCGATTGATTTTGAATGAATGACAACAATTCCCTTTTTTTTTTTGTTTTTGGTTGACGTCGACGTCATTAGAGACGGAGAAAGTAACGGGAAGGAATTCGACCATAGAAGTTTCAAGGCATCATCCCAGTATTCGCCTGGCACGATTTTGGGAGACCACAGAAAATCCAAATCTGGATCCCTGGTCGGCGATTCGATCCCGCGTCCTCCCGAATTCGAAGAAGCCATGGCGTTACCAGTCACTCGCCCACCATACTCTGTGCATGAAATTTTCTGTAGGTAGTTTTACCACAAAGCTGAAATATCTGTCCTTCCAAAGACGGACCGAGCGTGGAGGATTAGCAGTAACACTGAGGCCTCGCATTCTGGAGGACGTGGGTTCGAATGAACACCTAGCCTTCCAAGATCAGGGATTTCCATGGCTTCCCCAAATCATTCCAGGTGAATTCTGGGATGGTTCCTTCAAAATACCTTCCTCTTTCTTTCCCTCAGTCCTTTCCCACCTGCAATGTCTTCGACGTATAAGAGACGTAAAGACATCAGCTATATATTGTAGCATGACGATGTCGTCAGCTTCAGTTTAATTAATATTTAACTATTAAAGGAATTAATTAATGTGTTATATTTAATTATTCAAGGTAGTTATTCCGTAGAATTTAAGGAAGGGCTGCCAAAGACTTTTATATAGTTTTGTATGTGAAATATTATACTCAGACATTGTGATGGCTGGCCAAGGAGACAGTGCCTGGCGCCAGTCAGTCGGACGACGGCGGTCAGGTGAGGGGAAAGTTTCCCGTTAAGCCGCTGCTGTGGCGGGTGAGCGCCAACCGTTCCAGAAAACCCCAGCGGTGCCACGATTCTCTGCGTCACCTCGTGACCTGTCTAGGTTTAAAACGTAGCCAATGTGGACTCTCTTTTTGTAACAAGAGGGCTGATTGGGTGAATTTCTGTTCCATGTACGACGAGAGAGAGGAGAGGGAGAATCCGACGCCACTGGCGAAGGCTGAAGAAAAATCACTCTGGAACAAGCCGCCAAGGTGGACGGTTGCTCTCGCCCAGTGCGGTGGAGAGATCAGTTCTGGAAGTCAGGGCAGATATCACGCACGCTGCATAGCGCAGTGGTGCATCACTTCTGGCAAAGTCTGCTGGAATTGTCTGCCTGTCCGCTTTCCGACAGACGGACGTGTCCGTCTGAGCGGTTGCTTGGAGCTGAACCGGTGGAGATCGCAGATCACGCGACAATCAACTCACATTTGGGTAAAGTGTTGATTTCAGCCGCCAAAGACGAATTCATGAGTTCATGGTTTTTATCTAAGGTTGAACCCTTAAGCGTTCCCCTGTGAGCGAATCTCAGCTCAGAATTCCATTTTACAACTGAGCTAGCTGGCAAAAACTTTGATATTATTCCAACGTGTGAATAGTGCAATCACCTTGTCTGAGGGTATTAGGACTAATTTTTTCATTCATTTAGATTGGGATTGGCACCCTTGTTCTTTAACTATTGGCATGTTCAGGCATTTATTTGTTCTTGTGCTTGTTTTGAAAATTAACGATTAAAGTTCAGTTGATACTTTCATTTTGCTTTTCATGTCGGCAACTTGTAATGTTGAGCTTGATTGCCTCCTTTTAAGAACATATGTTTCATGTTAACGTTAAATATGCTCAAGCTGTATTTAGCCATTGCTTTAAATTCATTAAAGGTTGGTCATTTGTGTGCCTTGTAATTGCAGCATCAAAGTTCTTTGTAGATGTAGAATTCCCAGTCATACATTTGCATAGTATAAATAATTCAATATTTCATGTTTTTAATAATTTATAATTTAATTTTTTTTAAAAAAAAACCCTCCCCCATATGCCACCCGCGAAATACTGTAATATGCATATATATTCTAAGGCGGTAAACTGTCAATTATATTTTATCATTCCTCCACTCATCTGTCACTATCCACAGTGCATTTAATTCCTAGTGATCTCCGAGTCATACAAAATGTCCACCATTGACTTTATCTGAAAACGTGTTGGATCTTGACACTGTTGTCATTGTCACATTCGTCATAAACACTCGCCTTCTCCCGATTTATAACAGTAACGGAACATCACAGTAATAAAGCAAATTTAAAGAGTTATTCCGCCAAAAACACACATAAATTTTAAAGGTTATTTGTAAATTATACTTTCAGTTTAGAGTTTATGTAAGAATTTTACAAAAATATGAGAGTGAATGGTGAATGACATTTTGATACATACTGAGTTACTTAAGTTACTATAGTGCGTTTAATTAACAGAGGCGGTTCAAGGTCTCTCTGCTCTATCCCCACTCCTCTGCCGCAAGCGTAGGGGAAAGAGTGCCCGCTGACAAATTCCCCACACGGCTGCTGGTCACAGTTGTATCCTCAGGGGGGAAGGATAAAATGCTTGGTGTCGGCAAGGATATGCGGTTGTAAAACCATAGCTCAAATTTGACAAAGCCAACGATGAGCAAAACTCATCGAAGACGGCCATTGAAAATGATCGTGAAGAAGAAGAAGCTTCAATAGACGCGAGAACCTTGAGGACGATTCGGCCAACTAAATCACAGTGATTCAATTAATCACGCAAACCACCTCTCTCATGACAAAACTATCCAGTGTAAAGCGGTCCTATAGATTTAAATAGATTCCTCGTCATGAAAAAGCTCTATCGTACTTAAATTACACTAACTGTGCTTCACCAGAAGTCAAAAGCCGAAGAAAATTTTGTCGTAGATCGAATATCCCCGTCCTCAGTTAGAAAATTTACAACAGTTCCACTTAGGGTTATGTTAGTGTTAATACTACACGTGTATGGCAGAAGAGACATCAAAGCAGGGGCAAAACCGGAAATTCTTTAATTGTGATACTGATTAAACAAATGCAGATATGATAAAGGAACTTCAAAATATTATTACTGGTAATACTCGCAAAAATATGCCTACGTCCAACATAAAAATTTAAATTCTAATAAAAAATTTCATGTAACTATTTCTTACTAGCTGCTACCCGCTTCTTCATACACGTGGACGTAGAATTTTATTGATTGCGCAGACTTCAGCGGTCGTTGTCCCTGTTATCGTGGCTGTCCGAGTGGAACCGCATCAATTTATTTGAAACCTATAGCGTTATCCATCATATGTATGTATTTTTTTATAAATAATTTTCGCGCCAATGCTATTGAAATTGTTGTTTTATTTCCTGAACGCGTTTCACTTCATTCTCTGAACATCTTCAGTGGTCTGTCTGTTGGGTGTTTATACATGTAATAACATTTGTTCTATATTACAGTTTAAACATGAAAATTATGGCATATACAGATATAAGCTTGCTTACATTTTTCATTGGTCACATATGCTGTAATTGTTTCAGCATCAGTTATGCAATCTGCTGCTACAATTATAACTGATGCCGAAACACAGCACAAGTACAAGCATATGTGACCAATGAAAAATGTAAGTAAGCTTATATCTGTATATACCATAATTTTCATGTTTAAATTGTAACATAGAACAGATGTAATTACATGTATAAACACCCAACAGACATAACCGCTGAAGATACTTCAGAGAATGAAGTGAACCGCCTTCTGGAAGTAAAACAATAAATTCAATCGCATTGGCGTGAAAATTATCTATATATATAAAGATGAATGTATGTTTGTTTCTGAAGTGAACTACACTTAATGGTTCCTTGAGGTTTATTACGCTGAACACAAAACAACTGGTAAACAATAAAGAAATGTGGGTACAGTTATCGGATGACCGTCGAGAATTTTAGCCTGGTCCTGATCCGGGGTAGAGAGAGACGGCTTCTACTTCTCGCGAACTTCCGGTGGTCTTCTGTAGTTGACGCTGGTTCCGCGGTCAGGCCGGAACTGCCGGTGGCCCGTTGCCATTTGTTGCCCTTTTCTTTGGTCTGTTTTGTTGGAGAGTGTTGTCTTTCGACATTTTCTCCTCATGTGAATTTGGATAGTTCAATTGTCTTTACGTTTGGTGCATCTTATTTTTGGCAATTTTATTTATAGAATTAATGTGAGGGGTCTTTTGTATGTATCTATATCGGTGGTGTATTGGCCTAGTGGCCTGATGAGTGGGTTCGCTGAATTTTTCGTTGATTTATAAAATGCTACTGCCCTTTCTCGAAATCGTTGTTGTACTGTCAGTATGTTGGCTGCATTGTGTAAATCGTCAGTTGGAAACAGCGTTGGGAGGTGCAGTGCTCTTTTCAGCGCTCGGTTCTGGATAACCTGTAGTTTTTGATGTGAGTGTTGCATGCATAACCCCAAACAGGGCATGCGTACTCTATTATGGGTCGTACCAGACTGCAGTAAATCATGACGCCAACGTCCGGCGCCAGGGAGCTGTCCCTGTTAAGTAATGGGTAGAGCTGCTGTAGTGCAGCGCTAGCTTTGCGCCTGGTTTCCTTGATGTGAGCTCGCCAGGTTAGCTTGCTGTCGAGCGTCACACCGAGGTATCGCGCAGTGCTGCTCCATGGGATGACCTTTCCTTGGAGCTGCACCTGAGGCTGGTCTTCACCTCTTCGTCTTCTCCGCTTGGTTAGTAAGATGGCCTGAGTTTTCTCCGAGTTGATGGTGATCCTCCATCTTCTCGCTCAGGCCTCGATTTTGTCCAGGGCTTCTTGTAGTCGCCTCGTAGCCTACGCTCTACGGCGGCTGATGGTGAACACTGCCTTGTCGTCAGCGTACTGGGCCATTTTGACATTGTTGGTGAGTGGTATGTCCGATGTGTACAGGGAGTACAGTATCGGTCCCAGTACGGACCCGTGTGGGACCCCGGCGTTTATTTTTCTCGACGTTGAGAGTGAAGTTCCCACGCGTACCCTGAAGGTTCTGCCTCTCAGGTAGGATTCTATAAGTTTGACGTAAGAGCCCGGAAATCCAAGTTCAAATAGTTTGTACAAAAGTCCTGTGTGCCACACAGAATCGAAAGCTTTTGAGATGTCTAGTAGCACGAGTCCGCAGTGGCTCCGATGGTTGAATGCTTTCGTGGCTTCTTCGACTACCCTCATTAACTGGTGTGTGGTGCTATGGCTCTTACGGAATCCCATTTGGTGATCCGGGATTAGATCACCTTCGGTGATTAGCTGTTGTATCCTTTTTAAAAAGTATTCTTTCGAATACTTTACTAATTGAAGGCAGCAAACTTATTGGTCTGTAGTTCTGTGGGAATATGGGATTCCTGCCTGATTTGTGTACGCCCGCCACGATTGCTCGTTTCCAGCAGCTCGGGTATTTCCACTCCTCAGTATGTCATTGAAGATATTGGCTAGACAAGAGCAGGCCGCTGGTGGCAATTTTCTCAGTAGTGTGTTGTTTATTTCATCCACCCCTGGAGCCTTTTTGTGGGGTAGATTCTTCAGGCTGTTCTTGACTTCCTTGATGTCGATATCTGGAATTTGTTGTTCTAAATCTGCAGCGGCTGCTTGCTGGTAGGTTCGTAGGCGCCTGCGTATATTGACTACGTCTTCATCGTCTGCTTCTGCTGCGACAAAATGCTTCTCAAAGCAGTCTGCTAAGGCGTTAGCTTTCTCATGCGGCAGGTATACTATGCCTCTCTCGCCGTGCAGTGGTGGTAACCTTTTCTTTTTCTTGGTGAACCATCTTGTGTGGGTCCATGGAGAGTTGTCATTTAGTCTGATCATGGCTACACGGGCCCTCCATTCTCTGTTTCGATGTTCATTAAGTGCTACTTTCAATTCTTTCTGCAGCCTATTTAGCAATGTTTTAGTGCCGCGGTTCCTGGTCAGTTTCCACTCCTTCATGATCCGATTTTTATGTCGGATCATAGCCAGGAGTTGTGGTGGGAGTTGGCTTGATTTTTGGGTGTTGGGTCGACGTATTGGGATTGCTGCTGCCGCTGCTTCCTTCACTGTCGATGTGAAGAATTTAAGACCATCTTCCGCACTGACCGGGAGGTGATTGGAGAAAGCGTCTGAAGTGAGCTGACGATAGACATTCCAGTTTGCTCGCCCTGTAATCTGGGGTTTCTTGTGTCTCCTGTTTCCAGGGCCCGGTTGAACCTCGACCAGCACGGGGCAGTGGTCTGATGACAATCTGTTGACTGTACTGGCTGCCATGTATCCGGTTATGCCCCTGGAGATGCATATATCCAGGATGTCTGGTCGGGTTCCGTTGCGGGGTAGTGGGTAGGTTCTTCAGGTGCCGTCACATTCATGTTGTACATCTCGATGAGGTTCCTCAGCTGTCTCCCGGCGTTGTTGCACACGCGACTGTTCCAGTCTGTGTGCTTGCAGTTGAGGTCTCCGCCGATCAGTAGTCTTCCTCTTATGCCGGCTAGTTTCTCGATGTCTTCTTCAAGTAATTGGCGTCGTGGTGGTCGGTAGACTGCGACGACTGTGAGTTTGCCAGCTGAGGTGGCCATTTCGACACCCAATGGCTTCAATCTGTGTCGTTGTGGGGAGTAGCACCTGGTTGTGGGGGATGCCTCGTCTAATGTAAATGGCGACTCCTCCTCCAGCGGTAGGGCGATCGTATCTGTAGCAGTGGTAGTTGGGTACTGCTACTCTTATACCGGGCTTAAGATGGGTTTCAGATACCATGCAGATGTCAACGCCTTGCTCCTTGATGAACTGCCTGAATTCTATTTCCTGGTTATGTATTCCGTTTGCGTTCCAAATGCAGAACGAGATTGTATAAATATGTGGTGCTCTATCCATTTTGTTGTTGGTTGGAGCTGTAGAATGTAGCCATTGCTGTCGTTACTGCTGCTTGGATGGTGGTTGTAGCTGGTTTAAGGTCGCCACGAGGCTTGTGATCAGCGTCATCAATCGTCTCCATCATACTCGTTAATTTTGCAAGGATCTGGGACGTGGGATTTTCCGCTGCACCTTGTGGGCTTGGCTTGTTGGCGGGTGCTGCTGCGTCCGATCCCAATGTGGAGGAGTTGGGTTGTTCTTCCACCATTGCAGTCTGACTTGGGTCCGATGCCTTACTGTAAGAGGCTTGAGCAAATGTGCGTCCATCTGTCCTCTTGGGTGAGCGTCTGTTCTTCTTCTGGTTTTCAGGGATCTGCTTTTCTATTATCTGTTGAGAGGCGTCCTTTCCTTCTGGGTTTCGGTGTTCCTTTTCCTGGCTGGGATTGTTCTGGTGGCTGGTCCCCTGGTTTTCTTTGCGGCGTTGGTTACCGTCACCTGTGGTGAGACCCCTCTGTCGGTCACGTGCTCTTTTGTACGCTGGGCAGCCTTTGTAGCTTGCTACGTGGCCGCCGCCGCAATTGTAGCATTTTGCTGTGTCCTTTCCTTTCTGTGCCGTGCACTGGTTGGAATCGTGGCATCCTGCACATTTCACACAGACGGGTGGCATCTTGCAGTTCTTTGCTACGTGCCCAAACGTTTGGCAGTTGTAACCACTGTGCTGGTCCGGGCCACGAGCGTAGTTTCTCTACTGTGACCTTGAGATGGCTGATAGAGTCTACTTCAAAAATGGATTTGTTTTCCGGGCAATCCGGCAGTACCACTAGGAATAGTGGCATTGCTACGTTAGTTCCGGTCTGCGGAGCTGATGGACACTTTGGATGTTGAATCCCTTCTCCATCAGTTCTTCCTTGAGTTCGGCCGTTGGGAATGACCGAGGAATTCCTCTGAATACTGCCTTCAGGAGTGGTGCTGCACCTGTTGGGTAGGTGTAATATGGTATATTGGCATCCGTCAGCATTTCAGTTACTCTTACATAGTCAGCTTCTGTAGTAAAGGTGAATTTAATTTTGTCGCCTCCTGCAGTTTTGGCGGTGAATGGGTCCGTGGTGTTGGCGTCTACTCTGTCGTGCAGTGACTTGTAGTTATCTTCAAACTGTACCACTATCGGTGGAATGTGTGATGATCTTTTCGCTGCTGGCTGCGCCGAGTCGTCCAGAGGTTGGAAGCGATTGCTGGTGTCCATCACCAGCTGCGGGTCCAACGCTGGGGGCGGCTTAGCTGTACGTCGTGGGGTGATGAAGCACTCTTCATTTGACTGGTTGACTTGCTTCTTCTTGCGTCTTTCTTCCACGCTGGCTGCAGTATTCGATTGTTTTGTGAAAGTTACTTTTTGAAGTCTGACGACGTTGGTGTAGTCGGTGGTTGAAAAGGATAGATTGCAGCCGAGTGGGCAGTCATCTCCTTCTTCTTTTTCTTTGCCTTCTTCACCTTGCCAGCTGTAGCATTTGACAGTTGCTGAACAGGCACGCTGAGTTTTGTACCACTAGTGCACTGTTCGTTCCTCGGTAACTTTGCTTTCCCCGGTACGGGCGGAGAAGTACGTCTCTTGGAATGACGAGCATCTGCTGGTCCGTAGGCGGGCCTGGTCGTCATCAGTTTAATCCTTACAGATCCGTCGGCGGCCGTTCTCTTCTTGAATGGGAGTTGCGTGGTCGTCTCCAGTAAAGATCCGTCCATGTCCATGGCCAAGTCCGGTGCGCGTTGCCAGGTCGTCGAAGTGGTGGCTGCCGTACAGTTTGTCGCCGTGTCTAAGTCCGTTTCCGTAGCCGGGTCGTCGATGGGGCCGCAGCTGCCGCCGGCAAAGCCGAGTGCACTGAGGCACTCGACCCGCCTGGCGCGGCAGCGCGGCGAGCGGTTTCCTCTTCGTCCATCCTCAAGGAACTGAACTGAACTGGGAACAGAACTGGAACTGAACTGAACTGCCGGTGGAGCTGTCTGCTACGCTTATATAGGCGGCCTGGCGCAGGAATTCCGTTGTGTGGTAGTACGGCGACCTCTGTAAGAAAAGGTCCCACTTAGCCTCTAGATGATTCTATTTATTTTCCTGGTTTGTTTTGATGCCTCTGCGCCTGTTTGGAGTCGTATATGTATCCCGGCGTGCAGGCGCGTTGTGTGTGAGGTCTGCCTGGCAGGGACCTTTACTGGCAGACTGAACAGTTTCTTTGTTTGTTTGTTTGTTTGTTGGTTTGTTTGAGCTTCATACAAATCCACAGTTTTCATGTGATTTCTATGAAAGTTTGCACACTTATCCTCTGAAAGAAGGAGAAAAGAACTGTCTACATTTGGTTGAAAAATTTGTTGTATAAGTAATACATGTTGTCTTATAATTTCGAAAAATTAGTGAACGATGGTAGACAGACGCGTAGGATGTGTAGGTCTCTGTACTGTCTTTCCATATAGCGATCTGGTAGCTCAGTGCTCAAAGCACTTGCTTACTGTTATTTGAATCGTGGTCTCCGGATTCAAATCTACCGGCAGGCAAAGATTTTTAAAAATTGTATTTGATCGTAAGAGTCAGGCCTGGACCGTCGGTTATTCGGATTGAATGT
This sequence comes from Vandiemenella viatica, assembly GCA_031002005.1. NCBI lineage: Eukaryota > Metazoa > Arthropoda > Insecta > Orthoptera > Morabidae > Vandiemenella > Vandiemenella viatica. Next base: position 137,164,461 of record JARYHS010013631.1, on the reverse strand, counting down.
TAAACTGCAGATATCACAAATTCGGGGGTTCGATACCAGGCAAATCGTAGGTAGCCTTACAATGCTGTAGGTGTACACTTTTTTACGTTATAATGACCCCTTGATGGGTTGTTCGCAGTCAGTGTGTGATCTGCAATAATAATACTATAAATGCGGAAGTGAGTCTCTGTCTTTTTGTTACGTTTTCGACGACTAAATGGCTACATTGATATTGATGGAATTTTACAAGGAAATCCGTAGGAAGGGCACAGGACATTTTTTCCGGTATGATTAACAGTTGTAGCCACGAAATTTTGAAAACTTATCGAATGCTGACAGAAATGTGTTGGAAATTGATTCTCTTCAAGAGACAGGTTCGACGGTAGAATGATATAGTGATAGCTTTCCTGTCATATTATGCCGACTCGGTGTTGTTTGGGACCAACCCTTCGTTACCAACAACTTTCTATATTCAATTCTGGCAAAGAAATTCTTAATCCACGCGTACAAAGTCGCGGGTATCAGCTAGTTTATATATATAATTGATCTTGTCGCAATTGAGGATATGGCCCACAATATCTAGATGAGCATAATGTATCTTTCATGATGAAAGCCGCAGAACAATAGCTGATACGTCAGTTTTAATAGATTAATGTTGTTCCAGCCCAGACTAACAAGAATTTTGATGATAGAATTGGAAAGCTGTAAGTTAAGTAAAAGGTGTCCCAAAAACACAGAGTCGAGATAATACAACGAGGCAGACATACAAAAACTGACAGCGAGAGAAATAAAGCCTGAGTGACTGAAATAGCATTACGGAGACTTACACACGCTTCCCGTCTGTCTGTCATCGTTCTGTTAGTTTTAAAAATGTCATTACAAAATACGTTATTAATCCCGAGAAAAAGTATTTGTTTCCTTCCTAATAATACACAGTATTTCCCTGTCAAATTTCATCAAGATCGGTTTAGCTGTTTACTCATGAAAATGTAACAAACAGACAGACAGATTTTCTCTGCATTTATAATATTAGTGTAGATCAGTGTTTCCCAACGTGGGGCCCACGCCCCACAGGGGGGCAATTTGGTTTTTTTAGGGGGGCAATTTAGAAATTGACTTGATACGACTTTACCGCTTTCTCTTCGGTTATTTAAATGCAATGCTAGATATAGGTACAAAATATATAAAAAAAGCAAATTCTTAAAAGGATCACACTAAATTGCCATAATAAATCTTTATTAAAAATCTTTTGAATTTGAATTTTAGTATTTCATTATATGTTTTTTTAATTTTACTTATTGTATTTTATCACAATATTAAAGTGTTTTATTTCAAAAACCATCCTATATTAGTTTCTTTAATAACAAATAATTTTTTTATTAAAAATTATGTATGGGGGGCAAAAAAATGTTAAAAGTGGGACATGACCCAAAAAAGGTTGGGAAACACTGGTGTAGATATTCGAATCTTTTCAAGATCCAATATTGGGTACAACAGGAACAAGTATTTGGTGATGCTCTTCAATGTTAAGCCTGAGATATTTAACGAAGCAATTGGTTCTGCCGCTGGTGAAGTAGTTTTCCAAGAACCTCGGCGACAGTGCTGGCGACTCGCCACGCGGGGGCGGGACACAGCTTTGGCTCGTCGGGGATGTTCACCGAGACGCACAGTAGCGAGTTAGATAATACACTGTGTGGAAATAAAAACTTGACATCACCCCATGCACTTCAGTATGTAAAATCTACTATATAAGGTCACCCACTCACTTCGATAGCTATTGGCTGGAGAACGGTGTCACGTGACAGCCTTCGCTCACAAAACAGCGCCCAGAGATACTATTAGAAGATATTCATGGTTATATCTACAACTTTATAACTAAGCAACTTCTACCAAATTAATTTTAATAAATTTTGTGGCTGAAAAAAACGTGGATCTGCTTTTCAGTAACAACTTCAAAAACTTAAAAAAAAATTAAATTACTCATAGTCTCTGCTGTAACCACGAATGCCAATTGTCATTTCGGCTTAGGATAAATTTCAGTTTAATTACAACTTTCACTAATGTTGTTGCTTGACCAAAATTTATGCATTTCGGTTTATTTGCTTTTTAGGCATTTTACTGACCACTTTAGTTATTGGTATTTATTCATGTTCGCTGAATGTGAGTTACTAGGTTATTTTAAGTTGACATCAGACCAAATGTGTCACCGAATCGACTATTCTGGCAGCTTATTTTTGCGGAGCTGCTCAACAGTTTCATAATATGAAATGTATATTCTCTGGCCGTCACAGATACTATGACCAATGTTTACATAATGAGTGTTTGCCCAGTCTCAATAATAAACAACGTGATGCTTTCGAAGCAAACAGGATTTTTTTTAAAATTTTGCAGAATGAATTTTAAGGGTCAAATACAAGTTCGTATTTAAGCAAGTTCGAATGTATGTTAATGCTTCTGAGTTCCTCAAGCTCAAGAGACTTTATTCATCCTAATGGTGAAACACAGGTCAAGCTTATATTCGGCCAGATCGGATCAACCTGTCATAATCTTTCACCGTATAAACTGTAACTATTCTAGATCCGTGACGATACGCAAAAAATAGTCACGGGCTTACACTAGTATCAAATAATACTGTTTCAGTTCAAAAGCTCACACGCCTATAAGGTGAGGTCACTGGAACACAAAAAATGTATCTGCCAATCAACATGAAGCTATACTGCCTAAGTCCCGGTGATCGTAATACTATTCATCACCCTTGACTTGGATGAACAACGTATGAAGGACAGTTCCCAAATATCACATAGTATAGCGACGGTATTAGTATAGTTAAAGATACGTCCACATTATGGTGAGATTCGTTATTCAGATAGGAAATTTAAGCCTCCCAGTCTCGAGGTCTTTTGTAAGTATCGATCTTAGAGAAGACATGAAGTTCCTCTGTTCAGCTTCTTTCTTCCTCGTACCGTACGATAATTGCAGAGCTTGAAAAACTTGAACTAGGCAGCCTACATCTTTCATTCTCCTTCTTCTTGAATACCTTTTCACAAAATTTGGGGTGGGCTGCCTTCGATGAGTTTTACATATCATGACGTAGTTAAATTTCGAATTATGCTGGTCGTATGCCCTTGCTGACGACAAGCATTTTATGTCTACTGCCAGGTACTAATGAGAGAAGTAAAGTGTTGCCATCTGCCAGTGAAATGGGTAACTGTGTTCAGCGTGTGATAAATGTACGAGGTGTGTACAAAAAGAAACCGAACTAATTAAATAACGTGCCAACGGCTGCAGATAAAATTCTCTGACTTCCGTGCACACTAGTGACATATCTCGGCAAGAGATTGCCTCTTGTCGCACTACAGTCGCTGCATTAGTTTACGAGTGACAGCCGGTTGAGTGAGGTCGTGCGCAGAGTGCTCGTCGGATTTGTGAGAAAGCAAGAATGAAGGAATTGGAGGAGCAACGCGTCTGTGTGAAATTTGGTGTTAAACTTGGGAAAAAGTTTACCGAGACACTTCAAATGCTTAAACAAGGATACGGGGATGACTGCATGAGCCGAACACAGTGCTATGAATGGTTTAAGCGCTTTAAGGAGGGCAGGAGTTCAGTTACCAACGATCCAAAATCTGGTCGACCCTTCACATCAACAGACAACCACCATGTTGAGACGGTTCGCACTGTGATTCATGAAAATCGCCGTTTGACTGTCCGTGAGGTTGCTGAAGAAGTTGGCATAAGTGTAGGCTCTTCAAATCACATCCTGAGAGAAAAACTTGGAATGCATCGTGTCAGTGCAAAACCCGGTGCCGCGCTTGTTGACGGACGAGCAGAAGGAGAATCGAGCTAGGATCTCTAAGGAGTTGCTTGAAAAAGCAAATGAGGACGAAAACTTCCTCAAGAACATCATTACAGGCGATGAAACATGGGTTTATGGGTACGATGTGGAAACGAAGAGGCAGTCTTCAGAATGGGTGGGGAAAGGATCTCCTCGACCAAAGAAAGCGCGGATGAGTCGGTCGAACATCAAGGTGATGATGGTCGTGTTTTTTGATTGGAAAGGAGTTGTACACCATGAATTTATACCACGTGGTCAAACGGTAAACAAGGAAGTCTACCAGAAATTTCTGACACGATTGAGGGATGCTGTGCGTAGGAAAAGGCCTGAACTGTGGGAGAACCAGTCGTGGATGTTGCACCATGACAACGCACCCGCTCACGTATCGTTGTTTGTCACTCCCGTTTTGCCTCAGTCACTCTGTTCTCCAGACTTGGCTCCGGCAGACTTTTTTCTCTTCCCAAAACTGAAAAACACTTTGAAAGGACGTCGTTTCCAGACCATAGAAAAAATTCAAGACAATGCGACGAGAGAACTGCGCGCCATCGGAGAAACTGCATTCCAGAAGGCGTTCCAAAACTTAAAAAAAGGATGACAACGGCGTATTGATAGTGAAGGACAGTACTTTGAAGGGGACAGTGTGTAAAAGTTATTATGAAGAGCAATAAAGCAATTACAGCAGAAGTTCGGTTTCTTTTTGTACACACCTCGTTCTTTGCTTCCAGACCATTCCTGCCTCTAATGACCTCAATGTCGACCAGGCATAAAGCCATAAGAAAACTATACAATTTACTTCAATAAATTATCCTTATATTTTCCTTTGACGCAATAGTATTTGTCACTCACGTATTTAGACCTCCCACCACGCTCCTGCTGATGGTGCGCCTGTAGCAAGACAGTAACCGGTAGATCCTCATAGCCTGCAAGTCATTTCTTTTGGAGAACGCCCCTGTCGAGAGCACGCGGTTTTCATGGGTGTTAACTCATCCATGACAACGTCTGGGACGATGAACTAGGGTAGTTTCCTGATGTTTTCCACCGTGTGCGAGTTTTCGTAAGTTTTATTGCAAATGTAGATGACTATGATAGTGTTTATATTCACTATAGAGTGTTATTTGTGTTTTGGATAAGAGATCAAAGAAGTGAGAGTATGAAACACGGTGCTGGCCTGTTCAGGACTACACTTTCGAAAGACACCGATTAGGTCACCCTGCTTGATTTCTCCGCCAGAGGGGACGAACCAGCATCAACAGTGTTGTATTTCCTCACTAAACACTGCGGAGAGAGTTCTAATTTAACTCAGAACTTCAATGCACAAGGAATTGTGCATCACCACCTCATCTATCCTGCCGGCCAACACCTGGACTCGAACCGGCAAAGTCTGAGTCAGCGCCAGACACCATCACGGTGCCACAGCCAACTGAGTCAACGGAGAATGCGCAAAAAATTTAGAAATCAGTACCGAGCGTGGTGGATGAGCGGTTAAAGCTCTGGCCTCGTATTCGGGAAGACGATGGTTCGAATCCCCGTATGGGCATCCGGATTTTGGTTTTCCGTGGTTTCCCCAAATCACTCCAAGCGAATGCCGGAATGCTTCCTTCAAAAGGACATGGCCGAATTCCTTCCTGTTCCTTGTCTCCACCCCATATCACCACTAATGACCTCGACGTCGATGAGACGTAAAGCCATAAGTAAATTTAAAAAAAAAAGATATCAGTTTTTTTGGGTTTTACAGCTCGTAGACTTTTGTGTCATTAGAGCCGGCAGAGGATTGGGTCAAGGAACGGAAAGTAATTGTTGCCTTTTGCTTGGAGTGATTCCCGAAGAGCGTACCAAGACCCGGGTTAGAATCCACATCCTCCAGACTGCCAAACTCAAGCGCTAACTTATCACTCCCCAGGATCGTTTTATGAATGTGACTCTTTAGTTTGTGATAAGTTTGTATAGAATAATCTTTGTCGTGTAAATATCACAGAAGACTCCAGAACTGCGAGAATGGCTGCTGTATTGACGTCAATGGAGCGTCACTATCAGAATGGAAATGCGTTCAACAATCAGACTGCTTCATAGAACAATAACCAACATCGCTCTTAGAAGCTTTTATTTGGACTGCTGGAAAAATCAATCCAGGACTGACAAGTTCCTCCGTGCCCAAGCTGACTGTAGAATCAAGCGAAAATATGTGTAATGTATATCGTTGGAGTAGTACCATTATTAATGTATTTACATGTTGAAAAGTTGCATAAATTTCGAATAACCGTGCCAAGACATAGTTGCCGTGCTTGTAATGAAAATGGTTGATAGATTTTCAAGATTAGAATATAAGCAAAAAATTTGTATGTTGAAGGAAAAATTCTTACAGCTAGAAGCTCTTCTATTCTTAAAGAAAAAACGTATTTCTGCAGTCAAATGATTTCTGTTGACTTCAGCTCTCAAAGCTCGTGCGAAGCGGATTATTCCCACCCTTATTCTCAAAGATCATTGCTTATTCTACATCCTTACTATTCAGTTCTCTTTAGTCGAAATTAATTCCGATGCCGTTAGTTTGAGAGTGACTTAAAATTTAATAAAAGTGGTTATACACTGCAATGAAGTATGTAAAGTAGTGCTCGCCACCGTTGTTTGCGGTACCGTGATGGTGTCCGGCGCCTGACCAGGGGTTAGCTTGTTCGTGTTGGATGTTGGAAGAAATTTTCACCATCAAGACTTTGCCGGCAGTGTAGGAGATGTGATGACTCACAGTTCATAATCACCAGATTGTGCTCCAAAGTTCTTGGGTAATCCCAAACCGTGATGGCATATGGCACTGGTGATGGTGATTCGGCCATCGGATGGAGACTTTCAGCTAGTGTCTTTGGGAAGAGTAGGCATGAATGGCTGGCACCGTGTTTCACCATCTCCCTTCTCTCATCTCTCATTCACAACACTCTACACTGAACACACATACCATTACAATCATATACACTTACAGTAACAGCTGCGAACGTTGTCACAATAGGGAAGACAGCGAGAAACCATCCATTACCATGGCAACCGCCTACACTCGGACACGGGTATGATACTGATAGAAGAAGAATAAATAAAATAGTGAAACTAATCGATATACACGAATCTACAAATCGTCTATACGTGGTTATTAAGAACGACTTCGCTCGTGTTTGTAAAGAATTTGGATTGACAGCTACCGACATATAACCACCATAGTGCACAATGGGAGATTCGATTCTATTACCACACACAAACGCCAGTCATCTGCGCTATATAGTTCAGGCAGCAAAGTAAAATATACGGACACACATGTCTTTGGTAGAAATACGAAAATATTCTTAATCGACCAATTTCAACCACCATATCTCCCACACTCTCACAGTTACCGAAATTTAGCCAACGTTGTGATCGACGGGTGACTCTGTGCTACTACCACACACAAACACCAGTGATCTGCGCTAGATAGTTTTGGCTGAAAAATGATATACCATGACACATATGTTTTTGGTAGAACATTTTCAACTTCAACCACTTTCAACCATCACATCTCTCACATTCCCATAGTTACCGACATCTAACCACCATAGTACACGAAAGGAGACACGATACCACTACCACACATAAACACCATTGGTCTATGCAGTGTAGTTGTGGCAGCAGAGTGACATATATGGAAACATATATCTTTGGTCGAAATATGAAAATGCCCTGTATTGACCACTTTTAACCAACATATCTCCCACATCCCCACAGCTATCGACATTCGGCCAATGTTGTGCACGACATGAAACTCCATGCTATTTCCACACACAAAGACCAGTGGTCTGTTCTAGGCAGTGATGACTGAAAAGTGATATATTGGAAAACACACGTCTATTTATATATATATAAGATTTGAAACGGCCAATCATTCATTAGAACGTTTAAAATCCATCCGTTATTAGCAAAGTGTTAAACATCAAAGACGTTTACGATGGCAGAGAAACAAAAGGTTGATATTTTACATTGAGAATCACTATACTTCTATGTGCCGTAATATTTAACTAATACCAAATTGGTCCTAATTTCGTTCTTTTTTTTTTCTTATGGCTTTACAGTTGTTCGATGTTCGAGAAATTCGGTCATGCATTCCTGAAGAAATAATCGCGTTATTTACCTGGCAGTACTACAGAATACCATGAAAAATTGAAATCAGAATGGCTGGGATTGGGGTCGAGCCTGCATCATCATTAGGGTTCGGATCTTTATGACCAAAAAAAAAAGAGAGAGAAATATGCATGCAAATATGACCTTAAAAATGGGTAAATGTGACCAAAAAATTACAAAATATGACCAAACACTTAAATTTACTATGTATCAAAACATCTCAATTATTTCATCTAGTAGTGTCACTTTCATGTGGACAGTATAATTTCCTCCCGTGCACTCACTGCACCGTTCGGAAATTAAATTTTAAATCATTTTGTTGGAGTCTAATTTCAGATAATTTACTGAATAGAACTCTTTCATCTGAACTAAAATACTCCTCTACAAATCCCCTTATGTAACTTCTCACTTTCAGAAAATTTTACTTTCGGCATAGAGGTAGGTCTACTTACTGATCCACTGTAGATTTAAAGATGACTGAGGATGTTTAATTGAGATATTGATTGACGCAGATCGACACAGGCATGCTTCTGCTGCATTGTCGAAATTAAAAGGCGGGCGGAACATTATGTTTAGAGAGTGACATAATGTATAAATTTAATTCTTGACTGGTGAATTCTGAACACTAATAAAATTAATTTTGTGTTTTTCCTCCAAATCTATAACAGAAGTACAGTTCTGTGAATAATTATCTTAATTTCTTCTCATCTATATCTAGTGAGTTCCCGGTACTATTAAAAAACTACCAGATTTTCCTCAAATTATGACCATATAACCATAAATATTAGATAGATAGATAGATATGTTCACTTTGATCCCATGTGAGAATAATCTCGGGGATGTGGAACAGTACATACACTTATTAGTAATGTCAATATTACTATATAATTGATAATATTATTATATATTGACAACAAGTTAGCAACAACCCATTAGTATAACCAATATCTCCTGTAATATACAAATACAATCCCGAGTTAATTAATACTTATTATGTGGAACAGTGTATACACTTGTTACCAGCATCTAATAAACAGTTATTTTCTTACCAACCAGTTACCATGTAAGGTTTCACTGTAATTTGTGACTACATATTATATTATGTTAGTTGCTATTTATGTGGAACAGTACACACACCTATTAGCAATATCAATAATATTACCAACAACTCATAAGCAGTCAATTACTTAAAAACCTGTTAATATGATAATTTTTCACAGCAGTTTTTGAGTGCATGCTATCCCATGTTAGTTACTATATATAAGTGAAATTTTGTAAACAGTGTAATTAGTTCATTTGTCAAGTTTCAACAGAAAGAAAAACCATATATCATTTTAGTAATTGTGGATAATTTTGTCACCTTCCCCTTCCATACACCATATATACTATTTTATCAGTCATTCTTAGTTACCAAATTCCAAGAAGAAAATTCTTTTACAGAGTAAAATGGGTTCTGAAGCAGAAACTCTTTCAGTTTGGACTTAAAGTAGTTGGGTTTTTGTAGATAACATTTAATTTCTGTTGGTAATACATTGAATAAGGAAGCTCCAATAAATGTTAGCCCTTTCTGAACAATTGACAGTGATTTGTAATCCTTGTGAATATTATATTTATTCCTAGTATTATGGCTATGTATGTCAGTATTAAGATTGAAGTGTTCAGGATTTTCTACTACAAATGATAATACAGAGTATACATACTGTGCTGGCATTGTTAGAACACCCAGGTTTTTAAATAGATTTCTGCACGGTGTCTGTGGGTTTGCTCCACAAATAGTTCTTATAGCACGCTTTTGCAATTTAAATACCCCTCTGTGCTTGTGACGAGTTTCCCCAGAATGAGATGCCATAAGTGAGCAGGGAATGAAAATATGCAAAATATACTAACTTTCTGGTTTCTATATTAGCTATTCTAGATATTACCCTCAGTGAAAATGTTGCAGAATTCAGTTTTTTAAGAAGTTGTTGAATATGCTGTTTCCAGTTTAATTTGTTATCTATATATACACCCAGGAATTTTGTGAAACTGCTTTCATCGATTGCTTTTCCTTCTGATAATACATTATAGCTGTCCTTTGTTTTATTTTTTGTAACAAACTGAAGTAACTGTGTCTTTTCTACATTAAGTATTAGTTTGTTGGCATTAAACCACCTGTTAATTTTCTTTATAACTTCATTTGCTGTGTTTTCGAGGTTTTGTGCTGATGGGTCTTTCAAGGATATGCTAGTATCATCTGCAAAGAGCACCATGTGTTCATTATCACCTAGTATATGTGGGAGATCATTTATATAGATTAAGAACAGCAGAGGACCAAGAATTGAACCCTGAGGCACACCACATTTAACTATACCCCATTCTGAGTTTATAACATCTCCTGTATTAACATCTTTCAGTGATACACATTGCTTTCTATTTTCCAGGTATGATTTAAACCAATGTCCTGGCTTACCACTAACTCCATAGTGGTCTAATTTACCTAGTAGAATTTCATGATCAACACAGTCAAAAGCCTTAGCAAGATCACAGAATATACCTAGGGAATTTAATTTTTTATGCATTGATTCCATTATGTTGTTTACAAAAGCAAAAATTGCTGAATCTGTTGAAACGCCTTGTCTAAAACCAAACTGTACTTTACTGAGTAGGTCATTTTTTTGTAAATGTGCATACACCCTTCTGTACATTGCTTTTTCAAAGATTTTTGAAAATGCTGGTAGAAGTGAAATGGGTCTGTAATTCTCAATTTTTGAGGTATCCCCCTTTTTATAAAGCGGTTTGATTATTGACTTCTTGAGTGAGTCAGGGAAGATACCTTCTTCAAAAGAACTATTACAAATATGACTAATAACTCTACTAATGCTGGTGTTACATTGTTTCACTACATGGGTTGAAACCTCATCATAACCAAATGACTTTTTATTTTTGAGGGATTTAATAATTTTTTCAATTTCATTTTGACTGGTGGGAAATATAGACATAGGTGCTGTTTTTGGTGACAAGGATTTAAGTATTGCTATAGCATCCATATTCCCAATATATTTTCCTTTTATTTTTTCAATATGACCAAATCCAGGAAAAATGGTCTCAATATACATTTATATGTTATATAAAATACATTTAAATACAATCAGTAACGTTGAATCAGTGTTTAATTCAGCATTTCAGCTCAAAAAGAAGGCAGGAAAAAATTATGACTTTTTCTAAGGATCCGAACCCTAGTCATCACCAATGCCAGGCCGGAACGTCAACTGCTGGCCTACCATTCTTTGTCCTTAAGTGCCGTAATAGCATTCACTAACAAACATTATTTACCTGCAAGTTACAAGTTACATATGTATTTGACAGACACTGGAATTAAAATTTTGTTTAATGCGATACGATTATTGCAGAACTTTTTATTAAGCGCGGTGGCTGAGCGTTAACGCTCTGGCCTAGCTTTCTGGAGGACGCGGGTTCAAATTCTTGCCCAGTCATTAAGATTTCGGTGTTCTATGGCGAATGCCGGGATGCTTCCTTCAAAAGATCAAGGGCATATTACTTCCCGTTCCTTGCCCCAGTCCTTTCCCCCTCGCAAAGCCGTAAACAGAAAAAAAGAACTTCCTTCTTTACGGTGTATTCGCGTAGGTGTCTAAACACCAGTTCATCTACATCTACATATATACTCTGCAATTCACAAAATTGTGGGTGGCAGATGGTGCTCAGCACCAAAGCTAATCTCATTGCTGTGCATTCCAATCCCTAATGGTACGAGGGAAAAAAGAATTCATATAAGAATCAGTCCGGCACCTTATTTCTCTAATTTTATCTTTCCTGTCATTCCGACTCAAATAGGTTGGTCGAAGAAGTATTTCACTACACTTAAAAGTGAAAGTGGGAGTACGCATGTTTACCAATAAGTTTAAACGAAACGTGCGTCGTCTATCTACCAGAGACTCCCAACCTAGTCTACTAATCAGTTCTGTGACGCTTTCATAAGGACTGTAGCAAGCGGTCACGAATCGAGTGGCTCTTCTCTGTATTTTCTCTATACTTTCGATCAACCCATTACGAAACGGATCCCAAATGGCACAACAATAGTCCAAATGTGGACGCACAAGAGATCTGTACGCTATCTCCTTTGTTTGCTCATTACAATTTTTCAAGATTCGACCTATGAATCGCAGCCTAGAATTTGCTCTACCTACTAACGAATTAATGTGTATGCACCATTTCATGTTCCTTTGTACTGTTACTCCCAAATATTTCATAGAATCGACCATATCAATAACTGTATTGTTTAACTCGTATTTCTGAACAATTGGATTCTTTTTGTTAGTTATGCCATTATCTTGCACTTTTTACAATTTAGAGTAAGTTACCACTCAGCGCACCAAGCCAAAATAACATCCAGACCGCGCTGAATTTTTAAGCAATCGGCCAAATTTCTTACTTCCCTATAAATAACCGCATCATCAGCAAACATTCTAAAAAGGCTTTTCACTTTGTCTCCGAGATCGTTTATAAAAATTAAGAAAAGAAGTGGTCCAATTACACTTCCTTGAGGTACACCTGATGTAACATCTAGATTAGAAGAACTTTCTCCTTCAACGACAACATACTGCGACCGACCAGTTAGAAAATCCTTTATCCATTCACAAAGCTGATCCGGTTGATGCAATTTGCAAAATTAAACAATATTAATTTAATAAGAAAAGATAAAGTAATACGTTTAACTGAATTATAAAACTCTGAGAGGTGCTAGTGGAGAAAGCAACTACGTCTTTATGAGTCAAGGTTGCTGCCTGCGTTTTCAAATTTTTTTTCGGTGTCGAGTCATCCTGTTGCGTCTTAATTATCTCGCGGCCGCTCACGGGAGACAAGTGCGTGTGGGAAGATCGTTGACCCCAAAGTTCGCCAGCGCCTACTGCGATGAGTGGAGCGTCAGTCCAACGGCTATACAAGTAACAAACAGCAAACCTTTCAGGCATCGTAAAGGAACGCTGACCTTACGTACGTCGAAATTGGCTATTAAAAACGGACTTTTTCACCAGGCCTATGTGCCGTCACTTTATGAAAATATAGTGTTATCAGGTACATTATTTAATTATCCATTACTAAGATTTTTTTGACGGTGGAGCGTTTATGAAGGAAAGACGTGTTTTGTTTGGTCAGGAATGCTGATAGGGTAAGAACGGCCGGTGGAAGTTCTTTCAGAATACGCTTTTCTTGCAGGACGGCTTGAAGAAGGGGAGTGATTGTGAGGAAAAACTAATACGTTGCGACTACACTGCTTATCAAAGAGATTCAGAGATTTTTAAGAAATTTGAAACCATGATACAAGAGAGAGATGAAGCCAATTGCATTCATTTTCAGTTGCAGCTAGGATCAAACAAAATAAATCTAGAAACTGATAACGGCAGTTAGGAAATAATTAATCTTACGCAACATCAAAACACGAGCAAGTCTCGCACTATAAAAAAATGAGCGGATTATAAATTTCAAGAGTTTCTTGGGGTCACCCGATTGGCCCTACAGACAGCTGGCTGTGCACAGGGTGGCTTTATAAGTAACTTTGTTTACTTGGTTTAGTGAGCCCTCTTTTCCTGACGAATCTGTTTATTTACATTCGGTATCGTAGGATGGCAAAACTACAATATAAGCACAAATTAAACTAATAGTTGGCCATTATATCTATTGCCACCTGTCCAGTCAGAAAAAAAAAACTAATTATCATACCGTAGAAAGAGTAATCTGGCTCAATCCGAATTCATATTCCACTTCAGTCTACTATGACCTGAAGAACCCACGATCCGACCTGAGTCAATAAACAAGAAAGGCACAGATATTTTTTATTAACATTATTTTATTTCATTGAAATGGAGCACACGCTCCGCTGGTAATTTCCCTACACATCCATTTTCCCCCTTTCCTGCACCCACCTACATTAATCCTCCACAAATTTTAACTTTAATTCCTTTCAACATTTTTGGTAAATTATTCATCATTTCCCTTAGCAACTTATTCCAATCCCTGACACCCTTACCTCAAAAAGAGAATCTTCCCACACTTTAGTGCTTGAAATCGAGTGCCAGCTTGTGATCATGGTCATCATTTCCCTTCCTACTTTTCATACCTACACCAATATCTTTCCATGCCTCATCACAAATATACGCCCTGTACACTCCCATGACCCTCTTCACCCTCCTATTGTCTTCCAATGACTCACATTCCAAGACTTTTATCATATCTGTCACTGATTGCATTCTGCGGTAATTTCCAAAAACATATCTAGTAGCCCTTTTTTGCACCCTCTCCGACTCCTGTATTTGATACTTAAAATGTGTGTCCCATACTACACTACCATATTCGAGCAACGGTCTGACGAAAGTTTTGTAACCTAATTCCTTTACTTCTCTCGTACATCCCCTCATCACTCTCTCCAACAAGTGCAGAATTTTGAAACCTTTTCATACCAACTGTTCAATGTGTCCTGACCAGTTAAGCTTATTATCCAATGCAATTCCAAGATAATTGCATTTTAAGTCATCAGCAAGTAATTCTTTCCCCACCTTATAATCATAATCAACCATTTGTTTTTCATTTGTGTATCTAATAAGTTGACTCTTATTTATCTTCATCCCATGTTTCCCAACCCAACTAAATATCCTGTCCAGATCACCCCGCAACTGTTTACAGTCCTCTACCGTTTTGATCCTTTTATATAACATTATGTCATCTGCAAACAATCTGATTTCATATAGTAAACAATCAACACAATTATTCATTAGAATAATGAATAACAATGGTCCCAATACGCTACCCTGTGGCATTCCCATTTTTACTTCCACTTCTTTTGATACTGCATTTCTTACCCTAACTTTCTGTTTTCTACCTTTTAAAAATTATTCTACCCAACAAAGTACTTTCTGATCCACTCTAATAGATTTTACATTATTTACTGCCATTTGATGATTCACTCTGTCAAAATTCTATGACAGATCTAGTGCTACACTATCAATTTGGCCTCCCTTGTCCATTTCATCCGAAATACCTTTCATATATCCCACCAAATGAGATTCACATGAATATCCTTGCCTAAAGCCATGTGAAAACCACTTACGTTCCTCACATATATTTCTGATGTGGTTGAATATCAGTCTTTCCATTAATTTACCTACCACTGATGTCAAACTGATTGGCCTATAATTTTCGACTCTATTTTTCATCCCTCCTTTATGTACCGGCAATACTATCGCACTTTTCCAGTCCTCTGGTAAGCAGCGAGTATCCAGACTCAATTTAAATAATATTTCAAGATAAAGTACAATGTCACATCCGGCTATCTTTAAGATATCTATAGTAATATCATCTACACCAGTCCTTTTATGTTTTTTCAGCTTTCCTATTAGTAGATGTCTAAGGGGGGTCAGCGGACAGTTTTTCCCCATGTATTTCTTATGGAGGGGGATCAGTGGACAGTTTTTCCCCGTGTATTCTTATGGAGGGGCTTGCGCTGCCAGATCTTAAATCCTCTAGCTGTCAAAAAAGGCCATTATAATATGCTAATGAGGCTACGCGGCACTTCTTAGAGGTCATAAATGGGAATAATATGTAAATAAGGCCACGTGCCACGCAGGTGTGCGCTCAATTCGCCGTGCACGTGTACTGTGGACGCAGGTGTGCGCCTCTTATTGCACATCAGGTTTTAGTTTAGCGTGGTACGTGAATAATCATTATTATTTATAAATGTGTTGTTCTCGAGTACCAGATGAAATGTGAAGTGATAGGACGATTTCTGAGACACCGAGCGCGGTGGTGTAACGGATAGCGTTCTGGCCTCGCATTCGGGAGGACGGCGGTTCGAATCCCCGTCCGGGCATCCAGATTTGGGTTTTCCATGGTTTCCCCAAATCACTCCAGGCGAATGCCGGGATGCTTCCTTCAAAAGGCCATGGCCGAATTCCTTCCCATTCCTTGCCCCCATCCTTTCCCGTCTCTAAAAGACCATGTTGTTAAAAAGGGACGTTAAACTGTTACAAAAAAAAAAAAAGATTTCTGAGATCTTGTCAAACTAAGTAGCTCATGGATTGCGGTGAACAGTTGTAAGTGTAAAATATATATTTCTAATGACAAGGTAGTGGCACTGATGAAACTCGACCGAACTTTTTTTTTTCAGTGTTACGTTTTTCCTGTTTGTTTGAAAACACAGAACTGTCGAGGACATTAGAGGTCGGATGGGACAGGAGACTTTGAACTGGAGGGAATTCGACCTTTTGAAGGAAGCATGGCAGCATTCGCCTGGAGTGATTTCGGGAAACCATGGAAAATCCAAATCAGGATGCTCAGATTGAGATTCAAACCCTCATCCTCCCGAATGCGTGGCCAGTACGTTAACCATTCACCTATTACGCTTGGTGTAGTATGAAAAGTATGCATCATTGAATGCTCGATTTCTCATAAATATCCAAATTTCTGGTGGCATAAAATATGCTTGGCTTAAGAAGGTTTTAAAATATACTACAAACCACATTTTAAATTTTTTTTTATAGGAACATTGCAACAGTAAGTAGGAATGTAAACCGTTTTACTTCGTAAATTCTCGGAGTCTAGCCGTCATGCCTGCAAAACGTGGAGCTTAACTTTTTCTCATTGGCGGCGGATAATGCAGTTACCGAAGTTCTAATAACTGATCTTCAAAATCCTCAGCCAGGAGTGTAGCAAGTTTAGGGTCCCATATCTGATCTTCAATCTTCAACTAGCTGGCAGTCAAACACGTGAAAAATTCCCTCACTTTACACTGATTTCAAAAATGTCGCAAACAGAAATTCACCGAAGATAGTACCCGCTAAGTTATAGATCATGTTAGGTCATTCATGAAATTTTTCGTCAGTGCCTGTATACGAGTCTGTTCCGAAGACTTAATGGATCTCGTGTACAACATATAAATGTGTTTTTCTCAAGTACTAGATGAAATGTGAAATGATAGGATGATTTTTTGAGATCTTGTTAAACTAAGTAGCTCATTTCGACTTACGGATTACGGTGAGCAGTTGTAAGTGTACGAAATATACATTATTTCTAATAGCTAGGCAGGGGCAGTGTTCAATCTCGACTGCACTATTTTCAGTGTTACATTTCCTGATTGTCATTTTATCTAATATTCTCTCCACGAAAGAAGTCATCGATTGACATGGGGAAAAAATGGAAGAATGCATACTTTCTGCAGAAACAGCGGTTACAGTTGCATAGCATATTGTCATATCTAAAGTTGTCACGAACTGCACCACTCAAGAACAAGCTAGGAAAGGAACCAAGGCACAAACTTCGAAAGTATATACCTTTTAGGACTTACAGAATATTGACAACTTATACATGCACACACCAGTGTCAAGGGTCATGAAAATATGCTCGGCCCCACAAATATTAACAGATCTTTCAGAATTTCTTGAGTTAACAGCCAGATCCTCATTCTGTTTCTATTTACCGTGTAGTGGGCATTCGCCTGGAGTGATTTCAGGAAACTATGGGGAAAAAAAAAACTTAAATCTTGACGGTCGCTTCCCGAATGCGATGCCAGAGTGGTATCGCTCGCCCACCAGTCATCGTCAATCCTCTTACGCACCCCACCTCATAAAATCCCGAAATGTTATGAAAACCACAAAAGATAGCGAACACAGGTAAAAAATCGCCAAAATTATTTAATATTCGTTCCACGAAAGAAGTCATCGATTGACATGGTTAGAAGGTGACCGAGGATGTATCAGTTTCATCAATAATTCACAATTCCTCAGTTTATATGCCCTAAATTACTTTATATGGACACAGTTAGCATGGCAGGTAGAGCCCCTTAATGAAAAGGTTGTCGGTGTTATGAAGGACGAGGCGAATTGCACCCTGATTGTGGAGTTTGCTGGGTTACGGGCAATAATGTGTACGCATTCTGGCTCGAGACCGACCGAACCTGTAACATTTTTATTTTTTATTTGCTGATTACCAGATAACCCGTAGAGATGCTGTATTTTGTGCTTAGGAACATCTCTTGTGGTATAAACTCGTAACCTTTCTCCGGAGCAGAGCCTTCGTGGGTGGATCCTAAAAAAAACAGGGCATACTTTAGGTATGTTTTCAACCGGAGTGAGAAACATCCACTTCATTCACAAATGGTTACAACAGCTATCCATTACACACACATGCATAGAAAACCCTAATCCGATATCCAGATCTGGATTCACACCGGTAAAGTTCGGTCGAGTTTCATCAGTGCCACTACCTTGTCATTAGAAATCTATATTTTACACTTACAACTGTTCACCGCAATCCATGAGCTACTTAGTTTGACAAGATCTCAGAAATCGTCCTATCACTTCACATTTCATCTGGTACTCGAGAACAACACATTTATAAATAATAATGATTATTCACGTACCACGCTAAACTAAAACCTGATGTGCAATAAGAGGCGCACACCTGCGTCCACAGTACACGTGCACGGCGACTTGAGCGCACACCTGCGTGGCACGTGGCCTTATTTACATATTATTCCCATTTATGACCTCTAAGAAGTGCCGCGTAGCCTCATTAGCATATTATAATGGCCTTTTTTGACAGCTAGAGGATTTAAGATCTGGCAGCGCAAGCCCCTCCATAAGAATACACGGGGAAAAACTGTCCACTGATCCCCCTCCATAAGAAATACATGGGGAAAAACTGTCCGCTGACCCCCCTTAGACATCTACTCTTATTCCCTTCATTATTTCCTCAGGACGAATTTCAAATTTTTTGGTATCTTCATTTCTAATTGTTTTGTTAAGCTCCTTCTCCGAATTAGACCCTCCCGTTTCTGATTTATTGTCCCTAATGCTCTTACTAACTAGTTAATTAATATCTCTGCCTTTTTCAAATCCTCTGTAACTTCTTCACCATCCTTATCTATAAGTGTCTCAACACCCTCCCTTCCCCTCAGTTTTCTAACATAGCCATAGAAATTTGTAGATGCATCAGTCAATGGTCCTCCTGTACTGACAATACTCTTCATAAACCATCTTTAGTCACTTTCTTAGCTATTATTAAGTCCTTGTTTAGTTGTTTTAAATATTCCCTACTACTCTGCTGTCTCTTAAACTCTGTTATGTTCTCTTCTTACCAACCTCTTTAACCTCCTCACTTCCCTATTATAGTACAACAGGTTCTCTACTTCTCTTTACTTTTTGCTTTGGAATAAATTTTTCTTTCCCCTTTCTTATTACCTCCTTGAACTATTCCCACCTTGACTCTACTGCACTTGTGCCTTCCTTCCATTTGCTGAAACGTTCTCTGAAATATCTCTTCAAATTTGAAATATGTGCCTTTTTATAATTGTAGCTATTTCCCCCTTCAATTTTGGCTGCTGGTTTGCTGAATCCTCTAATATCCATCAGAACTGCTTCATTATCACTTATTCATTCGGTTACTTGACACCCTAAAAGGTTATCATCGGAATTTATTAGGAAAATATCCAAAATATTTTATCCCTTAGTGTTTTGCTCTACCACTTGTGTAAATCCTCCTTCCATTATTAAGGTATTTGCAAATCTCTGTTCCCTTGTGTTATTAATCATATTCCTACCAAGTTTACACCTGGTAAATTTAAATCCCCACCAATAATGACCATTCTATTCTCACCTCTGAAATCTGAGTATGAAATGTAGTTTCTCCCCAAGAGCTTCATCTTCATCTGTCATTCTTCCACTGCGGTAAGCAGCCAACACCCTGATTTTTTCATTTTTTACTACCCCAGAAATCTACACCAAGTAACTCATGGTCGTGATCTATGAACACCAGTGAACTGTGGTAGTTTTTGCTAACTATTTTTAAAACTCCTCCACCAATTGCTCCTCTATGTCTGCAGTACCCGCTGTAACCATCAGGAAAAACCTCACTGTCTAGAAATTCTTCTTTTAACCAACTCTCTGCCCAATTATTACTTGTGGTTCGAATTAACATTTATTTGTCACATCATCTGGACAGAATATTTAGCTATGTGGGACAACATGGGATGAAGATAAATCCAAAGAAGGGTCAGCTTATTAGATGCACAGATAAAAAAATTAAAGACTCACTATATGGTGGGGAAATAATTGTTTGTTGAAGACATGAAATGTAAATAACCTGGGCATAACGTTTGATAAACTCTGCTGGGCAGGACACATTCGATAGGTATTAGGAAAAGGTTTCAAAATCCTTCACTTGGAGGAGAGAGCGAAGAGGGGATGTACCAGAGAAGTCAGGGAGTTGGGTTACAAAAATTAGGTCGGACCATTGGTTGAATATGGTGGTGTAGTTTGAGACCCACATTTGGTTATTAAATACAGGAGTTGGAGGGTGTGCAAAGAAGAGTAGCTAGATTTGTTTGTGGAAATTGTCGCAGGACCCAGTCAGTAAATTATATGATGGAGGAGCTGGATTGGGAGTCATTGGAGGAAAGGAGGAGGTTGACGAGAGTGCGGGGAATGTATATGTTGGTGATGGAGCTTGGAGGGATATTGGTCACAGAATTAGGAATAGTGCATGGAAGGGGAAAGGCAGCCATGACCCAAGCTTGCGCTCGATTTCATGCATAAGGGTGTGGGAAATTTTTCTTTTGTTGGCAAGGGTGTCAGGATTGGTAGAAATTACCAAGTGAAGTAATGAATAATTTACCAAACAGGCTTAAGGAATTTAAAATCAGAAATGTAAATTGGGGAGGAATTTGACATTCCACATATAAAAGAATATTTTAAAATTATTTATATTTACAAAAAGGGGGTTATTAGATGACTAGGGAATTTGCCACCAGAGCGTTAGCTGCATCGCAATTAATTTAATAATAATTTTTTTTTTTTTAATGGCATTTGGCAACGGAGGCCATACAGCCAGCTCATGGTAATTGTAATTGCTTTCAGTGTATGGACGCCACAGGACGGACAGGACATTCACATAGACACACAACACTTAACATCCATGCCCGCGGCCGGATTCGAACCGGCGGCCTTCGGCACGCGGAGCTAGCACTCTAGCCCCTACGCTACCGAGGCCGGCAATTTAATAATAATAACTTAAGTTTGTAATGTTAGTTCCAGCTTTTATCACCAGAGCGAGGGTTGTTGCTATGGTGGCCGCTGATTTCCTGTTCAGTTACTGCAGTCAGTCGAGTTGGCACTGTTGAGGCAGACTTCGATCTGATTGCTATCTGGTGAGTGCACAACGGGTCATTTCAGTCGATCCGCTTGAAGAAATTTATTTTTAATATTCAACATTCGTGGATTAGCCCAAGACTCTCGAGAAGCAAAAATAACACGTCTAGTTTTGACAGGGAATATAGTTCCTACGTATTTTCTTACTTGACTTAATTTTCTTGGGTGTTTTCGATATCGCGATTCCACCACAACAATATTCAGTAATAACGTCAGGATACTGCTATAGTTAGTAGCAAGATGTATTATTTTCAAGCAGAAATTAGGTTGTAATACTGCGTGAACCAGCAAGAAACCTTTAAATGAACTTCCGAAAGTATATATAGCAGAGTCTTGCGTTTTACCACTGCAGTAATTTGACGCCGATTCCTGACGGAATCGCAATCTCCAGTAATCCCATTTTCTTGTTCTATGCAACGTGAGATAATCTGATTTTATTTGCTTCCATTCTTTTTAAATGTGTGTTCGAGTCAAGTTGTTAATTTCGGCGCCTCCATTTTCTTTGCATAGATCACACATTATGATCATTTCGAGGGTTGAGGGACATCAGATAGCTATCAGAAAAGTGGTCTTAAAATTTGGATTAACTGTTTCGATATGTTGTCTTATTCATGTTCCCCCAAAATATGAGTGTCTGGCATCTATCAGATATCGCTAGTAGTGCAGGAGTCAAAACAGATATCTTGAAACATTGGTTAATTCTTTTGTTGCGTGTTCTTAACGTTTCAGCTACTCGACGTTCTAAAGTTACGTGAAATGGGCATTTGTCAAAGTATTATTGACCACCATCAAAGTATTAATCTTAGACAGAATTGCTTCTCTTGTACCATGTTTTGTCTTCGCCTGCTATCTCATCTACTGTTCGGGATTAATGGTGATCTCAATTCGGCTATGAATTGGCGTTCTCATACTGCAGTAGTCAAATACAAGATACCACCAGAAATACTTTACGAAATACATATAAGAGTTTCATGCTGGACCAATCTGTATTGCAATCTAATTTCTGCTTAAAAATAATGTTCCAGGCTGTGTTTCGACAGAAATACTGTTGGAAAATAATACGTCTTGCGTTTGACAACTGAAGTATTATGACATCATCTGTGAATGTTGTTGCGGCCGAATCGCGACCTCCAATAGGACTTACTGTTCTTCCTGTTTTTCTGAATATTGTTCTATTCGATAAATTCGGAAAATCTTACGTTAGATTTACAGTGCAATAATTCTCTCATATTTTGTAAGCTTGTGCTTTCTCCGTAAGTGTGACGAGGATTTTTTTATTGAAACTTTTTGGAATCTCGTAACTAATTGAAATTAGGGTGATAGCGTAATCACTGGGACTCGAGGAATTGTTTTGGTTTGAAAGCTTCCACACGTATGTTTGGTGATATTATTTAATATTTGTTGCTCTTAGAGCTGTAAAATATATCCATCCTCTCTAATTCCACTCGAAAAGTGCCGTAACGTAAGGTGGCGAGTGACTTGGAGAAGGCATATAGCGATGTGTAATGATAACGCTGTCGTTCCTTCAAGTACAGTAGCTAAAATCACGGCTTTTTGGTGGTTCGCGAAGTTTTGTTATAAAAAGTATTATAAAAAATTAAAGAATTCATAAGAATTTAAATATTTAAACTTCACGAATTATTATCAAAATCAGTTTTTAGTTGATAAAAACAATTGGGCATATTTACAAGACTCATTTTTAAATATTTAAAATATCAATTTTTTTTAATCGGATACAAAATTTCCTATTTTCTAATTTTAACATTCTTGGATTTTTAATATTAGGGCCAAAATCTTTTATTTAATGCTAGGCTTTCTAAAGTTTATACTCTCGATAGTCCATCATATGTTAAACCAACAGAAGATTCTATTTCTCCAGTGTCTACAGCAACTTTATCCAACATTAAATCTTGAGCTTTATGAATTGTGATTGGGGAATTATAATGGAAATTGTTTTCTTGAAAAATTCGTATTTCGTATTTTACAGAATTTACTTGTCGGTGTAACCGCAACACAACCACTATTTTCATTATTCCAATGAAAATAATTTACAAAGGAACCATTATCACTTGTGGCATTACATATCGTATATATATTATTTCTATAAGGTATTTTTTTGTCACAAGCCTGTATCTTCCTACATTCTTAACCGAAATCAATGAGTAAGGTGTCATTTTAAAGCATATGGTCTCCACTTTGGTCACATCATATTTTAAGAAATGAAGTTTTCGGAATTCAACCCTTAAAGGGCAAAGGTTTCAATATTTTTCCAATGCGTTTTTGTGTCACGAGCGATATATTTTCCTTATTATCTAACCAATATAGATAAATGAGGTATCATATTAAAGAATAAGATCTCCGCCGTGGTAACATTGTATTTTAAGAAAGGAATTTTTCGTAATTCGACCCTTAAAAGACAAAAATGTAAATTTTTCTAAAATGCGTTTTTTGTCTACAGCCATTAATCTCCCTCAAACAAAATTGATAAACGAGGTATCATTTAAAAGATTGAGGTCTTCTTAATGTCTTCGATTCGGTTACCATATTTTAAGAAAGAAATTTAATATTTTTACAACGAATTTTTTTGTCACCAAATATTTATTTTCCTTGATACCTAACCGAAATCAATAAATGAGGTATCGATTTAAATATTAAATTATCCGCTATGGTCACATCATATTTTAAGAAAAAACTTTCTTCAAATTCAACCCTTAAGGGGCAAAATATTATTTCTCAACTTTTTTTTACCTCGCTTGATAACTAACCGAAATCGATAAATGAGGTATCATTATAAAGACCAAGGTGGCTGCTTTGGTCACACCATAATTTTATAAAATGAATAGTTTGGAATTCGACCCTTAAAGGGCAAAAGTATCAATATTATTTATTCGTGTTTTTTTTTTTTTAATTACAAGCCATTTATCTTCGATACCTGGCCGAAATCTATAAATGACATATAATTTTAAAAATTAAGGTCTCCAGCTAGGTAAAATCATAAATTAAGAAAGAATTTTTTGGAATTTGGTGCTTAAGTGGTAGCGCGTATGAGACTGTTCAGAGCCAAGCAGCAGCGGATATCACAGAGATGTCAAACTTTTTTTATTCAACAGTAGCTTTTCGGATTTTTTTTTTTTTTCTGTTAAGGAATCACTGTCGTTTTGTTATACAATTCCAATGTAAATATTTTATTTGCACAGCAACAAATATTTCAGACATGTTGATATGTTGTGTGCATTTTGTTCAGGTTGGTTTTATTGTGTTAAGGTCAATGACAGTTTGTCATAAATACAGAGCGTTTTAAATTTTCCTAACTGTTTCGTAATATGTTGCGAGTATTTTGATGCGTACCTATTACACTAAAAAAAATTGCTTTAAAAAGTACGGTTCTACTTTTCATTATATTACAAGCATTCAACCTCACTATTCATCACATTTTATTCGCTAAATTTTCGCTCGGGTAGTCTAGTATATACTAATAAACATTATTAGAATTTTTGTAAAAAATGATTGATGGTATATGTAGAAATGACTTTGAATTATTAGGGCTAATTACTTAATGTTCAATTTCACGTCTTGATGTAAAGTATTTTTTTTTTGTTTTTTTTTTTCAAAACGTTTATCACAAAAATCTAAAAATTGTCTCCTATAGTCGCTCGCCCTAATAAGGTCAGTGAAAGATTCTGACTTACAAAGTTTGTGGACACATACGTCCAGATGGAAATTTTTTTAATAATTGGTGAATGATACTATATCGGTTTGCCAACACAGTAATACTAATAAAAGAAGGAATATGTCGGCATTTTACACGCATTCATTAGGTATGAATTCATTGTGAGACATATTTCTTTGTTTTTATGGTCCGAAAAGGATTGTCTGAATTAATATTTGAGGTAATTAGGAACAATCGGTATTTTTTCATACATTTTCGTACCTTACTTCCATCTTGAAGGAAAACTCGATTGGTCAAAAAGAATTAATTTTTCTTTCTAAAAAAATCCTTATTTACTTCAAGCGATGCAAACGTGATAGTGAAATTATTTTTAGCCGTTTTAAAACACTTTTAACTAAAGGATTACGTAAGGTCATTACAGTAAGGAGAAAGTTTGCCTGAAAAAAAATGAATTCTGGACAGCTTACCGAACCCACGTCCTACGAAAATGGAGAATCACAGAACGTGTGTAATATGAACCACGGGAACCAAGGGAAAATGCACCAGGTGACCAAGTGTCATCATACTGATTCAACAACTTGCAAAAATTTAACTTCATCTATCTTCTAAAGTTTTAATTTGCTTTCACCTTCAAACATTTGTAGACTAGATCCGGAAGGTGTGACCTTATTTTAATGCATATTTACTGTGATCTAAGCAAAATTCTCTACCGAATTATCAATACTATTTTTTGTAGCCTAAATACAGATACCGTACAGTCAACTGCACTAACTGTGGACCCGTATTTTTCTGATTTCAGTAGACAGATTAAAGTATTGTTTTAACGACTCTGGATGGCGACTGCTCGAAGTTTGGTTAGGACAGGAAATATACATTGTGTTTATGTGCTTTGCTGCTACCACGGTACAAATTTGGTTCATCAGTTACTCAAAAATTTATAAGCAACAGAGGCAGATAAATATTACAGCCAGTGTCTGCATTACCAGTATACTGCACGCATATAACACAAACTGCTCCTGTTAAAGAAAATCGCCAAATAAAAATAATCCCCTGTTACTTTCCTCGATCTGAATAGTTTCATAAACCTTGAATATCTTGAGCACAACTCGTCATTCAACTACACCAAAAATCTGTGACACAAAATTCTATTTCCTCCACATTACAACAAGCAGTTGACTGGCTGTGGTTGATGTAAAACATTTTCAAATAATGGTACTCTAGCAGACTTTGCTATGGCCGGCCAGCACGGAAATATTTATCACTCAATACTAGGAATTAGAGGTGAGAGGGGAACAATACAGAAAAACGCGGAATATTTTTATGAGTATATGATAAAAAAAACGGCTTCCGTTGAGTCACTTTACCAACAGAAATTAGTCTATATTTTAATCAGTTGCTCGGTGATCTTGGAGACGTAGCCATTATCTTTGAAATGCAGACTGTTGTCAAGGTGGCTTTTGGGTGATTGCATTGTATTGTAAGACCTTTCGTTTTATCAAATACTTTATGGTTCTTCTGGTTGATTTCGTTAAACTACCAACCTGCATACATTTTTGGTTTGTTTCGGTTACGTGGAATAAAATTTCTGCCGTTATGAAGTTCTGTCTCCATGTAGTGTGTTCTTTAATTTCGATTGTTACTAAACTTTGCATAGTTTATCATTAAAATTATATAGTTATTTAAAAAAAAAAGTGATTTAGGATTCCTTTGTATAATTACAAAACCGCTGCATCTACATTTACACAAGTCAGATTTATTTACAAAGAGCATTCAACAACCATAGATAATCATTAATACAAAAATTAATATATCTCATTCTGTAGCATAACTTCAGTTTTAGCCAATAGTTCAGTTTGTGACCGTTATTTTCGATTAAAGTTTGAAGCGTACCGTTTAGGTGTACCTTCCATTTATTTTTTGATTAAACTTTACATACTCTATCATTAAAATTATGTAGTTATTTAAATAAATGATTAAGGGACGGAGATGGATTTCTTGGTATAATTACAAAACCACTACATCTAAATTTACATAGGTCAGATTTATTTACAAAGAACATTAAACATTAATCGGGAGTCTCGGGAGTCTCGGGAGTCTCGGGAGTCTCGGGAGTCTCGGGAGTCTCGGGAGTCTCGGGAGTCTCGGGAGTCTCGGGAGTCTCGGGAGTCTCGGGAGTCTCGGGAGTCTCGGGAGTCTCGGGAGTCTCGGGAGTCTCGGGAGTCTCGGGAGTCTCGGGAGTCTCGGGAGTCTCGTTCTTAAAAATTTAAAACCACCCCATTATGCTCTTCGGGATATTCCCACTATTCTGTCCGTGTCAGATTATAAGAAACTTCAAAGCAATTAATAATAATGGTAGAGCGTTTCTAGAAATTAAAAATGTGGTAACATTGTTTTAAAGTAAATCG
This sequence comes from Vandiemenella viatica, assembly GCA_031002005.1. NCBI lineage: Eukaryota > Metazoa > Arthropoda > Insecta > Orthoptera > Morabidae > Vandiemenella > Vandiemenella viatica. Next base: position 137,137,251 of record JARYHS010013631.1, on the reverse strand, counting down.
ACGGTAAACGAGGTCTTCAGAATTTGCCTTAATTGTAATAATACTTAAACAGTTAACGGCGAAGTCCACGAAAATTTGTCTAGCTGCCCGTGAAAGTTGCTACACGAAATCACAGTTTAAATGAATGTTGAGTAGCAAATATTCTACTACCTGCTATTACCCGCGACTTCGTACTCGTGGATTGAAATTTCATTGCTACATTTGGGTACAGAAAGCTGTAAGTTACATAAAAGAACGGAGTCGGAATAATACGACGGGGAAGTCATCACAATACGATTGAACCTGTCTCGTAGAGATAATCACTTCGTAAAACATTTGAAAATATGAAAACGGCTAAGGGCAGAGGGTTAACTGTAGGAGACTGCCCACCATAGTTCAGTCGGCAGATTTCTGCTTGTGGTTTAATATGGTTACTGTCTATATGTTATAGTCAAAGATCCGGCTGTACGATTTCTACGTCAAACGGTTATTTGATAGCACAATTTTTCTTTATGGTTATTAATAGCACAATACGATTCTTCCCGATTGCCTATCCAGATATAGCCGCAAGTATTTTTAATTATTTTCAACAAAAAAAAATCAAATTTTGGTTCACATTTTAAAAATAAATTACAAATCATTTTATAAAGATACATGTAAAGGATACATGTTTGGGTTTCCTATGAAACAGGCCACAAATAGGGTTTGTCAGTTGTTAGTTACAATTAGTGCACCACGCCATCTGACAGACGATGCGGTGCGCTAACTGTAACAACTGGCAACCCCTATTTGTAGTATATATTTTTATTTTTATTTTTTTGAAAATTTATATGTGTGTATATATATATAAATTTTTATTTTTTTTTGAAAATTTAAATACTGGTGGCTATATTTTGATAGGCAATCCTACAGATTCGTATTCTGCTACTAATAATTATACATAAAAATTGCGTTTCAATCAAATAAGTGGTCGTAGAAATCATGCAGTTGGATCTTACTTTATTAAGTGAACACGGCATCGTACACCACGGTTTTGTAATTTGTTCTTTGCTACAGAGAGCTGCTATTGATGTGTCTGTAACATCGTCCGGGACGGGCCACGCAGCCAGTGGACGATCCGTGTTGCACTCCGCTGCACGTGGCAAAGAAACGTGGCCGACTCGGCGCAGTGCGGGAGCTGCTGGCCGCGGGGAGCAACGTGGATGCGGCGAGGCCAACAGATGGGTGGACTGTGCTGCAAGAGTCGGCGACGTGCTGCCCTCATCGTTCCCGGCGCCCCGGCTATTAGAGCAAAGACGACTGCGCCGTGCCCGCATGGGTTGCCAAATGGAGCGGGGGTCCATAAGTCACTATCCGTGAGGTTATATGTTGTCTCTACTAACAGCCGTGATACGGCGACGTGGCCTCACCGTGCTACTAAGTGCAGTGGAGTTTACTCCTCCTGCTCACTAGTCGTGTTGCGAGTCAACGCCACCAGCGATGTTTTCATTATGAACTGTTTCTGAAGTACGCATCGGAATGGAGAGGTCTCCAATCTTGCTCGGTCCTCACGTTGACGCTGCCTAGTGAAGTGGTATTGGGTTACAAGAGTCGGCAATGTTCCTGTCTGCCCCTGCAGCCAGCAGAGTTGTCATCTCTTCGTCGCCTCGAACAGCGTCACAGTGGAGCACTGTCATTGCAGTATCGCCGTCTCTGACGTTAACGTCTGCCCCAGCCGCCACCAGTGTGGTGACGGCTCCGCTCCTGTTTTCCTCCGCCGCCCGCACTGGTCGGGGCCGCCCCCAGCAGCGCGTCCACCGCCCGCATCGGTGGTCTCCCGGCCCAGCATAGTAACTAAAATTTTCTAATGAATTTTCTACTATGAAATTATTGATAAAAACGGACTAATTAATTTTCTTGGGTAATGTTTAATTTAAATCTGAACCTCCCAACCTACTTTACTAATGTATCACAGTTTCTCTCAAATTATTTCTGTATACTTCTAAACCACTTCTTATAAACTTAAATTTTAAGCCACCACTACCTAACACAGATCAGTGGTGTTTGTGTGTGGAAGTAGCATGGAGTTTCCTGTCACGCACAACGTTGGCCGAATGCCGATAGCTGTGGGGATGTGGGATGGTTAAAAGTGGTCGATGCAGGGAATTTTCGTTTTTCGACCAAAGACATGTCTGTATATGTTACTCTGCTGCCACAACTATACAGCATAGAGTAGACCATTGGTGTTTGTGTGTGGTAGTGGTATCGCGTCTCCTATCATGTACTATCGTGGTTAGATGTCTGTAGCTATGGGGGTGTGGGAGATACGGTGGTTGGATATGATCGACCTGCAGCACTTTCATATTTCTACCAAAAACGTATGTGTCATGGTGTATCACTTTTCAGCCAAAACTATCGCAGATCAGTGGTGTTTGTATGTGGTAGTAGCACAGTCACCCGTCGATTCCAACGTTGACCGAATTTCGGTAACTGTGGGAGATCTGGTGGTTGAAATTGGTTGATCAAGAATATTTTCGTATTTCGACAAAAGACATGTTTGTCCGTATATTTTACTTTGCTGCCTGAACTACATAGCGCAGATGACTGGCGTTTGTGTGTGGTAATAGCATAGTCTCCTATCGTGCACCATGGTGGTTAGATGTCGGTAGCTGTCAATCCAAATTCTTTACAAACACTAACGAAGTCGTGGGCACCAGCTAGTTATTTAATAATTTATTAGTTTCTCTCAAATGTTTTGTATATTTCGAATGGACTTCTTATAAGCTGGAGCTATTTTCTTAAAGGATGTTTTATATTATCGCGCAAAAAGCCTTAATTTTTGTAATTTATACAATGGCAGGTGGGCGATGAGGACAGCATGGCACTGCAGCTGCCGGCGGCGGGGCATGCGGCGGTCGTTCAACTACTGTGCTCGGCGGGGGCGGGTTAGGAGACCGCTGATGCTGGCCGCAGACGCCCGACCAGTGGGGGCGGCCTGCGCTGGTGTGGGCTGTGGAAGAAGGAAGGAGCGGAATCGTAATCACGCTGGTGGCGGCTGGGGCCGACGTCAACGTCAGAGACGGTGATACTGGGCCGACAGCGCTCCACTGTGCCGCGGTTCGCGGTGACGAAGAGGGAACTGGCTGCAGGGACAGACAGGAACATTGCTGACTCTTACAACGCAATGCCACTGCACCATGCAGCGGCGTCACCGCCAGCGCGGTGAGACTGCTGTTGGTCGGCGCCGACATCAGCGTGAAGGGCGAGCAATATTGTACGCCTCTCTCCAACGCTGCGTACTTAAAAGACTGAGAGACCATCAGAACATTGCTGGCGGCGGGGGCTCACACGACGACTAGACTCAAGGAGTGGTACATCACACCACACTGCACTCAGCAACACGGAGAAGCCACGTCACCATATCTCTGCTTTTAGTAGAGACAAGACAGCAACCTCACTGATAATAAATCATGCACGTCCCCTCCATTGGGCAACCCTTGCAGTCCTTCTGGAGGCCGCCGCAGATGGAACATTGAAGGAAAAAAAGGGCCGCATGGTACACGACCTATGCTGGGAACTCAAGATCTGAGAACTTTCCAACAAGTTAACAGGTTTCTTCGTATAAAATTTTTTAATTCATGCAATATTATTTCTTTTAGAAAACTACCTAATTTTCTAGGAACTTGTATTTTAATCTCAACCAAATCTAAGTTACTAATTTATTACAGTTTCTCTAAAATTAGTTTGGTTTATTTCTAATCAACTTATAAACTGGAGAATGGATTTTTAAAAAAATATATATATATATATATATATCTATGTGGAAAAAATACTAAAATTTTCTAATATATTTACTACTGTGAAATTGATAAACTTCTAATTAATTTTCATGTGCTTGAAGTCTTAAATTTTGTAATGTACCTACTTTTATGAAAATACTTTTAAAAAATGAGTACTGCTTAATTTTGTAGGATAATGTATTTTAATCTGAACGCAACTTAATTTATTACTTTCACTTAATTTTTTTGTATACTTCGAATGGACTTCTTATAAACTGGAGAACTTTTTTAAAGGACGTTTCATATTATCTTGCAAAAAACTAAAAATTTGTAATATATATATACTATATTTTTTTAAAAAAATTGCTTACTACCTCATTAACTAGTTACGTTCTATTTTGTTTCATATTCTTGTGGAAATACACTTTTGGAATGTCGGTACTATTAAATTTTTTTAAAAAGTAATGTCTAGTACACAACTTTCTATGTCTATACCGCATTTAAACCTTAATACACCCCCATTCCTTGTATCCCGTAGTACGTTCTGTGAAGTGCTTGTACAGTGAACACCACAGTACTGAATTTCATTCGCAAATATTTCATTACTGCCACCTTTATCTCAGAACAGCTGCAGGGTGACCTGAATAAAATATCGAAATTGGTTGCTCAGCATTGAAATGAAGATAAATGACAAGTCACCTTATTAGGACCGAGCGTGGTGGTGTAACGGCTAACGTTCTGGCCTCGCATTCGGGAGGACGGCGGTTCGGATCCCCGTCCGGGTATCCAGATTTGGGTTTTCCATGGTTTCCCCAAATCACTCCAGGTGAATGCCGGGATGCTTCCTTCAAAAGGCCATGGCCGAATTCCTTCCAATTCCTTCCCATTCCTTGCCCCCCCCCCCCCCCATCCTTTCCCGTCTCTAAAGACCTCTTAGTTATAGGAGACGTAAAGCAGTTAAAAAAAAAACCCTTATTAGGTACACAGATAAAAAAAAACTAATGGTTAATTATGATAATAGTGTGTGTGTGTGTGTCAGAATTTCTTGTTGAAAGCTTAAAGTGTAAATATCTTGACATAACGTTTGATAAACTCAGTTCGGCCGAGCACGTTGGTAAGGTGGTAGGATAATGTTACAAAATCCTTCATTTACTGGAGAGGGTGATGAGAGGATGTAGCAGAGTCAGACTATTGGTTGAATATAGTGGTGGTTTGGGACCCACGGTTTGGATATCAAGTACAGGAGTTGGAAGGTGTGCAAAGAAGAGCAGCTACATTTGTTTGTGGAAATTATCGGAGGACTCGGTGAGTAACTGATATAAGGGATTGGAGGAAAGGAGAGGGGTAGAGAGAGTTATGGGGATGTACAGGGCATATCTTGATGGAGCTTGTAGGGGTATTGGACAAACCATTAGGAATAGTACGTGGAAGGGGAAAGGAGACCATGACCACAAGCTTGCGCACTATTTCATGCTTAAAGGAGTGAGAAAATTTTTTTGTTGGTATGGGTGTCGGATTGGAACAAATTACCAAGTGTGGTGATGAATAATTTTCCGAAAACTCTTAATGAATTTACAATTAAAATTTGTAAATCGTAACATTCGAATTATAAAAGGGGTAAATGGGTGATTAAGGGAATTGCCACCGGAGTGTTAGCTCCATCGCAATTAAATTAATAAAAAAATAACAATACAAATACAATTACTTGAAACTACACGTGTAGTAGTCTGAACTCGGGGTGAGCATTGAAAGGCGAGCGAAGCCCTTCCATATTCCCCCCTCCCCCCTCCCCTCAAAGGTCTGATTTATAAACCTTATAAAAGACGCATTCAGAGTATTTAAAAATTTACAGGAATGTCGCTGAAAGAAGCAGGTTTCACATTAAAAATTTCAAGAAAATTATCACACATACCAAAGCTATAGTGATAGGGAGCATCCATAAACTACGTCGCTTGGTATGGGTGTTAATAGGGGCTTGCGAGCCAAGCCACGTAGCTTTTTATATTATTCGTCACAGTTAAAATAAGAAACGGAACACGAAACAGCATTTGAATATGTAATTTACGATAGTCTAACAAGAGAAAACTACAAAAAATGTATTCGGGAATAAATAGGGGAAAAAAGCTAAGAGTCATGCGTGTAACAGTATGATAACATCACAATTACATTGTTTAGTGTGGTTTTATGCAGAAGGTAACAATTATTGTAGTAACGACCTAAACTGCGAATGGCACGGGTGATCAGGCGGTCACATACCTCAGCCAGCTTCCAGGGTGACATTGTTCCCCTTACAAGAGGACCGACCCTCGTCAAATGTCACCCGGTGTAAGCCTCAACAGGGACATCGCCCGAAGAGCAAAATTTATGTGCCTCCGGCACTCACCATGAATAATTATGCAGTCATTTGTGCGGATTTATGGAGACCTAGCGAAATGAGAAGTGGCTAAACAGATATTTGACGAATAAGCATTTTCTCTCGAACAGGGTCCACTTCCCCCACGAACAATGAAAAAGCCAGGGAAGTGCCGATAAAATGCAATTCCTTAAAATTTAAACTCGCAGCCAATCAGGATGAGTGTGACTGAAGAAAGGAAGTGTGGTGTGGAAGATGCATGAGTGTGACCCTCCAATGGAAAAATTTGTTAAGTTTAGTTATTATTTTGTTTACAACTTTTTTCATGTCTGGACGTATCCGGAGATGGCAGAGCCGGAGATGAAACTGGATTGGCAGAATCGACCTCCGTTGGTGGGAGGCGATCCCCCGACATGTGAAGGCGAGTGGCAATGATAGCAAGAGGGACCGACCGATGGATCTTGAGGCGAGAGGTCATTGAGACGGGCTGGCAGCCGGCAAGAGGCGACCAGTACAGAGTCATAAGTGTTTATGTCCACACGGGAACAAGTGTGACTTGAGGTGGCTTGTGTAGAGACAGAGGTGCCGGCGTGTCTACCCCTGTGCAGACTCACGGTAAACACCCACGTTATAAAGTGCACTAAAATTCGAAGGAGCTATCTTACGCAAATAACGACCTGGTGAGGAAACTTACAGATAAGAGTTTCAATCTGCCAAACTATAATGAGTTTAAGGCTGTAACAAGATGACTAGACGGGTCATCTCGTACATTTTAAATTAATTATTGTTTGATTTAATAAATATAAGAAACGAATGGATATTCTTTTTTTTGAGTTGGAGACAGAAATCTGCGTCTAGCTAAGGGTTGTGTTGGCGTGAGCGACACTGGCATAAGCCGGAAGTGTCCGGTAGGTCGAGACAATGAGGAGATTATCTCTGATGCTGATACCGGTGAGAAAGGCTGGACGCTGGGAATTTTGCGGATGGAATCCTTGAATGGGCGTTTGCACGGTATCGTGAGAAAAAGTTATTCCCACGTATCCTCCCGAACAATCCCGACAAAACCCGAAGACTCTTAGCAAATGAGAGGCAATGTATTAGCCAGCATAGAGGGGAGACTTTTGCGAAGCCAATCCGATGTGTTTATTTCCTCACGTGATTGGAAATTTACAAATTTTGTGTTTCCATGATGCTCGCCGAGGAGGTGTGGAGAGACGAGCTCTGAGAGGCGAGAAGAGGTCACTTCGTCTAGAACGATCGCTCTTGTCACTGCTAGCCACTGGTTCCATCCTGGAGGCTTGGATGATTGAGTGCCAAGTCTGGTCGATGTTGTCACTTGTGCTGGTTGACGTGACAACTGCCTAGCATTGCCTGAATCGGTGCGCTGTTTGCGAGACGGTAGCGCTCTTGTTGCGACGCTTCGTGCAGCCAGACAGACACGGTAATTATACCTCCAGAAACAGTGTGTACTCAGACGAATCATTGAGACAGCCCTTTAACAATCTAATGAGTAAGAGTTCTTATGCCACCGGACATTAATTCCTGAGCTAGTTGTGTCTAAAAGCCGAGTGCTTTTTGGTTTTCTTTATCCAGTTTGAATTGAAAGACTGACTTCCATGTTTGGAAACTTTCAATAACTGTTATTTGTGGGAACAAATCAACTCCCTGACGCCCTATGTAATCCAGTTAAATCTGATGTTTTCTTTTTATCATTGTAATACAAGAATCGCTCTCAATGTGCATAAGAGAGTTTTTAGCATCAGTTGCATCTGAAATGTGTAAATCTATGTAAAGTTCATGTACATGTATTGCAATTTCTTAGCTTCAATTAACGATAATTGTTTGTTTGCTATTTTGCATCTGTAAGACGAGGTACTGCGTTGAACTTTATTTTGCATAGACCGATATTTAAGATTAACGGTAAATATACCTCTGTCTGTAAGCATTCATGAGTACCATATTTAATTGCTGGCCGAAATGATATGTTCACTTTATGTGTAAATTTTAAATACATGAATAAATGTCCAGGTTATGGAAATTTTTGATTAGTCATGATGTCATGCATTTTAATTAATTATGAACCCTTTCTCATTTGAAATGATTTTAATAAAAATTTACCTGAGATTAAAATTAAATTAATATGTTTGATGAAACTAATAAGGCACCGTAGCATACCGCTACATGTGGATGAGAGGGGTGTAGAGGCTAAGTGGAGGACCGTGGTTTGACAGGAGGCCAAAATTAAGCTACGTAGTTTTTAGACGCTCCCTAGGGAAAAAGAGTTTTCAATTCACCTATTTTACAAACAAAACACAGAAAACTACTGCAACACGTGTAAACCACTATAGATGAGACAGCAAAAATAATAAAAACTGCAATAACAGACTCCGACAAACCGAAAAGCATTTTAAATGTATGGAGAAAATGCAATTGAAATTGTTGGTACCAGGGTACAAATAAAACTCCACAGAAGCCACCAAAAACAACTGGTTGTATTCACGCAAGAACAAGTTTGACGAATCAAATATAAAAAATTTTATTGGCACATCTTAATTAAAGATTCCAGAATGTTGAACTTTGGTTTAAATACGAGTCTATAGACACCGATGGTAAGTAGATAGTTTAATTGCAGGTGGGGATAACGATCGCCAATAGTACCAAACATGACAAAATCTAAATTTGTATGGTCGAACTGAGTTCTGAAGTATTTTGTTGACTGATTGATAACGGAAGGGAGGGGAGAAACCGATAATTATTGATACAACATCTGGAGATCCAGTATCACAAATATTTACTGTCCAAAGCACACGATATCTCTTAGCCCACAAATAAGTACACAGTCATGAACGCTCTTACACATATGATTTTCTTTGGAGTGACTGGTGGAATCACAGTACCGAAGTGAGGAATGAACACAGTGTGTATGTGGAGTGGCATTATCGTGCAGACAATTTTCAATGTGGCCTTACTTCAGACTGGGACCAGCTTTAACACCCTCACACGTAGTGATAGACTCACAGTACCTATGTTGCGGTAGCTAAAACCGTTTTGGTGTATAATAAAGGTTTTTTTTTTTAAAAATTTCAATAGGTTAAAAGGTCTGATAATATTAGACATTAGTTATAAATTTCCATCATTCCACACAAGTTGGAGTACTCAGAAACCATAGCATAGATTACTGACGTATTTCAGAAATACCTAGTGAGCTTACAAGTAAGGCCCCTCCCCCTACCCCAGTTCCCTCCCCCAAAGAATTGCCAGAGATAGTGATGATCTACCAACGACAAGGTTTAGAATTTTCAGGCTGGCCACTCCAAAATGGGCTTTCGAGGTTTATTCCATATGTCTGTCATCTAGGAGAGACCAATCTGGATCCTAAACCTATAGTTATGACTTCCACCTAAAGAATTAAAACATTGAACTCTTGACTTTAATAGCATAATGCTGATTTTTATTGCACAAAACAACTACACGGGCGTTAGACACCTGCTGGTTTGGGTCATGCCATCAAGTCGGGTGATACCACATCCACGAGGTTCCCGCGGGCACTTGTAAAGTGGCTAAAGGTGTTTTCACTTGTGGAACCTGTCTCCCCTCAGGTAGGGTTAGTGGGTGGTGGTGCCGGATGGTGCTGGCGAGGGAGAGCTAGATTATCGCTCGTGTAGCTCCCGCTCGAGCCTCATCGAGTCCCAACTTCCAAGGCAGTGAGTCCGATGGAATTTAGAAGTGGAGACTTGTCCCCTCTACTGCTTTTCCCGACAGTATGACCGTGGGTACAGATAGTTGACGCGACCCTGCTTGGATGGGGGAGGGACGGTACCCTGTAAACCAGCTTGCACCGTTGAAGATGACCGTCTTGTCGGCGCGCTAGTCCTCGGCTTCCGGCTGCAGTTCGTCTTGCATTTCGGTGATCAAGTGATTTGATGCAGCCTTCGGACTGTTGTGGGAGTTGCAGTTATAATATCATGGTGCTCTGAGCCGCTTGGACGAGTGCACGTGAACCTGCATCAAGCAGAGATGCCGCTATGCGTCGGTTTGGTAGGGGAGAGAGTGTCTTGGTGGGCTCTTGGTTGCTCTTGGTGAGACTAACAGAGAGGCTTTTGCAGGTTTTTGAGGATCTTCGGCGGGATTCGTGACGACGCCGCGTTCACGTCGCACTCTTAGTGGCTAGAGAAAAGCACCTTTCTTCACGATCCCCGCCGTAATAGCGATTAATTCTTCAGATGGCCTAATCCTGCGGCTGCTAGTTAGCTGGGTATTTATCGGTCGGGCTAGACTTTGATAAATGAAAGGTCGGGTTTTCTCTTAAACAAACCACTTTCGAAGTGTTCTTTTTTTTTTGCATACAGCTTTACGCCTCCTTTATGTTGAGGTCATTAGAGGGGGGAAAGGAACGGGAAGAATTTGGCCACGGCCTTTTGAAGGAAGCATCCTGGCATGAGTGATTTGGGGAAACCATGCAAACCCCAAATCCGGATGCCAGGATCGGATTCGAACCCGCGACGACAGAACGTTACCGCTCACCCTCCTCGCTCTACTCTTTGATGGGTAAAAGCAATGGAACTACTGTCAGTGATGAGGGTCGAGCGATTTTTCGTGATTTTATCAGCTCTTCCCCCTTCGTTACAACCCCAGTGCTGGGCGGGGTGACACAACTAACGCTGTGCCTAGCTACAAGCTTGCAGAGCTTCCTGAAAGACCAACTTCTGGGGATTGAGTAGTTGCTTTATCGGTGCGTCGTTGACAGGTGAAGCGATACAAATACCCTGACTGTACACTCGACGTCGTGGCTATGACGTATTGCCGAGAGATTTGATTTACTATGTTTATTGGCTCCCAACAGGAGGTCGAATTTATGTCGCGAGCAACAACACCACTGGAATGCACTCCGCGTCTCTGTCCCGGTCCTCGCTTCAAACCAGATGCGAAATGAATTCGCTCTACAATGTGCAATAGTGTTCTAAACAAAGCAAATAAACTAATATTTAACAGAATAAAGACGTAGTTATGGGGGGGGGGGGGTGTCTCAACTCGTAATGCTGCTAAATTATTTCTTGTCCCGTAAACGATATATCATGTTACAAAGTAACAGATCGGACTATTATCGTCGCGACAGCCATTAATTCAATACTAGCTAACCCGGCAATGCTTCGCTATTGCTAGATTCGAGCATACATATAGATCAAATGAACACAATTGAAAGTTTGATATCATAATTGTTAATATTAGGTATTTACATATCATCAATTCAAAATATATAATCTATATATATAAAGATGAATGTATGTATGTATGTTTGTTTGTTTGTTCTTCATACAAATCCACAGTTTTCATCCGATCACGATGAAACTTTGCCACACTTATCCTTTGAAACAAGGAGAAAAATACTTGTCTACATTTGGTTGAAAAACTTATCTTTATAAATAATACATGCTATCTTATAATTTCCGAAAACTTACTGAACGGCGATAGACAGACGCGTTGAATGTCTAGGTCTTTCGATAAAGCGGTCGGGTAGCTCAGTGGTTTAATATTCTTGCGATATTCATGTTTACACATTTGCATAAGGTCAGAAATTTCATTCCATGCATCTTCCTTTTTTAAATTATTATAGTAAAATTCATCCTTGGTGTTCTATAGCACGGGATATGTGCCACACTGGTCAGAGGCGTAGGGTAGCTAACCTTATTTTAATACAAATATAAAGTATTATACTTTATTTTTGGTTGGTATACGTTATCCTAACCATAAAGTTTGCGGTTGCGGAAATAAATTATTTTGGTAAACTATACATTCAATTAATTTCCAAACGACGTGTTAGTGCTTATGACGAAACGAAATAAATGCAAGATGCTGGTAAAGGAGAAACAGAGCGTCATTAATTAAAAAGTGAGTGTTCATTTATTTAAAATACCAGATTTAGAATGTGGCTCAATATGTAACTCTTTCAAACAAAACCAAAAATTAATAACTACTCCCGTAAGTCCGAAAATATATGTATTTAAGGCAATAAATAACTAAATTTAATTTTTTTCCCTTTCACATACTTTTTATTTTCCTCTTCAAAAGACAAATATTCATTTTTTTTTAAAATAAGTTGGCAACCCTATGTGAGGTCTTGTACACCTCCAACAACTCTATCAATACTTCTTTTTCTTGATTATTGGATGAATCCATTTCAAAATAATAGAAAACGGGGAACCAGGCAGTGTGAGCACAGCCGGGCGAGGCTTTACACGGCCAGTTTACAGGGCAGAGTGGTGGGGGCCCAACTTACCCCCACCCTTTCGCCCTAAATCGGATGGAATTTCCACCAGATCTCCTTACCTGGTCTTGCCGCAAAGGAGCTCACTTAAGACGACCCGATTTCAGGGCCGAAGGGACGTGGCCACGATTTAGGGAGACCAGGTTGGGTAGTCTAAAGGGGCCCGAAGCATGTATCAGGTTGCGTATAGCGGCAGGTGGCTTAATGCACTGCTCGCGCCGTTATGCAACTTGACGGCTGTGAGTCAGCAGAGCAGAGAAAAGGCAGGAAACGTCAGTCAGCAGCGGCGCGCCTCTGTCGACACCAGATACGAATCATATGAGCAGACACGGGTCTGTAAAACACTCGGCGACACCAGAGGTACAGGCTTGAATCACGATTAAAAAAAGAAAAGATACGACAGCGGTAAAGTTTAATGAATAGAGACGAAACAATAATTTTTAGGCTGAACCGTGATATTCCTTTCTTTCAACAGTAATTCCTTTGACGTGCATACTTCTTCGTAGTTTGGTACTGGTTGGCATTTCAGAATTACGAGCGTCATGAAAAATTTCCAGTTTGGAACGGATCGTAGACCCTATTCATAAACTACTGAATGGAGAAAACACCCGGGTGAAGAGCCTTCAACAGAGAAAGCTTGAAAGCGTCAAGTATATTATGTAGCATCCCTCCCGCACGGGGAAGGGAATTGATCGCTCGGGTAAACAAATGGCGATTCAGTGCACGCCTTAGAGACCGTTCCCCCATTGAGAAAAAATATCATTTCGTAAAGAAATACACTACGGTGGGCCATTTCGTTACTATTACAACATCGATAAATTTAAAAAAACTGTGATACTTTCAATGTCGAAATATAGGGTAATAAAGAAGAAGCAGAGCAAGCGAAACGTAGGTGGAATTGAATCAAACCACCTTGGAAATGGTGACAGCTCTACCCATTGAGGAAGAAAGCTATGGATTACATGACTCGGAGGAACCCAGCGGTGCGGGGGAGGGAGTTAGGCAGTGGAGTGCCCAGAGGAGCACAGTGGTATCACAGTCGATCAGCCTGCATTTTTTTGCTACTAACCTCCTCTGAAACATGTGCTGTGGCAGTTAAGGACTGAATAAAACATTAACTGGTGTATTTAAACAAAATGCTTAGAAGCTAGAAAAACAGCACTAGTTTTTGTGTATATAACTGAAAAGTTATGCTACAGCCAATATCTTTACTTCTTAAAATCCCCTCTGATACACGTGTTGTAGCAGTTAAATATTGAGCAGTAGTTTCTCATGGATTCCTAAAATATATTAAAAATTTAGTGGTTAAATGCCTAGTAAAATTTCTCTTGTGTCCCTCAATAAAATATTAAATTATACACAATATTTGGCTAAAGAAAAGGAGGTATTCACTTTAATACTTGCGGTAATAGATCTGATTTGTACCTATTCCCTTTTTTTTCCACCTTGGTACCAGAACCAGTAACGGTTCTTTCCATCCATTGGTCTTCTGCCCTACCAACATTTTAAAGGGAAAGAAAAAATTGCGCGTGGAGGTTTAAAACTTTGTGAACATTGCAGCTATATGTTTTAACAGTATACCGTCATTTTTACATCGGTCCAGTCCAATATACATCGTTTGACGAAAGAAATTCCGGTCTTTTTGATCGAACGAGGTCCGACTGGGCCTTTACTCGCCTTTTTAATGAGCAGGGCTGTGTTTTTTGTAGCCCACATTCAGAAACGACTGCTCGAATGAGACTGAAACCTCCGACAGCAATTTTCTTGTCGCAGTTACCTTCTATATTATTTCGATAAATGTGTCGATACTCTTTATTACACAAAGTAGTGTTTTTATTGTGCTTACACGCTGGCGTTGCACCTCTGAGCGAAGTATTGTACTATTTTTATCAAGAAGATCTGATTAGAGTCCTTAGTTCTCTGATTCGCCTTGGTATCTTTCCTACCAGTGACATCCCTTCCGTATCTAATTTTCTCCATATTTCATGACAGATAACGTAAAAGCATCGTAGACGGAATAGACTACAAGGAATCACAACTTACAACTCGCCCAGCCAACGAGCCTGGAAGGTGATCTGTTGACACCGGGCCCTTGCATTATGAAGGACAAAATTCCCGTTCAGGCCTTCCAAATTTCGGATTTTCAAGGTTTTGTGAAATAACTCCAGGCCAGTGCCGGGACGGTTGCTTCAAACGACATTGGAGATTTCTTTCCCGATCTTTGCCAGCAATCATCTAATAATTTAAGCGTTGGTAGGACTGTTGCAGTGAGGTGCTATTGTAATTTCGTTGATCTGTCATATGAAACGTCCATTAACGACGAAAACTCAAAATAGGATAGGGAAGTGTGGTTCCGGTAAAATATTACCAAACCCCATTTAAAGTGAGGGGATCAACAAAAATTTCACGTTGCTGTTTTGGGATATAAACAAAATAAAAATGTAGAGAGTTAAGAACAGAATCCGGAGGAGACATTTTTTTTATTATTTCTGGCTTTACGCCTCGTCGACTGCTAAGGTCATTAGAGGCGGGATGGGACTGGGGACAAGGAACGGGAAGGAATTCGCCCATGGCCTTTTTGAAGGAAGCATCCCGGCATTCGCCTGGAGTGTTATGGGGAAACCATGGAAAATCTAAATCTGGAAGCCTGGGTGGGGATTCGAACCCACGTCCTCCAGAATGACCAGAGAGAGAGGTAAGAATCGTTTGGAGAAAGGAAGAGACGGAGAGAATGCAGCGAAAGTAACCGTGTACGCAATGACAACAATACGAGACAAAGAAACGAGTTAATTTAAGGTACGTAATTTAAAACCGTATGTTAAGTGTGAGCGTTCTGGTAGCTCAGTGGTTAAGGCGTTTGCTTCAAAAACTTTCACTGCTCCGGTCCCGGGTTCGAATCCCGGAAGCGCATATGAGCTATGCCAGGACGCTCCGTGGTTCGGATTCTACTTTAAACTGTAGGTCCCAGGGAAATGAACTAGCTGTCCTACCTCTGACACAATGGCGTAGTATGCCTCCTTTGGGAGGATCCAACCAACCTTCGGGTTGTGGACTAAGTTAAGTTTTTATGTTGAGTGTGATTTTTTGTTGTTCTCGTTATACGCTCAAAGGCGGCTGTAGCCCTTCTTACCAATACTCTTATGCCCATTCCTATTGATTAACCTATCATACGCTACGTACGAAAAACTTTATGTTCGAATTCTAAGTGTCAGTTCCGGCGCGTTTAGATTTTGAGATGAGTGCTTTTACTTTATATCGCGGTTTGGCTAAGTTGGTTGCGTCCGGCGTTGACGTGGGGTTAGTTGTTTCGAGTCCCCGTGGTAGGAGAAATTTTTATCAACTGGGTTTGGCCGCCGGGGTGGGAGAATGTGTGGTGCACGGTTCCTAATCATCAGATTATGCGTCGAACTCGTGGGTCAAAGCCCAAACCTCTCCACAGTGCATGTGGACTGAGAGCATACGGCACTGCTGATGGTGATTTGTCAGGCGGATGGGTGCGTTAAGCCTAACGGTCTGCTAGGTGTCTTTCGGAAGACTAGCCTTGAATTGGCTGATATCGGTTTTCATCCTCTCCCACATAACACAAACAACAATCTATACTACATTGAAGAGCCAAGGAAACTGGTACACCTGCCTAATATCGTGAAGGCCCCCGCGAGTACGCAGAAGTGTCGCAACACGACGTGGCATGGACTAATGTCTGAAGTAGTGCTGGGGGGGGGGGGGGAACTGACACCATTCATCCTGCAGGGCTGTCTATAAATCCGTAAGAGTACGAGAGGGTGGAGACCTCTTCTGAACGGCACGTTGCAAGGCATCCTAGATATGCTCAATAATGCTCATGTCTGGGGAGTTTGGTGGCCAGAGGAGGTTTTTAAACTCAGAAGAGTGTTTCTGGAGCCACTCAATTGCAATTCTGGACGAGTGGGGTGTCGCATTGTCCTGCTGGAATTGCCCATTCCGTCGGAATGCACAACTGACATGAATGGATGCGTACGTACGTTTCACCTGTCACGTATCTAGACGTATCAGAGGTCCCATGTCACTCCAACTGCACATGTCCCACACCATTACAGAGTCTCCACCTGCTTGAACAATCCCCTGCTAACATGCAAGGTCCATGAATTCATGAGGTTGTCTCCATAACCGTACATGTCCATACGCTCGATACAATTGGAAACGAGACTCGTCAATCCAGGTAACATGTTTCCAATCATCAACAGTCCAATGCCGATGTTGACGGGCCCAGGCGAGGCGTAAAGCTTTGTGTCGTGCACTCAGCAAGGGTACACGAATGGGCCTTCGACTCCAAAAGCCCATATCGATGATGTTTCGTAGAATGATTCGCACGCTGACACTTGTTGATGGCTCAGCATTGAAATTCGCAGCAATTTGCGGAAGGGTTGCACTTTGTCACGTTGAACGATTCTTTTCAGTCATCGTTGGTCCCGTTCTTGCAGGATCTTTTTCTAGCCGTAACGATGTCGGAGATTTGATGTTTTACAGGATTCCCGATATTCACGGAGCACTCGCGAAATGGTCGTACGGGAAAATTCCCACCTCATCGCTATCTCAGAGATGCTGTGTCCCATCTCTCGTGCGCCGACTATAACACCACGTTAAAACTCACTTAAATCGTGATAACCTGCTATTGTAGTGGCAGTAACCGATCTAACGCCTGCGCCAGGCACCTGTTGCTTTATATAGCCGTTGCCGACCGTCGAACCGTACTCTGAGTGTTTACATATCTCCATGCCTAACTCTTCAGTGTAAATACATACTGGGGAAGGCAATGAGAAACATCTTCCCGATTACCGGAATCGGGCGTGGCATCAGATAAAGAAGCTTATATTTTCATCTAAATCTTTGACCAGTAACTGATGAAGCTATAAAGCTAGTACTACTATTTGAAATTCTGGTAAGAAACAGTGTTCTCTAGTCTCCTGAGAAGCATTGTAAAACTGTTGTCTTCTCAAGTAGGCTGATTGCATCAACGATAATCTGGAAAGAAAAAAATCGTATCTTGAAGTATTGTACTGACGCTGCGTGTTTTGACTTAATCTAACGGAACAGCCGTGATAGATATGGTACACATCTTGGATCTTACTTAGATAATCTGGTTATGTTGATAAGACAGCAGATATGACGCACTTAAATCTTCACAAAGTCTTGCAGTTGATGTTTATCGTGATGCAGTATATGTGTGTTCTGTGAAACAGTGATAATAAACGAGCTTCTATATCTCAGAGCATCTGCGCAGCTTTATATCTCCGTAAGTCATTAATCTATTCAAGGCACAATTTCTTTTCATTTTTTGGATCATGAGTAACCGGTTTTAAGAAAATAATTACGTATCATCGACATAAAATTTTAACTCTGACATCATAGAACGCGATTACGACGCACATTTGAAGTCAAACTTTTATGGTTGTTGTGGTTTCCTATTGTTGCTTAACAATTAGTATTACCTCTAGCTTCTGAAATATCGTATTTAGACTGAAAATAATTGGCAATTATTTTTTTACGTCTTCCTTTATAAGCTTTAAGCCTTTAACTCTCAAATATCTTATGTTCCTCCGTATTGCTACGAACTAACGAAAACTGTAATATTCGCGTTAGCGGTTATAGGTTTCAGCCTGGTTCGGAGTTTGATGTGAGTGTATTTACGTTATTTCAAATAAAGTTTTGTTCAGTAACACATAATTTAACAATGTTATTAATAATAGTGCTAGTTGCGCAACCTGTCAACCGACATAATAATTTATATTATATAGTTTTTTGGTGATGAAAAGTATGGGTTTTTTAGTACATAATTGATTACCCGAAAAACTTTGTTTTAACAATTTTTTAAGACTGTATCTCTGGACAGTATCGTTTAACGGTATCTGGTACGACTGGATTGGGAGTCATTGGAGGACAGGAGGAGGGTGAAGAGAGTGCTGGGAATGTATAAGGCATATGTTGGTGATGGGGCTTACAGGAATATTGTTCGAAGTATTATGATTAGTGCATGGAAGGGGAAAGATGACCATGACCACCAACTGGCACTCGATTTCATGTATAAGGGCGTGGGAAAATTTTCTTTTGTTGGCAAGGGTGTCAGGGAGTGGAGCAAATTACCAAGTGATGAATAATGAAAATGTAAATATCTTGGCATTACATTTGATAACAAGCTTAACTGGGCAGGACACATAGGACAGGTGGTAGGAAAAGGCTTCAAAATTCTGCACTTGTTGGAGAGAGTGATGAACGGGATGCACGAGAGAAGTAAAGGAATTGGGTTACAAAACTTTGGTCAGACCATTGCTCGAATATGGTAGTGTAGTATGGGACCCAGATTTTGAGTATCAAATACAGGAGTTGGAGAAGGTGCAAAGAAGGGCTGCTAGATTTGTTTCTGGAAATTATCGCAGAATGACCGGAATGATAAAGGAGCTGGACTGGGATTCATTACAAGACAGGAGGAGGATGAGGAGGATCATAGGAGTGTACAGGGTGTATACTGGCGATGAGGCATGGAAAGATATTGCAGTAGGTATGAAAAGTAGTTCATGGAGGGGAAAAGATGACAATGACCACAAGCTGGCACTCGATTTCAGGCACAATGGTGTGGGAAGATTTTCATTTTTAGGTAAGGGTGTCAGGGATTAGAATGAGTTACCAAGGGGAATGATGAATAACTTACCGAAAACGTTAAAAGAATTTAAAGCTAAAATTTGTAGAGGGCAAATGTAGATGGGTGCAGGATAGGGGGAAGTTGGGTGTGTAGGGAAATTGCCACCGGATCGTGTGCTCCATTGCAATTAAATTAAATTAAATGTACCAAAAACACTGAAGGAATTTAAAATTAAAATCTGTAAATCTAAAAAGTATATTGGGAGGAATTTAACACTCTAATTATATAGGAGAATTAAAAATATAATAATGAAGGGGTAATCTGATGACACGGAATTGCCACCGGAGCGTGTGCTCCATCACAATTAAATTAATAATAATAATATCTTAAAACGGTTAAGGTTCATTAGACGATACGTCCTGTGCGACTTGCCACTTAACGTTTGGAAGATGATTATTAATCTCATTGACTGACGGTAAAACATATATAACTTCTTCCTCTGCGAGATATCAATATATTCCGCGGAAAAGTTTGTTTTTTGCGAACTTTTGTATACTTACCATCTTTTCATAAACTAGATCATGTCACATGAACAAATTACCCATAACATATTTATAGTACAAAGGTAGTATTACATTCCTGGAAATTGAAATAAGAACACATTGACGCCGATGTGTAAGACCCACCATACTTGCTCCGGACACTAGGAGAGGGCTGTACAAGCAATGATCAAACGAACGGCACAGCGGACACACCAGGAACAGCAGTGTTGGCCGTCGAAGGGCGCTAGCTGCGCAGCGGTTGGGCACCGCCGCAGTCAGTGTCAGCAAGTTTGCCGTGGCATACGGAGCTCCATCTCAGTCTTTAACACTGGTAGCATGCCGCGACAGCGTGTACGTGAACCGTATGTGCAGTTGACGGACTTTGAGCGAGGGCGTATAGTGGGCATGCGGGAGGCCGGGTGGACGTACCGCCGAATTGCTCAACATGTGGGGCGCGAGGTCTCCACAGTACATCGATGTTGTCGCCAGTGGTCGGCGGAAGGTGCACGTGCCCGTCGACCTGGGTCTGGACAGCAGCGACGCACGGACGCACGCCAAGACCGTCGCATCCTGCGCAGTGCCGTAGGGGACCGCACCGCCAATTCCCGGCAAATTAGGGACACTGTTGCTCCTGGGGTATCAGAGAGGACCATTCGCAACTGTCTCCATGAAGCTGGGCTACGGTCCCGCGCACCGTTAGGTCGTCTTCCGCTCACGCCCCAACATCGTGCAGCCCGCCTCCAGTGGTGTCGCGACAGGCGTGTATGGAGGGACGAATGGAGACGTGTCGTCTTCAGTGATGAGAGTCGCTTCTGCCTTGGTGCCAATGATGGTCGTATGCGTGTTTGGCGCCGTGCAGGTGAGCGCCACAATCAGGACTGCATACGACCGAGGCACTCAGGGCCAACACCCGGCATCATGGTGTGGGTAGCGATCTCCTACACTGGCCGTACACCTCTGGTGATCGTCGAGGGGACACTGAACAGTGCACGGTACATTCAAACCGTCATCGAACCCATCGTTCTACCATTCCTAGACCGGCAAGGGAACATGCTGTTCCAACAGGACAATGCACGTCCACATGTTTCCCATGCCACCCAACGTGCTCTAGAAGGTGTAAGTCAACTACCCTGGCCAGCGAGATCTCCGGATCTGTTTCCCATTGAGCATGTTTGGGACTGGATGAAACGTCGTCTCACGCGGTCTGCACGTCCAGCACGAACGCTGGTCCAGCTGAGGCGCCAGGTGGAAATGGCTTGGCATGCCGTTCCACAGGACTACATCCAGCACCTCTACGATCGTCTCCATGGGAGAATAGCAGCCTGCATTGCTGCGAAAGGAGGATATACACGGTACTAGTGCCGACATTGTGCATGCTCTGTTGCCTGTGTCTATGTGCCTATGGTTCTGTCTGTGTGATCATGTGTTGTATCTGACCCCAGGAATGTGTATATAAAGTTTCCCATTCTTGGGACAATGAATTCACGGTGTTCTTATTTCAATTTCCAGGAGTGTAGATCATCACGTTTCAACTACCCTAACATCAAAAATTAAATTATATTATGATTGTTAAATAACAGTTTTTCTTTTAACGTAACTGCAAACAAAGTAAGTGTGGTATCAAGTGTTATCCGCACCCTGTAATGCCTTTTGTGTGCGTGTTGTTCGGTACAACTCTTTTATATATATATATTCTGCGGCAGAAGGGCATGTGTTAACTATAGATCAAGGGCTAAATTGAAGGCGGAGGTTTATTTCATCGCAGTCACAAAAATATTATATTTTAGAGATTATAATCATGTTTTTTTCACGACCGAGTCGAATCATTCTGACAATTTGTACTTTTCTAAATTTTTGTATAGTCTTTAACAGATTGAAAGCTTGCTGTATAACTAAAAATCGGAAATATGTTTTATAACGCTAACTAACTGAGTGGGAGATCAAAAACTATTTTTAACTATTTTTTCAAAAAAGTTCATGTGATCTGAGAAGTTTAGAGAAGGCAGATGAATAGTATGATATCTCAGGTATTTCATAGTGTTGCCATTTGTCATGCTGATTCTTCGTTAATGAAATAATGAAATTTTTGTCGTTCTGAGTTTATACCAGCAGAAATGCCGATTAAATGGCAATAGTTAAATAGATCTGCACATTAAGATGACGCACATTAAGATGACGCAAACCAAGAAAAGCCTTGCAAGATTTTTCTGCCAGAAAACTGATGGCAACGTTGTTTTGGGATGCCAAAGGGGTGTTGTTGGTTGAATTCATGGAACGTGGGACGACCATTAATCAAGACGTGTACTGTGAAACACTAAAAAACTTACGACGGGCTATACAGGACAAACGCCGTGGTATGCTGACTTCCAGTATCGTTGTTTTGCACGATAACGCCCGTCCTCACTCTGCTCGCAGAACAACGGCCCTTCTTGAGTCCTTCAAGTGGGACGTTATCAACCATCCACCTTACAGCCCAGATCTGGCGCCAAGCGATTATCACCTCTTCATGCATATGAAGAAATGGCTCGGGTCCCAGCGGTTTGATGACGACGAAGAGCTCAAAGATGCGGTCACAGGCTGGCTCCAGGCACAAGCGGGTGATTTTTATGCAGAAGGAATTTCAAAGATTGTGAAAAGATACGATAAGTGCTTAAATCGCTATGGAGACTATGTAGAAAAATAGTGCAAAGATGTAGTTTTAAGATGTATATATTAAAATATTTTATTTAACTTGGTGTATTTTTTTAAATCAACCGGAGGTTACTTTCTGAACGGCCCTCGTATATTATTTTTCTGCATGAGCTGTTTCTTGCTACCAATCACAATTACAATTTTTCCTGTATATATTAAACCTTGGCTTATCATAAAGACGGACTTCCGGTCTTCTTTTTTTTATTTTTTTTATTTGTGTGGTTTGTGTGTGTGTGTGTGTTTTTGTTTGTTTGTGTTTTTTGTGGCGACAATGGGAGCGAAAAACATTATTTTCACCTGCATTTCCTATGTCATTGGCCCAGTTCATTAACTCATTATGTTCTGCAGTGTTCTTTACAGAAAAATCTAGCTGTCCTCCTTCGAACCGTTTCTAACTCCTGTATTTTATAACCTTAATATGGATCCCTTATGATCCCATCAAACAAGGGCATGACCAAGATTTCGTTACTCAGTTCCCTTCTACATTTGCTCATTCACCTTTTCTCTACTACTACTCGATGCGTCCTTTAAAACAAGTGATTCGTCGAAATAATTACATTTCACGCATGCATTCGGTATGCGCATCGTTATATTTTTGTTAACGTATGACAATGTCTTCACACGCATCTCTCCGACAGACATTAAATACAAACCATTTCAGTTGTAGTTAAATACAGAAATCCTTCTACAATTTCTTACAAAAATTTGAAGCTGGATACTGGAAAGAAATTTGATGAGGCTTGGGAAGATATTGGTCATAGCACAAAAACATTTACCTAGTTATAGCATTCTGATTTGTTCCGTGTGTCACCTATCGATTTTCATCTTCCTACACGATAGATTTTGGCTGTCAGTGATTCACAGAATCTGTAACGTGCATGTTGAGTTAATTTTAAGCATTCTAAAATAGGTAAGCCAGAATAGGATGACCGTAACAAGCCAATGATCGTCAGCAGAATCCATTCAACTACAGTATTGGTGGCCTATTACATTCTCCAGTCGTCTTTTGATCGGCCAATTCTAATGCCGTGTTAGTATAAAAATAAAAAATTATCACCATTTCCCTTAACAATCGGGACAGCACTTCATTAGGCATTCCACTTTTGTTTTTGCTTGTAACTGATCTTCTTTTCGCCAAAGTATATATCCAGCTGTTCTCCGCTTTATACTCATTTCAAACAATGTTCTTTCAAGATTACCTAGTTTTCACCATCATATGGGTGCTAGATAGTTAAACAAGTTCAGCCTAGAATGATTTCTTAGGTTAATGCTGCCATCTTTCTTAAGAAATACTTTATTTACCGGGAGTGTTGAGTTTTTTATTTGCATTTCTAAGCCTTCAACTGATTTACAGCAGTCATATTACACTCCTGGAAATTGAAATAAGAACACCGTGAATTCATTGTCCCAGGAATGGGAAACTTTATATACACATTCCTGGGGTCAGATACAACACATGATCACACAGACAGAACCATAGGCACATAGACACAGGCAACAGAGCATGCACAATGTCGGCACTAGTACCGTGTATATCCTCCTTTCGCAGCAATGCAGGCTGCTATTCTCCCATGGAGACGATCGTAGAGGTGCTGGTTGTAGTCCTGTGGAACGGCATGCCAAGCCATTTCCACCTGGCGCCTCAGCTGGACCAGCGTTCGTGCTGGACGTGCAGACCGCGTGAGACGACGTTTCATCCAGTCCCAAACATGCTCAATGGGGGACAGATCCGGAGATCTCACTGGCCAGGGTAGTTGACTTACACCTTCTAGGGCACGTTGGGTGGCACGGGATACATGTGGACGTGCATTGTCCTGTTGGAACAGCATGTTCCCTTGCCGGTCTAGGAATGGTAGAACGATGGGTTCGATGACGGTTTGAATGTACCGTGCACTGTTCAGTGTCCCCTCGACGATCACCAGAGGTGTACGGCCAGTGTAGGAGATCGCTCCCCACACCATGATGCTGGGTGTTGGCCCTGTGTGCCTCGGTCGTATGCAGTCCTGATTGTGGCGCTCACCTGCACGTCGCCAAACACGCATACGACCATCATTGGCACCAAGGCAGAAGCGACTCTCATCACTGAAGACGACACGTCTCCATTCGTCCCTCCATACACGCCTGTCGCGACACACTGGAGGCGGGCTGCACGATGTTGGGGCGTGAGCGGAAGACGACCTAACGGTGCGCGGGACCGTAGCCCAGCTTCATGGAGACGGTTGTGAATGGTCCTCTATGATACCCCAGGAGCAACAGTGTCCCTAATTTGCCGGGAAGTGGCGGTGCGGTCCCCTACGGCACTGCGCAGGATGCGACGGTCTTGGCGTGCGTCCGTGCGTCGCTGCTGTCCGGACCCAGGTCGACGGGCACGTGCACCTTCCGCCGACCACTGGCGACAACATCGATGTACTGTGGAGACCTCGCGCCCCACATGTTGAGCAATTCGGCGGTACGTCCACCCGGCCTCCCGCATGCCCACTATACGCCCTCGCTCTAAGTCCGTCAACTGCACATACGGTTCACGTACACGCTGTCGCGGCATGCTACCAGTGTTAAAGACTGAGATGGAGCTCCGTATGCCACGGCAAACTTGCTGACACTGACTGCGGCGGTGCCCAACACTGCTGTTCCTGGTGTGTCCGCTGTGCCGTGCGTTTGATCATTGCTTGTACAGCCCTCTCGTAGTGTCCGAAGCAAGTATGGTGGGTCTTACACACCGGCGTCAATGTGTTCTTATTTCAATTTCCAGGAGTGTATTTTGTTTATGGTTTTTCGCGTCGTCGACATCGAGGTCATCAGAGGCTGGAATGGACTGTGGACTAAGAATGTAAAGAAATTTTGACATAGCCTTTTGAAGTAACCAAACCTGCATTCGCCTGGAGCAATTTAGGAAAAACCATGGAAACCGAAATCTGGATAGTCGGACGAGGGTTCGAACTCGCTTTCTCCCGGATCTGAGGCCAGAGCGTTGCCGCTCATCCGCCACGCTCTGTCTGAGATACTCTTACGAAGGCAAAATTCGGGAGGACGCCGGTTCGAATCCACGTCCGAGCATCCAGATTTTGGTTTTCCATGGTTTCCCCAAATCACTCCATGTGTATGCCGGAATGCTTCCTTCAAAAAGGGCATGGCCGAATTCCTTTCCGTTCCTTGTCCCCAGTCCAATCCCGCCTCTAATGACCTTAGCCGTCGACGACGCGTAAAATGTTTTTTTTTTTTAAATAAAAAAAAACCGAATGCAAAAATGCAGTTTAAAGCTATTCCGTCTAGTATGTTTCTGAACTAATCATTTCATAACTGTTATTATACTATTACGTACTTTCATAAAATTTGAAATTTTGCACTGAACATTTTTCTCTCCTTAGCAAGATATGTTAAGTAGGTGAGACATATATAACTATTAACTTGTTCTAGTATTTGTTTTTATACAAATTTTGCTTCTGATAGGTTCCTTTCCTTTAAATTACCTTACTTTAGACTTTCTAGAGTCTATTTTCATATCAAAATCTACGTCTATATTATTATAAAAATCTGTAACGGGTATCTCCCTTTTTGTAAGCTTCTTCTGGCATTTAACATTCGAATTGTTAAGACCAAATATGTAGTTGACACAATGTTTTGTTAGGCTAGTAGTGAATGCTGTAATGATGAAACTAATCAAACAACTAGACGAAACTGAGCGTGGTGGTGTAACGGATAGCGTTCTGGCCTCGCATTTGGGAGGAAGGCGGTTCGAATCCTCGTCCGGGCATCCAGATATGGGTTTTCCATGGTTTCCCAAATCACTACTGGCAAATGCCGGGATGCTTCCTTAAAAAGGCCATGGCCGAATTCCTTCCCATTCCTTGCCCCCATCCTTTCCCGTCTCTAAAGACCTCGCTGTTGAGAGACATAAAGCAGTTAAAAAAAAATCTAGACGAAAGACAACAGAGATCTGTTTTGTTCCAATTATACGAAGAAACGGCCAAAAACTAGCGCCTAATAATTTTGTATAAAGTCTGTATTGACTTTATCATCTTCTACTCCAGTAACTAATAAAATGTTTTCTACGTTATCTTGGTTGTCCGGGTATAATAGCGTCAATTTATCAAAACCTTCAGCCTACATTTCTGAAGAAATCCACAGAATGATGACTGAAACATTAGGTTTAGAAAAATTGACACATTTCCACCCGCATAGTCAAGATAACATTGACAAATACGCACCCAAAATGTTATCTAACCTATTTCTGTATATTCGGATACCGATGTTGCTATGAAGTGTATTCCCCTTGATTTATTATGAAATTAGTCGTAACTCACTGTCCAGAGCAAGAACAAAAGTGAGGAAGCACTCCTAACACGCTACACTAGCACACAAACGAAGCTCAAAATCGTGTGGAAGTGAAGGCCGCTTCACCCGCCGTAGATCAAAGGGACAGCTGTGTTGACTTCATCTGCCTGCTGGACGCCAATAGCCCGCTACCGACGCGAGGTGGCAGCTAGTGTTGCTGCTTCCCCCGCACCGCTATTATTTGATACAGACAAACGGATGTGATTCCACGCACAGGCGTCAGCGCTCTGTAAAATATACTTCTCCCTTCTCTTCCTTAACCTACTTAGATCGGGGGAACGTAAGATAACCGCAGTGACATTAAAACGACGTACTGTCACATGTTAGACTAATTTCTGTCCCATAAATTTTATTCCAAGCAGATGAATGTTTAATCAACCAAACGTTACGAAATTGTAAAGAATAACAATGTAGTACTATAAGTAGAATCTAGCATGACTGCCACTATTTTTAATCATTTTTTTCTCTGCAAAATTTCTCGTGTTATATAGTAAACCATCAAAAGTGTTCCCAACTGAAATCAAACACATTTACGAAAGAAAAAAAGATTAACAACCTAAAGTCCGCACTCGAACACATGTTGCTTTTATTATTATTATTTACTGATAAGCCAATTAGGACTAAGAAAAGTACTCAGATGCGTTTGTTCGCTATCCTTTGTGCCCATATTTCCTTCATACGCTTTCTGTGGGCTTCTTTTCTCTCATCTGACCATGTTGTTCCAGGTCCTTTCTTTAATCTTTCCTCCCGGTCAACTTGCCACTTGTGAATTTTGGATTTAAATATGTCTCTGTTTTCGATATCTTCTGGAAAAATTCCTGCTAATTTGATGTCTTTCTTGATTTCTCCAACCCATTTCATTGTATCCGACATTAATTTACTTCGGTTTTCATAGGTTTCAACTATTTGTCTTGTCAGTCTGTTAGGGTTCATTCTTTTGAAGTGTCCATAACATTTTAGTCGGCGTTTTCTAATATCACTGTGAATGTCTGCATATTGTAAATTTCCTGATTACTTTTGAGTCTGTACTGGTCTCCTATGAGTCTTGAGCCCAAAATTTTCCTTATAATTTTGCGTTCTTTTTTCTCAATGTTTTCTATATCTTTTTTTTCTGTTCAAAATAAGTGTTTCTGATCCATAAACACATTCTGGTTTAATAACTGTATTGTAAGTCTCAGTTTTGTGTGCTTGGAGATGCATTTTTTGTTGTAGAAGTTTTGCGTTAGGCGATAAGCTGTTTCCATCTTTTGGCATCTAATTTCATTAGATTTTGCTTCAGTTCCATTCTCTTGGATTGTTTCACCGAGATACTTGAAGTATGAGACTCGGTTGATTTTTCCATATATCGTTCATGTTTTTCTTTGCTAACTGATCGCATTTATAGTGCTAAGATAGGAGGCTTAACTCAACTAACACTCTTAATCACATATTGGCAGCTTACGGAAAATTGCGTAAGAATTAAGGTTACAGTGAATGTTGGCAGCATTCATGTTTTCACAGCCCGTTTTGTAAATTCCTCTCTGTCTTTAGTTAATCGCCTCATCTCCACATTTTTTCCTGTAACATTTACACTAGCCAACATTTGGTACCTATTTTTTTCTCTTGTCTTCTACTTTACACCAGGTCTTATATCCTTTTTCACACTTTGCCATTATTTTCAGGCACTTATTTCTGTTCTTTATATTTACTATCATTTTTCTGTCTTACCCTTCCTACACTGAAAATTCTGCTTCCACATTCTGTTCTGCAGTTTGATTCTTTACTTTATTTTTCATACGTTAATCTCAATTGCTTAGGCTCCTTCTTCATCTTCTTTGCTTTAAGTCCAAGTTTCCCCCTACCCACCCTTGCAAATGATACTTAAAAACATTTACCTTGTCTCTTTTTCAGGTTTTTCAGTCCAATTCCCGCTTTTCGAACTGAAAGTCAATTAGGCCATAGCCAAACTTACGATATTACTTCATACAGATTTAAATCTTTGTAGATTTTTTATCTCGCCTCCTTCGAAGCTAATACTCTTATGATGATTCTTTCTCTCTCTCTGATTCATTCTAAAGGCTATGCTTGATGCTTTAGAGCAGAAGTGTCCAACCCACGGCCCGCCTTGAACATTTTTCCAGCCCGCGAGATATACCACACTTTTACAAAATATATTTATTTTATAATGGCCAAAGAAGTGAAAACCAATGTATTAACAAAATACATTATTTATGCACCCATATATTCAAAAATTATATGCCAAAATTATGAGAATTATTATATTATCTATGTTTACGTGTAAGAATAATAGGAAACACAATAATAATAATTCGTTGTGTTTCAATTTTTCACTCCAAAAAAAATGTCTATAGTGGGTCTAAATCTAATATGGAGATATATGATTTTATATGTGGCCCTCAGAGTTATGATGTATTTCCAAAGTGGCTCGCAAGATCACTAGGGTTGCCCACCCCTGCTTTAGAGTTTAAATATCTCCAATTCCATCTTCCATCAGAGATACTGTTAAAGTCATGAAAATCACACATTTTTAATCTATTTCTTACCAGAAACACTCCTCTTTCGGCATCGAGATATTCCACGATCACTTGGTTCAAACAATGTACAATCCGATTTATGTAATCATTTACTCCATTTCCAGGTGATTTTCCCTAATTACCTCAGCGAAACGTAGGATAGTCGCAGTTTACCGCCTCAATAATATATCTGTTTGAAGGAAAAATTATATTACTTTACCCAATATCCAATTTCCAAATGTCCTTCATACTTTTCACTGTGGCACTGCGCACACTTTCTCCGTGTTTCCACCATTGCTGGAAGCGAACTACAAAGTTATGAAGGTAGGCATGAAGTGAAGCCGTGACGTGGATTCCCGTGGTGACTCAAAGTTTGTCGCTTGTAAAAGCAATCAAAAATCAAATTGCGTTAGCCAAACGCACTTCCTCCGAGG
Source organism: Vandiemenella viatica (assembly GCA_031002005.1). NCBI lineage: Eukaryota > Metazoa > Arthropoda > Insecta > Orthoptera > Morabidae > Vandiemenella > Vandiemenella viatica. The sequence goes on along the minus strand of JARYHS010013631.1, from coordinate 137,107,768 downwards.
CTGACTGCTCATAACCGGGCCAGTTTGATGTGAAATAAATTACGTATTCTGTTTTATCCACCCTACATTCCTCAGCTAGACAACGAGTAAGCTATACAAAACTTCGCGTATGACCTTTTTCAGTTGACACCACATACTAGTTTAACATACTAATAGCTTAAACAATGACTGATTTCGAGATACGTGAATATTTTTTAACCATCCAATTTATAGTATTTCTACTTGTAGCGCATTCATTCTTTCTCACGGTTATCTAATCAGAAAATCTTATTGCGTATTGGAGACACAATGTTTCAAGTTCACTCGAAACCTATGAAGCATCCTTCCGAACTTCATAAAAAAGTTCACTTTACCAAAAGTGAAAGAAATCGGCTACAGATTTTTGAAGGAACCATCCCGACATTCGCCTGAAATGATATCGTAAAAACATAAGCTGGTTGACCGGACATAGGATCGATGGAGATCAAGCTCTAATCTTACGCTCACCCATCATCTTTATTAACCACTAGGGTTTTTCCGCTGCTTCGTCAGTGCGCTCCTTGCGTTTGTTTTTCTTCTAGAAGCAATATAAAATCTTTGTAATTTTTTACCGTAAATTAAATTTCATAAATTCGTTACGCTTATTTAAGTGTTAATTTTCAATGTTTTCCGTATATTCAAACTTACTACAGTTTAGGAAACTGAAGAAATAAATAACCAAATGCCATAGTTAAAAAATTTAACATAATTCAAAAGAAACAGGAATTGTCTGTGATTTAGTATGATCTTTGGTGGGTACTTGGTAATGGTGTGTCGATGCAGTGTGATCCATGACGTCTACCTGTTCTCGTTAATGAAGAATTATCATTTCTTGATTCTTTTCCCCGGTCATATGCTATAAGCTAGACCATAAGACTCTAAATTCGTTAGGCAGTTGTGTGATTCCTAGCAAAGGTGCAGGCAGACGTATCCAGCTTACTAGTTTTATTTTAGTAGGCCCTATACATTATTGACGAGAATCCGTAGTATAAATCTTGTTAGTGTTCTACACTTTTCCATGTTGAGATGTTGCCACACAGGACACATGAAGATACAACGGACCTAGGATTTAACCCTGAGGCTGCGTTCTGTTCGTCGTGATTGAAATTGTTTGTGATTTCCCGGCTAACGTTTCGGTGAATTTTTAGCACAACTCAAACTTACCTTCTGAAAAACTACGCGTTTCATGCAAACACAGAGTGATGGTGACACATTGTAAGTATACCAAGGTTTTCAAATATATACCACTACGTTTTCCGTAAGCTTGTTGCTAAAATCATTCTAAGACTATGTGTATATGACTTAAATATATTCTCCGTTTGTGAAGAAAATTCACTGTAAGTGAATGTGGAGTGAAAATATACAAAATGTACCAGATTCTTTGTATCTGTATATGTTATTCTAAGTTACAAGATGTTGAATGTGTTGCTGCAAGTTTAAATTGTTACCCAGGATTTTTTTGGAACTAGGTCCATTCCTTTCCTTCAGACATATCAATAAATTTATCCTTTGTTTTACATTCGCTACAAATTGAATTTATTTTGTTTTCCTTTAAGTTTTAATTAACTTTTGCTTAACTCCGTATTCATTTTCTTTCATTTGTTCTCAGATTTTGTATAGTGGATGTTTTGAAGAAGTGTGCCATATTTTCATCACCGTCCAATGAAACGGGACTTCCGTGAAACAATTATTTATCTCCTAAGGTACACAATATTTAACAATCCCTCATTCTTAGTGTTAGCTGAGAATATCATCTGTATTTACAACATTCATGGATATACGTTGCTTTCTACATCCTAGATGTGGTCTAAAAATCATGACCATAGCGTTCTATCTCATCTCAGGGAATCTTAAGAGGACGGAAATCAAAGGCCTAAGCAAGACCACAAAAGATTAGAACAAAATTTGTTTTTCTTCTTTTCTCAAATCGCTTCTAATATGGTGTTTACAGAAACAAAAAAGCAGATTTTCTTGAAACACCTCATCTGTCAACTTTACCAATTAATTCATTAGGTCATGTATTTTGAACTGTTGATTGTTGAATGTGCTCGGAAACGCTTTTAGAAGTAATATTGCTCTGTAATTCTCGGTTTTTAATGTTTCACCTGGAGGGGAAAAATCCTCATTTTTATGAGATTGAATGATTTTTGTCTATTTCTTTTTGGCGAAGTGGAAACTGTTTCCAGCTTTTTAAGAGATCAGATTAAGAAGTGAATAAGATTTTTTACCTCTTCAGTATCAGCATCTAGCAGGTATTAATATCAGATCCTATAGATGCTGGGTCAATTACAAGTACATTCACGTTTAATGTTTAAAACTATTGCTTAAAGCTTGTTACTTATACTTCGATTGGCTTTTAATAAGTTTTTTTGTTTTACTGTTTGATTTTTAGCGTTTGTCGTGTATTGAAAACAACTTTTTTTTAGAACTGTCCAGTGTTTATAATACCCCTACGAGCCATATAGCGCTGACTTCACAGGCTCGTATGTAAACTGAGGTTGATAGCCTTCGCTCCACCTGGTAGACGCTTGTAAGCGGTTATCACGGCGCCCGAAGTCTCAAGGCTTTCGTCATCCCGTGACGTTTGCGTGACGTCGATTCGGGAAATAACACTGCGTCCCTTCCCCCCACCTCTCCGCGTCCATAAATACCGCCTGATGAAAGTCCTCCCCTTAACGACCCACAGCCAATATCGGCATCTAATAACCGAGCCATTACTAAGATCCTCCAGCGTGGACGCTGCCGTTATTTGGGACATCGCAACAAGATTAATGTCTTCATTTAACCTTCGGAAAACATTGGCCTAATTCTGGACATCCATTAAGTTCCACAGCTGTAAGATAATAATAAATACAGACCTTACATCTATAGGAATAGCGCTTCTGAATTGACAAGTGCTTTTTCGTGTTTTATTGATATTGAAAAGACTATATAAGCAAATCATACTCTTTTTCCTGACGTAGGTGGCCTATTGCAATTTCCTCCGCAGATACAACAGAGATAGTTTCCACTTTCCGTAGTAAGTGTCAAAGTATACGGGTATAGTATTAACGATTCGTGTCTTCATTTTAGTGTTTGCATATGAGGGATGAAAGAAGGAATCGGAAGAAATTTCGAAGGACATCGGGTGATCACCAAGTTTTGCATCCCCATCCAACGAATGAACCATCTCGAAAATGTCGTATATCCTTACAGCATAGCGACTGTGAAGTGGTTCGGTATTTAGCCCAAGGCTATGCCAGACAATGTAGTAATCACGAAACACGCACAACATATCTGGTATAATTCCTGTGATGTCTGAATGATGAAAATTCCTTCCACCTTTAGCGGCTCAAACCAACTAACCGCATAGAATGCCAACACCATTATGGTCTTTCAGCGACCTTAGACAAGTAGATGGTTAAATATAATTGTAGCGACACCTTTATGGAGGAATAGACTTAAATCGAGAAGTCCAAGCGTAAAAACCGCATAACAGCTCATATCCAACAACTAAAACGGAGGAGAAGCGTGAATACCGGAATGGATAGCCTCTGCCCCATCAGAATGGAACGCCCTGTTTGACAATCAACGGGGGTTCGACCTCACCCGCAAGATTTGGGCAGCTCTCAACTGAGTTAGGTCATGACTGATCTGCTTCGTCTCGTCAGACATGGGGAATAAGAATTTCAAAGAATTCCGACTGTGGTAAGGAAGAACAAACCATTGTCTCGTGACCTTTGATTGCCCACTTCGAACCTTCAGGGGCCACCGAAACTTTATAGACACTTTAAATGATGCAATACATTGGCTGCGGTATGTCAACTTTGGAATCTAACTATAATTTTAACATGGAGTTTTAGATGTAAAATGTGAATGTACTAATATGTGTATGTAATGTATTACAGATAATGTGCTATGGCCATAGGATAATTAAATAAATATGGAGGAATCAGTCGGTGTTACATCAATTGTCCGGGGATCGTTAATCCCCAAGATCTTAGAAGATCGTTTGTGTGATATGCTGTCTCTGTCACCAAAAGTCTTAAAAATCACGTAAACCACCTTGGACTGGAGTGAAGATCATTGAATAATCACTGAATAGCGAAAACTCTACGATTAACATCTATTCTGTGGCACCCACCTGATTCAGCATCCAGTGAAGTAGTTTGATGAACTTCATCTTCTCCACAGGTAAAGTCGAAGGTTTACAATTTTGAGTGGTTGTAGTTTTAAGAAAGAATGGTTTCCAGTAAAGCCGTCTTTGAGTGCGTTGTGGAAAAGAAGACTGTAGACTACTGGTAGACGACTAGTCAGATCAAAGATGTTAAGATGTTATGAAGGGTCTACACCATGTGTTATGAACTGGCTGTTAACTGCAAACGCTGAAACTAAGTGTACAAATCTTAGTTTTCTTGTATAATTTACTTTTAAATATCATAGCATTATAATAATACATATCTAAAATACAAGGGCTGCTCGTAAAGTATGTTCCGTCTAAGCATTCATCTTATGCATCCAGGCAGACCTTCCTTTACGCGCTGTCCAGTAACAAACAAGATTTCATTTAAAAAAAATTATGTTCACAGCTGTTATTGAATGTCTGAAATCCTTAAGTCAAATCTGTCGATACGAAATCAAATCTGTATTTCTTCTTCTTTTTCCATCCGCGTCAATATTTAGTCGCATATTGCAACTATAGCATAAAATCCCATCAAATCACTTGTTTGTTAGCAACTGGATCATCCCTACTATTGTCCTGAAATGGTATCTAGGGGCTCTCCCCTATTTTACTAAACATTAAGAAGTTTTGATGATGATGATGATGTGTTGCAAAATTAAATCACCAGATGCTTATTGACGCAAGTGGCTGATTCCTACTGTCACGTATGCAGTACTAAGGCCAAGCCTCTATAAGGGTATCATCAAAGGCATGAACTATGTTGAAAGATAGTATCTGGTTCATGTAAGAACGAAATCTTTCCCGGCATTGAGTATTAATAAAATGCTCCCGGTTGACAAGTCGCGTTAATACGGTGTTACCACACGACATTTCAACAATCAAATGCTCCGTCGCCATCTTCTGGTGAAAAAGATGGCGATGCGGTATTTGATAACCGAAATACCCTATCGAAACTCTGTGTTTACTTGGATTAATAGTATTAGGTTTTTAAAATATAAATTATACAATTTTTGTGTTATTTTGTTTGGATAGCATACCCTAGTTACCGAACAGCCCTCATAACATACGATGTGCAGGTAAAGAATTTCACTGATTGCAAACATTTACTACAATTATACAGTGTGAAGTAGGGGAAGGTGGGGCACAATGGAACACAAAAGTTGTTTTTTCCCATAGCTCCCAACATGAATTTATTTTTTCAACATTTTAATTTTTTCCTGTTACCTTAGGATCTAAGCTATAAAAGAAATGCATGAAGTATTATTATAGAAACCATATGTGACCATGAGCGGCCATTTTCCAAAAAATTAATTTTGTTTCATTGTACCCCGTGCCTGCGGTACAATGAAACAGGGCAAGGGGTACCTTGAAACAGCTGAAAAAAAACCGCCATAAAACACAAAAAGCTTTATTTTTGAATTAATGAAAAAACAGAGGTATCTGGAACATAAAACGAGTTCAAGTGATATTAAAGCACAGACAAGAAATACTTTTACGTTTAACCAATGTTCAAATTGCCAAAATCAACCCCGAATGAGATGAAACTTTTTTGTCTTTTAGTGTCGTGAGACACAGAAGGTTTTTCCAACAGTAGCTTTATGTCTTTTTCATTAACCGCGGCTATGTCATCAACAAGGGGCTCAATACAGGTGTTGCATTTTCGGTACCTTAGGAATTTGACCACGTAATCCTCTTCATCACCTTTCATCTTGGTGATTCGACCAACGTAGAATTTGGAATAGCTTCTAATCTTGAATTCGATCAAGACATAATCTCCTAATACAGGAAGACGGTTCAATTCTGCAAAACAGTCAGGCTCAACAGAAAAAAAACTCCTCATCTACGCCTATGTCCATGTCGTCGCCGTGTCAGCACATTCAAAATCTCCATCAGCTTCTGATGAATTAACAGGAGCTTCTTTACCAGATATTTTTTTTCTTTGGTTTTGGTTGATTTACATACAACTTCCTTTTGGCTGACTCCATTCTGGAAATTGAAATTGGCTTCTTCTCTGCAATGGCTGTGATTTCTGGACTGCTCGTAGCAATCATACTCCTGCCTTTCTTCCTGTGCTTGAGATCAGTTTTTCGTTCACCTGCTTTTGGATAGCCACGAAAATCTTCAGGAGGTAAGATAGCATGACTTGAACCAGCTCCTGGATCGAGAAATCTGATGACTGTCTGGTCTGAAGCTGCTCCTTCTTCTACTTGAGGGAAGGAAACGTTGAGCGAATCACTTGGCACAGCATAACTATGGGGCACAATGGAACACTCATGGGGCTCCATGAAACGTTTCATTGTGCCCCGAACTCCTCTGTTTCAAGGAACCCCAAACTTGCCATTTAAGTTTTCCCTACTCTCTACCATGAATGCGTAGTAGTAGAAATGTGAAAGTCAGGCAAAAGCTTAAGAGATACATGTACAACGAAATGCCATTAGAGCCGATTGAATACAAAAATCACTCTTACCTGGAGACGAAAATCCGTTGAAGGAAATATTTTACTTTCAGTCAAAAATCAGCACCTAACCTTGTCAAGCCTGGCATGTAACTGGATAGGAGGGAGCAATTAGCTGGCATTGATGGGACTGGTCCGCAGTGCTTTCTGCCGGAATCCCGTTGTACTATGATTCTTCTGCTAGTCCATTATTCACACTGTTTCACTGTGCCCCGTGTTCCATTGTGCCCCACCCTCCCCTACAAAAAAAATTACTGCTTTTTTTTTATATAAGTAGTTAACCTGTCTCCAAACTTTCTTCAAAGTATCTTCATCCGCCAACGCAAAACCGGCTGCATTTTTTACCACAGAGATATCACAATATCGTTTGAAATTTGGGAATGAAGAAGGTAATCAGGCAGAAAAATTTCTATCACAGGAAGCTGATCCTTCAGTAAATTAACAATACTTACATGACAACCTTATAGAAAAATATTGTTAAATGTAAAAATGGTACTTTTGACATTCACTGTAATCTGTTTCCAGTTAACGTGACCACTGGGTATGTTTTCATTGCACTAAGTGAATCGTGTATACCAAATTCGTATGTTCAGACAACTTCTCAATGTTCAGAGCTTAAATCATGATTCATAGCAGCCATAATTTACGTTTGTTTACAATTGAAGATTGTATCACGGTGTGCAGTTTACTATCGACCACATTTTGATAGAGGTATAATCGTTATCTCCGTGCTAACGAGCCAGAATGATACCGGATAAGAGCTGCCAACTTGCTTTAACGAAATTCATTAACGTGATAAAGGTACTGTCATCATTTGTTTGAACAAAAAAGGATATTTTCTTGTTGGGGTGACACTAAAGAATTTTTGTATCATACAAAATTCTACGCAATTTGGTGTTAAGCACTCTAGAAGTTTGAAGACATTCTACTAATACTTAATTTGGCAGTATCTGTAGACATAATCTGTTGTCTTTGATTTCATCTGGTGAATCTTCCATCCATATCCGCTTTCAAACATCTGTGTCTAACTTTTCATTAACTCCTGGATTACTTTCGTGTACCTTGATTTTTACCGTTAAATTTGTTTTGTTATTCTCTGAACTTTAGTCTGTTCCAGCTTGGTTGCTTTACTCTTTCACTTGTTTTCATCATATACTTCCGTCGTTGGCTGTGAGTGATGTGAATCCTTAGTTTCAGGTGTTGGTAAACAATTTTTTTCCCAGAGATTTCCCTTCATTTTCACTTTTCAAGGTGCTATGTTTGGTGAGTGTAGCGTAATGTATTTTTCTAAAAATCCTAAATTTCTGCAATTGTCTGAAAACAAGAAAGATCTAATCCTTCTTTCATTTTCTTACCTTACTGCACGACTTTGGTAACCTTCGGGAAACTGGTACTAACCTGTTGAAATTTATATCAGTCGCTTCGTCAACATATTTTCTTCACGTTTTGCGATCATACATTGCGGAAAAGTGGCCAGGAATTTAATTAAAAATGCCGAAATCTGAAAGTCTGAGCAACTGCGAAATGCTATCAGCACTGCAAAAATAACATAAAAATTATCGGTACAGGTTGTCACAGAAATCGTAGTTAGTTTGAAATACGACCTGGACCAAGTGAAATTTTTTTCGAAATTTTCGCTATGCGGCATCCACACGGAAATGGCGTATTTGTTTACAACGGCAGCACTCGATTATCTCTGGTTGCTCTTTGCTATGTAAGATGGCGTGCATCAAAGTATTTCAACTCGGATAAATATTGCCTATTTGTCAATTTTGTGCGACTTTTTACAGTGGAGAAGAGCTGAAAAGGCAAGAAAACATTACAACAAAGGATTAAATCAACATTTTAAGAGACTGTCACTGATTTTTCAACGTTGGCGGCATCTAACGGCTGTGCGTCGCTGTCATATTTCGGCATTTTTAATTAAATTCCTGGCGACTTTTCCGCACTGTATGATCGCAAAACGTGTAGAAGACACGTTGACGAAGCGACTGATGTAAATTTTAACAGGTTAGTACCAGTTTCTAGAAGGCAATTAAAGTGGTGCAGTCCCCAAAATCATTTACTTTAAAGTACAACCTATTTATTAGATTTTTTTTTTTTTTTACATGCCGTTGATGAGATTGGCTTTTATCTTCTAAAAATACGTTTCTACGGTCCCTTCTTGCTCAAAGGAACGTTTTCACGTAAGGCGTCCAATATTATATCACCAGGTTTGGGGATTCTATCATTACCGTGGCGCCACAATCTGATGATTGGTTCTTATAGAACTCGACGAGACAAATTGAAAGTAAAGAATAAAGTTTTTTGATATCTCGCTTAGTTCTCGAGATATCGTATTTCAAAATTGACGTAATTAGGTTGAAATACGGCCTGGACCAGAAGAAAAATTTCTGTCTAGCCAAATTTGATGATGTGATGAATTCGTATGTAACTCGATGAGACAAATGGAAAATAAAGAATAAAGTTTTTTGATATCTCACTTAGTTCTCGAGATATTGTAACTCAAAAGTGAGGAGGTAAGGGTGAGATCCGGCCTGGACCAGAAATTTTTTTTCACCAAAACCACCTTATCTACACGGTGGAAATGCACCATAGGTGTTTTATTTTATTCCTAGTGATTGTTGCTAGGTTAAAATACGGCCTGGACCAGAAGAAAAAACACCAAAAGCAGAAGGAATTATATCTATGACTGATATTTAACATGCTATATCTCGAAAATCAAGCGAGATATCAAAAAATTTTATTCTTTATTTTCGATTTGTTTCGTCGAGTTCTACATGAATTCATCCTCAGATTTTGGCGCCACGGTAATGATAGAAATGCCCCAGGTTTGTAAATTACGGTAATCTCTAGCATTTTGCACAGCAACCTTTGATTCTCATACATTTTCACAATGCTTTGGTAGTGCCTTTCTCTGTGATCATCAATTCTGTGATGTATTGTTTTATTTTTTAGCAGTTCTCTAACTGCTTCAGTTTTATTATGAACTAAGCTTTTGCCCTCATTTCTTATGTAGCCTGTTTTGTAACCAACAAGTAGCTTGCTCTATATCCACAGCGTAATCATATGTTACGTAACTCCCGAACTTCTTTAAAAACACCATATTTTGAAGGGATGAGCATCAATCTAAACATATTTTCGAACTGTGACAATGCAATGCCATCACCTTACGTTTTGTTTTAATTTCATTATACATCTGCTCTTCGTAGATCGTTTTCTCATAATGTGATTACTGTAATGTCCTTCTCAAATAGCATTTCTTGTCAAGCCAAACGGACTTTGGAATTTTAACATTTTGGAAATGTTTAGCTTCGCAAAGTATGTTACAATGATCTCATAGCAACTTAGTTAAATTTTTAATGGCAAATCCAAAGTCAGATGCCTAATCGTTTTCTATTGTTAAAGGATGTATTGTTATATGTTACTTTATAGGCAGTAATGAAACTGAAACATTCTTTGACATCTGATTTATGCCCCCAAAAATTATCTTTTTTTCGAATGTTGAGGCAGCTTCATAGCTGTTTAGTCTCTTTTTCTGGTCCATTCCAGTTAGAACAACACGTATGTCAGCTTTAGTTTAATTTTTATTAAATCAAACGAATGAAATTTTGTATAATTTTGTTAAAAAAATTCTAGTATTTCTCAGTGAAAGAATATTTGATGGGCAGGCAGTATTTCGAGTGAACCACACGAACTTAAATGACTTCATGTTTAAAATATGAAGTTAGATTATTGGAACATTTGAACCGACTGCACTCTGGGTTAACTTGATTGAACTGGAATTAATGTTCCATCAGAGCTTTGATTATATACGAAGGAAATTCTTAAGAATTTTTTAAGTAAGACAGTATATATATGTGAAGCAACGTTTCTTCTCCATCTCGATTTTTATTTCTTCCTATATAAAAGAATTGGTAATTCCTCCCCAGTGTACTGCAAAAGTAAACTTCTTACGGTTTTAATGGCTAAGAAACAGATTTAAAGTGGTTTTTATTTTCATTAGCTAGGACTACAGCTCTTCAACAAGCAGGTCATTATATCCAGGAGAGGTTTGTGGGCAATGGGTCGGAAAGAAATTGGTTGCAACCATTTTTAAGGAACCATCTCGATACTTGCCTGGAGTGATATCGGGAAACAATGAAAAGCCGAAATATGGAATGAAGATCAGTGTATCAAACCGCGTGCCAGGTCAGAAATTATCTTCTCACCCTCCAAGCTAGGTGAAGTTTCAAATGGCCGCACATTCTACTTCTCTCGTGACTTAATCTAAATTAATAATTCTATTACAAAAAGATAAACCAACTACTCATCGAATCCTAAACACCAACCGGCTTTTCCCTACATGACTTACACAAAGCACGCTTTACTATTACTAAACGTAATCTTAATCATCATCATTATCCACTTTCGCAGGTCGTTCAGCACATCTTCTTCCAGAGGTTATGTTTATTTTCATAACAAGTTTCCACCCACTAACTTTTTGGAAGGCCTGTCGTAGTAAATAAGTTAAAAACTTTTGGAGTGGATGAGAAAGTGATTTCCTGGGTTGAAGAATTTTTAAAAGGTAAAAAACAGAAAGTTAGGATAGGAAATGCAGTATCAAAAGAAGTGGAAGTACCGCAGGGTAGCGTATTGGGACCATTCATATTCATTATTCTAATCAATAATTGTGTTGATTGTTTACTCTCTGAAATTAGATTGTTTTCAGATGGCATAATGCTATATAAAGGGATCAACACGGAAGAGGACTGTAAACAGTTGCAGGGTGATCTGGACAGGATATCTAGTTGGGTTTTTAAACATGGGATGCAGATAAATGCAAAGAAGAGTCATCTTATTAGATACACAAATAAAAAAAGGGTTGATTATGATTATAAGGTGGGGAAAGAATTGCTTGCTGAAGAAGACTTGAAATGTAAATATCTTGGCATTACATTTGATAACACTCTTAACTGGGCAGGACACATTGGACAGGTGGTAGGAAAAGGTTTCAAAATTCTGCACTTGTTGGAGAGAGTGATGAAGGGATGTACGAGGGACGTAAAGGAATTGGGTTACAAAACTTTGGTCAGACCATTGCTCGAATATGGTAGTGTAGTATGGGACCCACATTTTGAGTATCAAATACAGGAGTTGGAGAGGGTGCAAAAAAGGTCTGCTAGATTTTATTTCTGGAAATTATCGCTGAATGCAATCAATAACACATATGATAAATGAGCTGAAATGGGATTAATTGCAAGACAGGTGAAGAGGGTCATGAGAGTGTATATTGATGATGAGGCATGGAAAGATATTGGTATAGGTATGAAAAGTATTGCATGGAAGGGAAAAAATGACGATGACCACAAACTAGCACTGGATTTCAGGCACAAGGGTGTAGGAAGATTCTCTTTTATAGGTAAGGATGCCAGGGATTGGAATAAGTTACCAAGGGAAATAATGAATAATTTACCAAAAACGTTGAAAGAATTTAAAGATAAAATTTGTAAAGGGCAAATGTAGGTGGGTACAGGAAAAGGGGAAGATGGGTGTGTAGGGAAATTGCCACTGGAGCGTGTGCTCCATTGCAATCTACTTAAATTAATTTAAATAGTTTTGATAGATGGAAGTGGATGTGTTGGCTTCTGATTGCGAAACGTTTTAGTAGTATTCTATGTGATAAGTGTATTTTGTTTTGTTAAATGTGTAGTTTATGAGGCGGAAGTTGGGGAACGCCTAGCAATCTTCTATATGATTTCGGGAAAACTTCCTAAAAACAGCAATCATTACGACAGATACAGGGGAATCAGGACTCGAACCTGCTTCGTTGTAACTCTCCGATAGCGCTTTAAAGCCACAATGGTGAGTCTTAACGGCCAGTAAAAACTACGACTGAAAGCGGGATTCGAACCTGGGACCATGGGATCCTTTATGACTGCTGATTCGGTCCTGTTGCTGACTAATCCTGTAAATTTTCTGAATTCTTATGGTGGCTATGAACTCTGAATCTAGCTGGGAGGTCAACGGAGCTGTGGTTACGCAAGTGTCCTGCTGGAAATACTCAGCTGTAAACACGTGCCGCACATTAGGCTCTGTACCACCGTGTGGACTATCTTGGCAACACTTGCACAAATCGCCGCCCTGGAATCTACCTGCACTGCGGCCTAATAACGGACCTCAGACTTGGCACGCGAACAGCTTCAAGAAGAGATGCCGCAGGCCGCGGCTTGTAAATCACGCAGCTTCAACAGAACGCTGTTGTAAAAAAGAAAATAAGGGCTATAGCTGTCCAGCTCAGCTCCTGTCTGCCTGTTCAAAGCGGAGCTCTGCGGGGCTCAAAGACATTTACGATCAGGAATTGTTTTCACTATCGCGTTCTTCGAGGTGATACAGGTGCTCTGTACGTGCTATGGTATATAACAGAGTGATGAAAACTGTCACTTGTTATGTGTAACTAAACACATTAAGTATTGCGCGCTAGCGGTCTGGTGGCTCAGTGTTTAAGGTGTCTGACTGGGGATCGAAAGGTTCCCGGTTCGAATCCCTGTCTCGGCAGGGGTTTTCATAGGCCCTTAGCCCGACCTTCACCTCTTTCACAGCTTGCTGTGTAATGTTAAGTACACCAGAATACTTGTCTCGGCAGGGGTTCTCATAGGCCCTTAGCCCGACCTTCACCTCTGGCACAGCTTGCTGTGTAATGTGAAGTGCGCCAGAATGCTTGCGTGATTCGGATTCAACATTAAACTGTAGGTTCCCTGTACCGAGCAGGACTACCGGGCTAGGTTAAGGCGGCTACGGCATGGGTGGAAGGCGCAGTCGATAGAAACCCTATCACCAGGTCATTAAGACCACTCTGAATTATTATTATTGTTCCAATATTTTCAAAATGTGTGGATTTTTAGCCAAATTTCGAAGGCCCATAACTTAGCCAAAATTTTTTTTTTTTCAAAATCCTTTTGGAATATTTCATAATTCGAATATAATATTTTTCCGAAAAAATTTCGGTTGGTCAACTGACACATTTGCGTTGCGACTATCTGATTTGAGATGGAATGGAGTACAAAACATAATAAAGGTACCGGATGGAATTTAATAAATAGATAATTGTCGTTCATTGCCTTGCCATTTTTCCGCTCTTGTTGTAAACCGTTTTGCTTGCAGTGAGCAATAACTATTGTACGAGCTAAATATATTAGTTAAAAAATAGAATAAAACAGAAAAGACGTATAGAATACTTCAGTCATGCACACAAAAAAGTAGAATTCTTTACTCCTCTACATTATACCAAACAAGAAACACTGCCGAAATATTAACAATAACAATTTAAAACGGTTTACTAAATAAGCGTAGCTATTGCACAGATAAATTGAATTTGATACTCACTTCTCGTTAACGTACAGATTAGACTGCCTGCTTGATAACAACTCAGAACACTATTAAGGCTTCATTTGATGCTAATTAACAATTTGTTATTCCAAACTAACTTCAAAACCCATCAAAAATGACGAGTGTTCTGACAAATCATTTCTTGCCATTTGGTTAATTAAATACAATCGTTGTTAAATAACTCTCATAACACTGATTTCGTAATATCACACGTATTCCGATTGTAGTTTGCGTAGCTATACATTTGGAGATACCTTTTTTTCCCTGTTATCAGTCTTTCAACTGGTTTGATTAAATCCTCCATCCCTTCCTATGTTGTTCTCACTTCTACATGTCTACATATCCCTTCCAAACCACGTCCTCAATTATCTGCTTCATATATTCTAATCTCTTTCATCCTCTACAGTTCTTACCTTCGACAGTTCCCTCCACTAACATATTAACCAAACACCTCCCAAATAATAATGTCAGTAATATTGAGTCAGCGAAAGCAAAGAAAGGTAAATCTTAAAAACTTACGTTATGCCGCTTAATATTAGTTTCTATCCTGCTCCAGGCTGCATATATCACTATAATTGTGGAACTGCGTACTTTCATTCGGAAGAATTAATGTTTTCAGTAACATGGCGCTCATGAAAACAACTTAAATAATAATCTTAAAAAAAATCTTAAATTAATCGCGTCCTCTACTGTAACATTAAATGTCAGTTGTAATTCTGACCTAGGCTAAATTTCAATCTAGTCAAAACTTCCAAAAATTAAAGATTTTATCTTAAATATCTATGGATAAAGAATTTAACTAATTCATCTTGAACGAACGAACGATTATAAATAAATAAATAGAAATAAATTAATAATTAATATGTTAATTTAAACGCAATAACTTATTTTCTTTCGGTGTTTTGGCAAATCATTTCTTAGAGAATGCTTAACTAAATAGAACTGTTATTAATTAAAGCGTATAACCTCGAGCTGGCCGGAAACATGACGTCAGTGTTACAGTGACGATGACACAATGAAGCAGTGACTAAGCTTATATTACTATTCCAACTATTCACACATTCTGTCTCTAGTATCTTCTTTTAAACAATCCTTTTTGTGTACTCACTGCTCCCAACAACCGCTAGAGAAAATATTCTAGAGAAAATATTCTAGATAAAACACCTTACTGCAGATATGCCATTCTTCTAACACACAATTACTTTTTTTTTTTACAGGAATAGATGTTATAGAAAAGCCTTGAAATTTTTACTTAACTTAGGGGGCATGCATGTACCGCGTAGCTCCATTTTGGCCTCCTGTGAACCCCCCCCCCCCCACGTAGACCTACGTGGCTTTTGACTCTCCCCCCCCCCCCTCTCACCTAGCTCACAGCTTTTTTCCCTTTTGATGCCAGAAGACATTTTGAACTGTTTTCTCTTTTCAGACTATTGTAAATTACATACGGAGATAATTAACTGAGGGAAATAAATATTCACATGCTTTTGTGAGTTCTGTTCCTCATTTTAACTGTGAAAAATGTTATGAAAGGAAAGCTACGTGGCCTGGCTCGGAACCCCCCCCCCCCCCCCCGTCCCCTCACGTAGCCTAGCGTAGCCTTCCAGCCAACCCCTCCCCCCCACCACCTGGACCGAGCTACGTAGTTTGTGCACGGTCCCTTAAAAGAAATAATACTAAACAGCTACCGCATTTATTTAATTATAACAAAGAATTCGTTTGATAGCATCTGATTAAATGAAAATACTAGAAGTGTTGCGTGTATCATGGGTAGAAAAATTCTCTACCAATTAGTAACAAGATCTTTTATTGCCTCTTTTCTGCCTTGTGATAAAGCCCGAATTACTGGTTCCTGCTCTAATAAGATAATGTATCTCAAATAAACAATATTTGTGCTCCGTTCTCTGCGTTGTGCATTACTACTGTCAATTAATGATACGTCATTAAGATGCAATTTCAGAGGAGTGGCAAATAGACTGAACAAGCTTTGAAATTGATATTTGAAGAGAGCTATAAATCAGTAGCCTTTACAGAGCAACAGGTGTTATGTTTACTTACAGTTCGTTGTGGAGAATAGTTTGGATAATGCCCAACCAAGAATGTCAGTGACATGTTCAGGTAACAAAAAGACAAGGAAGTGTACCGTTTTAAACAGACTTTTTTGTGTTTTGTAGATATACGGAGATAAATAAAAATGTATACATAATATTAGCAATTTGAAACTAAAGCTGTAAGCAAACAAACTCAGACAATTTGTATACCCCTTACCGGGAATCTTCCAGAAAATCGTCCAGTATTTAGTCCACTATTTAAAAAACTTATTCTACTTTTTAAAACAATTATATATGGTAATCTATATATCTATAAATGAGAAAATGAGAAAGTTCGGATGTGTGTTTGGATGTACGTCTGGAATCAATCACGCCTTAATAACTCAACATATTTAAATGAAATTTGGCATTAAGTCAGTTAATTGCGTGCGAAGTGCAATAGGATAGATTTTATCCCGCAAAAACGCATATTTCTTTTAGAAATTCCCATTAATATCAATTCGGAAGCAACAAAGAGTTTCCTACTTCGTAGATAGCCGTGCCACGTTTACTCTTTGCTTTTTAAGTAAATCGCAAACACTACTTCTCAGAAATAAAAGCAAAAACTTACTTACATATGCAAGTTTGTGTTTAGTTTAAAAGCCATAAAACTGACGCACTTGACAAATAATAGTTTTGAAGCAGGAAATATAAATCTGTTCTTAACCTTAAATTAAAAAAAGAAAGGTAGGTACTGTTGTCAAGTTCGCAAAGAGATGTTTTCATTTGCGTACATAAAATACTATGACATATCAAATATTACACCATAATTTCGTTCGTAATATATGCGTTATAATAAATATAAAAAAATCAAAGCTTGGAAAAAAAAGTAAAATGCTATGAGTATACCAGCACGAAAGTCGGTTCACTGAAAGTGCAAAATGGTCGTGCCCCAAATGTCGTATTTATAAAAATGTAAAGGATTCCATTCTATCTCGGTTTAAGTTATTTCCAGTTTCTTTTTTTGTTACTATACAATCTGTGTATTACAAATTATTTTTGCCGAAATTTAAAACTTAACTAACCCTTTTTATTTTTTGTTCAGAATTTTTGTACGAATAGTACTGCTTTTTATTTACTGTTCATTATTCTGCAAATATCTATCGAACGCTACACTTAAAACGAATGTATTCAATGGGCTAATGTAGAAACTTATTGTTTCATGAAGTAACACTGAAAGTCGTATACAACACAATACACCTCATTTGCACGGAGCATAACAACTAAATTCCTTCTGCCATCTGCTGTAACAAAAAACATTCTGGTTCAGGCAGCATTTCAACCAAACCACATTTCTGCTAATACTGCCGCTACAAAATCAAACGATACGAACACATCTCAACACATTAAATGCTGCCTGGACCTACATTTCGAGTGGTAACAGAATTTTCTACATCAAAATTCCTAATTAGTATATCATAAATTACTATCACAATTAATTTCATTATACACCTTACTAAATCACGAGCAATAAAAGTCACTTTATCGCGATGTACATTTGACCTGCAATATTAACGATCGTAGAGAATTGTGGACTTTCCGTTGTACACTGTAAGTTAAAAGCATTTTAGCATAAATTTTTTAATTACGTTACCTCAATAACTGTCATGAAGCTGACGACATAGTTCATGCGGCTGAATGTAGTTTTAGACGTATTCAGTATTTAATTTACTGCGTTAATAATAAGTCAAGTTTATTTCGCTATTCATGACGTCACTAACATACAGTATGTGCTAATGTATTAGTGTGCTAGTGATAGAAGCTTTGATTTTCTAGCGGTAATTTTAAAACGCAGCCTGGGCCAGAATGAGAACTTAAACATTATTAGTTATTAAGCTTCTTTCATGAGCGCCATTTTAGTGACATCATGTATCGCTTTGTACCGATATTGTATCAAAAGATCTATATTAAGCTTGGACGATTTAGCAGAACCATGCGGCGTTGCCCGAAGTAAATTTTTTAAATTTATCAATGTTTTATACAGATAGTGGAGTGGCGGAAAAGCGGAGTGGTAATTCGCCGGTAGTCATTCAATTCTGTATGCAGAATAAGAAACCGAATATGAAGAAACAATCTATTACTACTTTAATATTGAAATTTATATTTGATCGCAGAATTAATGGATCGAAACGAATGAACTATAGTAAACTGGTCTACAGGCAATTCAGTTGTTTCCAGAGATAGAGAAACCATTACCGCAATACCTCTGATTATTATGGATAAAAGAATCAATTACTACTATACTTACTACAACAATATGTAAATTTCTGATGATGGAACCAATATATTATAAAAAAAAAATCAATATTTAAAGAGGAAATTAAGTTCTTCTTTCTTAAAGATTTTTTTCAGATACTCAATGCAAATCAAAATATTCATTTTTAGTATCGCAATTTTACTAATGGAAATGAACGTCCTTGGGCCACTTAAGTATTTATTTGCTGTTTGGATGTTAGTATTTTTTGTTGTTGATATTAGTCGATTCAATCAATGTATTGCTAATATTTTGAAGTTTTGAGCTTCCATTAATTAAAACTATATTCATTTTTATTCGCGTGATGAAATTAGTAATTTTAAGAGGTGTTGGGTAAACGAAATTCAAATCTTTCAAAGAAATGTAAGAAAACTAGGGCTATGAAAATAGCCAAAACCTAGGAGACAAATCCTCAATATTGTATATACGGATATATTAAACTGAAAATACTCCTTAAAAAATGAATATTTTTACTGCTTTATCAATTCAGTGAAGTAGTTGTGGAACATAAATAGATTTTTGTTATTTTATTGCAACATTTATTACTACTATTACTAATAAAAATAGCTCTTAAATAAACTGTATGGTCGTATTGACCTGGTGACAAGACTTCTTTACGTCTCCGGAATCAGTCCCTTTCGTAGCCTCTTAACGTAACCCAATAATCCTACCGGACATAGAGGACCCACAGTTCAACACGGAATCAGAACAAAGTGAGCATTCTGGCGTAATTCACACCAACCTATGCCAGAGGTGAAGGTCGAGCTAGGGACCTTTGAAAATCCTCGCCAAGACTGGAATTCAAGCTGGGGACTTTTCCATCTCCAGTTGGACGCCCTAACCACTGAGCAACCAGACCTCTAAAGAAAATATTATATTACAACACTTTTCAACGCGGACGAAGTCGCGGGTAACTGCTAGTGTGTGATATATGGTGACCCGATTGACGTTTTAAATGCTCATTAGTTGAATGACTTCATCTATCCCCCGGTAACCTCGCGATTTGTTTCCCCTGCAAGCGGCTACTTAGACGTCTCAACAAACCTTCAGTGTCACTCAGGTAGCCTGGGCTTGTGGGCGCAACGCAGTAGATTCCATTGCCGTCTTCTTGTTTTTCATCGCTTTTTATCTGGAAAATTTGAGAAAACATTGATCTAAAAGCAACTTTAAATTTCCTATTAAAACAATATTCGGAGAGAATTTTCTGTTCCTTCTTCAGAGATACCTTACTATTGATGGAAATACAATAGAGTGGCATCATTAAAAGCTACATTTTTAATCAATTTGTTAAGACATTACAAACATTGCTTGATTGAAGTTTCATTATATAGCGTACATTACAGAAACATATAAGTGAACTGGTCAAATTAATGGAGTGAAGATTGATGATTTCAAAATTTGTTATCGATTGAAGCCCATTTAGATATGCTCCGAAGTGGTGTTCGTACCTAGTTGATTTTTGAAAATTCCATAGTGTAATTTTGAGGATAGATAAATAATCCTCTAGATCCTTAGGTTTTTTATTAGAATATTGTACCCAGCGTCTCCTAATATCCAAACCAGAGATTTGTGTTTTTTCCTAGTGGTATATTGATGTCTGGTCGTATTATAAACTTGCACGTAACCTCAAATGAAGTAAGTTGTCGTTGCATGCTTCGTCCAGGTTCAGACGTGTGCAGCCATTTCACAGGTAAAACGATGCATTAATATGTCAACATTCCAGCATGTATCACATCTATCTGTTGATTTTAAACGGATTCAAAATAATCTCATGTTTTGCGTGTATAGTGTCGTCGAAAATTTTGTACCGTAGGACTTGAATTCCGGATGGTAACACTTTAAGGACTATATTAGACCCCACGTCTCCCCAGTTTGTATCTGAATCAGAGTGATTAAGTGAAAATTACTGCCAGATCTCTGAAAATAACGTTTTTTCTTTTATAGAAAAAAATTGAGTTTTCGTACAAACTAAAATCATACCGAAGATTTATAGTAAATTATCTGATCACCAAGGAAATCGCATTAGGATTACGAAGTAAAATTATGCTACATAACTGTATCTTTAACCTCCTGCTGTTTACTGTTGACCTGCAGTGGAATGTTTGCGTGTAATCAACATTTCTAAAGGATGTTCATACATGTGTCAGATGTATAAAATAAACACCGAGCGTGGTGGGTTAGTGGTTAACGCTCTGGTAACGCATTCGGAAGGACGCCGGTTTGAATCCCCGTCCGGGCATCCAGATTTGGGTTTTCCATGGCTTCCCCAAATCACCCCAGGTGAATGCCGGGTTCCTTCCTTCAAAAGGCCATGGCTAAATTCCATCCCGTTCCTTTCCCCCAGTCCTTTCCCGTCTCTAATGACCACGACGTCGGCGAGGCGTAAAGCAATATATATAATAAACATTGCAACTAAATTATTACAGTCATATTAAATTTTCAATTACTTGTATCTATGTGATGGTTGTACGTCTTCTGAATTTTCCTTTTCTTAAGTATGGTATAGTTGCTGCCATTAAATGTGGTTTTAAGATATTCTTTTGTTTGCTCATTTTCTATCTCAGCAATAATATCTAGTCTCTTTTGTTTGCGTATGCAAGCATTTGTTAAACCATTACACCTTTTATCACTTGTCTCTAAGCGTTATGCGAGTCAGCAAAGCGATTATCGTTATCTGTCTCTGGCGGTATAGCCTTACTTGCACTGTTCCTTGTGTTTGTCTGTTTGTAAAACCTGTTTTCTTGAAGCTCAAAAGTGATACTCGTTGGATTACGGAGAGGATGCAAAACCGTGTGAGGTAGGAAGGAAAGGGTGAGCTAGCTAACTTGCTCACATGTGCAAGGGTTGACACCTTTACCCAAGCAATGAAATTAAGTCTGTCATCCGATTCGGGTATAGTGATTCTCCAAACAGAGTCGTTCGAGAAGCGAATATAAAGGCAGCGGCTAAGCCTTGTTTAACTGCAATTTTATATGATACTAGTAAAATCATTGATGTCATTCTTCTTTTGTTTACTTTAATATAACTTTGCTATCGTAAATTTTCTGTTCTATTTTCTCTTTTTGGTAATATAAATATTAATTTCACCTTTTATGCGAAAGTCTAAGCTGTGCCATATGCAACATTAAACCCGTTGTTTGATACGGGACCTCTGGTTTTGTATAATTAACTAGCAGGGTACTCAGCGTTGCTTGGAAACTGAATATGAAAGTATGCATTTTAACCTGTTGTCGTAAACATTTTGCATAATCATCCTCTAACCGATTTTCCGACCGTTTTCTAGATATTTGCAAAATACTGAATAATTTCACATGTAAATTTTGCTTAAAGGGAGGTAAAGGGGGAGCGGGGTTGGATTTTTGTAAACCAAATGTAAATATTATTTTTATCTTTGTTTTAAAGAATACGTGTGCAAAGTTTCATCAAGAACGGTGGGTTTGTATGTCACATACTAACAATTTTTAGAATTTCAAGTTCGAATTTCTCTGCCACTAATTGTCCAAATGGAACCGATTTAACTCCAATAAATAGTAAATTGTATGGGTTATCAAAATATAGCCAGCTATACTGGCCGATTTCCCCACCGTTTTCAAGATATTTGCAAAAAATTGAGCCGTTGCACGTGTAAATTTTCCTTAAGGGGGTTGATGGGAATGACAGGATGAGCTTTTGTAAACATAACATAGACAATATTTTTCTTGTTTAAAAAATATGCGTTTCCAGTGTTCCATCGAAATCTGATAAAAACTGTGGATTTCTATAAAGGATTATGGAAATTAAAAGGGTGGATGTAAAGTGGGAGAGGGGTTAAACTTTTGCAAACCAAATGCAGACAGTATTTTTCTCTTTGTTTTGAAGTACACGGATTCAAAGTTCCATCGAAATCGATTAAAGAACATTTGCAAAAATGAAGGGGGTAAAGGGGAAGAGGGTTGGATTTTTGTTAACCAAATGTAGGCAGTGTTTTACTCTTTACTTCAAAATATGCCTGTGCAGCATTGCATAAAAATCAAATAAAAACTGGTGGTTTGGATATAGAACATTGGAAATTAAGAGGGTCGGGGCTGAAGAGGGAGATGGTTATGGCTTTTGCAAACCAGATGTAGACAGTATTTTTCTGTTTGTTTTAAAGTATACGTGTGCAAAGTTCAATCCAAATCAGATGGAAACTTTAGCTTTTTATAAAGAACATTGACAAAAATTAAAAGGGTGGAAAGGGGGAGAGACGTATGGTTTCTGCAAACAAAATGTAGGTGCTATTTTCCTGTTTGTTTTGAAGTATACTTGTGCAAAGTTCTCCATCGATACCGGATAAAGCTGTGGGTATGTGTAAAGAACATTGG
This sequence comes from Vandiemenella viatica, assembly GCA_031002005.1. Classification (NCBI taxonomy): domain Eukaryota; kingdom Metazoa; phylum Arthropoda; class Insecta; order Orthoptera; family Morabidae; genus Vandiemenella; species Vandiemenella viatica. The sequence continues at coordinate 137,085,081 of JARYHS010013631.1, read as the reverse complement.
CAAAAATTAAGGGGTGTGTAAAGGGGGAGAGCAGTTGGGTCTTTGTAAAACTAGTGCGTACAGTATTTTTTCTATTTGTTTTAAAGAAACGTGTGCGAAGTTACACCGAAATTTAATGAAAACAGTGGGTTTGTATAGAAATTAGTGTGTGTAAAGGGGAAGAGGGCGTAGATTTTTAATTTTTTGGTCAGAAAATAAATACTTATATGTGCCAACTTTCATAGTAATAGTTCAAACGGTGTCTAAGTCTAATACAACAACATCCATTTTTATATACTGTATATAGAAAAGGAAACAAATTCCCTCGCACTCCCTTATTGGTATTAAAAATCTATGATCTTCAAAAAGGAATGTACAGGCTTGACGTGAGTGTCGGGAGAGCATTGAAATCCGAGTTCCGTGGCGCAGGGAGTGGATTGACCACCTGTCGCTCGCTCTACTGGGTGCGTGTCGACATCGATCCAAGGCCGTCGCGTGCACAGCAACAGGTCCCCGGACATCAAACTTGCATGTGTATCGCTCCCTCGTAATTGCCACTGATTCAGACCTGTCGCCACTGGCCGGTCGATGCAGAGAGCTGCAAACTCTAACGGCGCCTTCTTCGCTCGTCGCCTGATAGTCCAGTAACGGGGTCATAAAAAGGGGTCGCAGAAACATTATATGACGTAGAAGATTTTTTTTCTTATCTTGTTTATATTGGTAAGAGTATGCAGAAACCAAGTTTTCGACCTCCAACACCCTCGGCACAATTTTCTGTGGCCAAAAAACTCAAAATTTTGGTAATTTTTTTCAGTTTTTCGTCGATAACTCGTTCCTGATGAGTCCTAGCAAGAAATATTCTATTTCCAATTTGAAAGAGGACAAAAGTTCCTACAACTTTCGTAGTACAAACTTTTTTCTAAACTCAAAACTAAGCCAGCTATAGTTCTTCTAAAATCGGCCAAATTTCACACTTTTCCTAAAAGTTGGGTTTTTACCTACTTTGCCGCTCAAAATGTCCTGAAACCCCTGTATATATAATTGATATATATGTATTTCTGTATGACACAGTATATATCTGTACTACTCTCTGATTACTGATGGTCAATTCAATAATGATTTAGCATTGTTGGCCGGGAGATCCCGAAGGATTGTTCGGCCGCCAGGTGACAGTGTTTTCGATACGGCGCGCAGTGCGCTCTTTTTGGCTATCTAACCTTACCAAGTAATAGTACCGGATGTAGGGAACCTACTGCTTAAAGTTGAATCCAAACCACAGAATCGTTCTGTCTTACTTCATGTTACACAGCAAGCTGTGGCAGAGGTGAAGGTCGGGTCAATTGCCTTTGAAAATCGCTGCTCGGACCGGGATTTCAATCTCCAGTCAGATACCTTAACCACTGAGCTACCAGTCCGTTCTATTAGCTGATTGTATTTGTACCAGTTTGAAAAACGATTTTGCAAAATTGAAAACATAATGTTATGGCACCAAGTTTATTTACGTAGTCAAAATGAAGTCATAATAAGTCAAAAATTAGTCATAAATCCATTTCTTTTCCGTTTTAATGCATTGAAACAATGTTTTCCATTTCAATTTGTTCCGTACTTCAAGGGAATAAAATTGTCTCTCTATGAAGCATTTAAATCTCTTCAAGATGCAACACCCAACATAAAAAGTTGACGGAACGTTGTTAGAACGAGTCGGTACTCTGCATTTAGCAAAACTCTGTGCGGTCAGGACGCATCGATCTCATCAGATCCAAATGATAAATTCACTATATCTGAACCTAAATTTTTATTATAATTTATTATTTACATCTCCGGATTACTCATCGCAACGCCTAAATAGGCTGAGAAGTGGTGTAGGCAGGACAAAAGATAATTTAGCAAATGGTGTTATCTCGAAGATCCAGCAAGTAAATGTGAGGCAGAACAGACCATTTAGCATTTATACAATTGCCCATAGTGCTTATCAAACTGATTTAAATAATACATGTATCAAAATAAAAAGCTGCCAAACAGATGTGCATTAGTTGTTGAAGAATATGAGTGATCGTAATGACTCAGCTACCTTCAAAATGTAAGTTCGAATAATACTTTAACGTATTCAGTGAAATCTGGACACATCGAGACAGCCTGCGGGCAAAATATACCATCTCATAGGCATAACACATACAGATAGCAGAGGAAAGACAGTAGCAGAAGCTGAAAAGGAAATGCAAGAAAATGGTTTTAGGTATAGTATAGGGGTTCATACTAATAAATAAGTGCTCATGCAGAAAGATTCAAAATGCTACCATCGCTGATGATATGGTTTTGTTAAAACTAAGGTGTATAGACAAATTATGGAATATTCTGAACGTGGATGTCGGGACAGAATTTCGATAAAGCTAAAACAAAACGAAAACTTCTAATACAGATTAATAGAAAAAGTAAAGAAGTAATATTACGACTAGTGATTCAAAGCAATGATATTATCAAGATTACAAAAGCATTAGCAAAAAGTTGCTATCCATTGAGGATAACAATATCCACCAATAATTAGAAATTTCACTGTGAATAGCAAGTATTTCGCTGAAGTGTGGAATGGAATTTGGAAGAAAACCACTTTAGATATAAGGTTAAAGAGGTGTTGAGAATATAACGGCCAGAAAAATCGTATTAAAGTGTCAAAAGTCATGGAATAGGAAGTTACAAATATCCAGATGGTGTTAACACCGCGGAAGAAATGTATAAACCTGCCTTGCAGTGTTAAGGCCCATTCCCACGGCACGTGGTGTGGCAGTACGCGCCTTTCATCTTTTACCGCCTGGCGGTGGGTCGAGGCGCGCCGTCCCTGCTAGCATATGCGGCAAAGATGAAAGGCGCCCACTGCCACGCGCCGAGGGACACGCCGTGGGAACTTACCTTTAGGAATCGTGAGTCACGTGAAAGGTTTTTTGACGTGTATATGGTCGCACGACATGAATTAACAGGCTTTGAACCCGGAATCGTGGTCGGCGCCAGACGTACAGAGCATTTTAATTCGGATTGTGAATTCAGCATTCCTTGATCCACACTGTCAAGAACGTGGCGTGGATATTTGATTTCTGGCACTACCTCCCGCCATGGACAACGCAGAACCCACCACGTATGCTTACCGAGATCAGCGAGATCTTGACAGGCAGGTAGCAGTGTCAAAGAACAGTAACCTCAATGTGGAACGTTCGATCTCTTTGTCCGTGCTGACACTGAAGAGAAATTTGGCGTTGATGGTATATGGCAGCAAAACAACGACGCGAGTGCCTCTGCTAGCAAGACGCCATCGGCTACAGCACATCTCCTGGGCTCGTGAACATATCGTTTGGACCCTGGATGATTTGAAAAAATTTCCGTGGTCAGATGAGTCACGAATCCAGGTGGTAATAGGTAATGGTAGGTTTCGAACGTGGGGTAGACACCACGAAGTGATGGATTTTTTTTTTTAATTGCTTTACGTCTCTCAACAGCGAGGTCTTTAGAGACGGGAAAGGAGTGGGAAGGAATTCGGCCATGGCCTTCTGAAGGAAGCATCACGGCATTTGCCTGGAGTGATTTGGGAAACCATGGAAAACCCAAATCTGGATGCCCGGACGGGGATTCGAACCGCCGTCCTCCCGAATGCGAGGCCAGAACGCTATCCCTTACACCACCACAAAGGTACGAGGTGATGGAAGGCACTGTGAATGCTGGTGGTGACTCCAACCTGGTATAGGCTGTGTTTACGTGTCAGGGACTAGCACCTTTGGCAAACTGAACCAACCATTCACTGGAAATGATTTTGTTCAGCTACTTATTCATGGCCTTCATATACCCAAAAAACAATGTTCTTTTCCAGGACGACAATGCGGCATGTCCACGGACTAAAATCGTTTACGATTAGTTTCAGGAACATTCTGGACAATACTTGCGAATAATTTGGCATCCTAGGTCACCAGACATGAATCCAATTGAACATAAATGGGACATGATCGAAAGGTTAGTTCATGTACAGCGTTCTGCACCGACAACACTTTCGCAATTATGAACGGCTGCAGAGAAAGTATGGTTGAATATTTCTTCAGGGAACTGCCGACGACTTGTTGAATCAATACCACGTCGTGTTGCTGCATTTCGATGGACAAAAGAGGATTCCACACGATGTTAGGTGGCATTCCACGACTTTCTGCACTTCAGTCTATTAAATAATTAATTTCTGAAAAATTTTATTGAAGAAAAAATGTGAAAAAATTATTTAAGCTAGGAGATAGAATGACGATTTACATTCTGATACGTTAAGTATTCGTTAACTTGTTAGCAGGTGTGGAACAGCTGAAGGCACATATAGAGGTGAGAAAACAGAAAAACATAGTACGTGAGAGATTCCTGTAATTTATGATGCAGATTGTGTTGTATACGTGGCGACAAGCTAAGAATATAAAGAGCAAGAGGATTGTATCAGACTACTCGAAAATCCTTTCCTTTCTCACGAACATCTAAGAAAACGATGAAATTATTATGTCTGTATTTACTTGAAAATTGGAATACTTATGAAAAGCTTGCGGAGAAATTTGTAATGATGGTAGGCAAAAGCAGACACTTAACTTAGAGCCTACATTACCGCAATGTGTAGTAGCAAACATTTCGGGCATCTTTATGCCGAGGCGCAGTAGCTCACACCTGGTGGGGAGCAGATCCCGCAACCTGTCTTCTGTTATATAGGTCATTGATAAGATCGCGCATAGATTATGGAAGCATCGTTTATGGAAATGCTCCGCAACAACATCTACGTAAAATAGACCAGCTACAGTACCGCGCTCTCCGCACCTGCGTAGGAGCCATGAAAAGTTCGCCCACAAACGCTCTCCTCATCGAAACCACAGAAATGCCACTAGAACTCCGTCGGCAATATCTCGCAGAGAAATATTTACTCCAACGACTCTCCTTCACACAACATCCCCTAATATCAAAACTGAAAATCCTAAGCAATAGTATGGGACCGTTCGAAGAAAAACGCCCTCCACGATGCCCGCTCTTGGTTTACAGCTATTATAAACTAAGATTCACAGCGCCGCTAATAACAAAGGGGCCTGTTCTGTCAGTATTCACGAAATCCTGCGAATGCTCTATTCCAACATTGCAAACATACATCCTACCATCCCAACTCAATCAGGAAACTGCTTCACGACTACTATCAACTTTTTGGGGGGACTACACCCAGATTTACACGGATGGATCCAAATCAGAACATAGTGCAGGATTCGCTTATTACTGCCCCGCCACCAACCACGGAGCTTTCTTCTCACTACCACACGAAACTTCAAACTATACGGCCGAAATTCTAGCCATCAAGGAAGCCATCCAGTACGGATTAGTAAAAAACTTCAAGAAAATACTTATCTTAACGGACTCCAAAAGTACACTTCAGCGACTCCAGAACCCTAAGTGGAACCTCAGCAGCAATACATACATCATGGACATTATTGAGATGACAGTTTCAACGCAAAAACAAGACATCAGATTCATGTGGGTAAAAGGTCACTCCGGCATCATTTATAACGAACTAGCAGACTCTCTAGCCAAACGTGGAGCCGTGGAAGGTACGCTCCTTGCTCTGCCGTTACCGTATACAGACTTCCTCCCCCGGGTGAAACAAAAAATAAAACAGGATTTTCAAGAATTTTGGACAAAAACTGGACAACTTAGAGGAAAACACTACGCGGCCATCCAACCATCCGTTCCAAAACAAGTCTGGTATAAAAACTTCCACGCGAAAAGACAATTCCTGACATCACTAATTCGGATGAGATTAGGTCATTGCGCCGTCCCCAGCCATCTCCATAGAGTGGGGATCATGGAATCACCACTGTGCGACGCAGACAAGGAAGACGAGGCAGACTTAAATCACGTATTCTTCAGATGCAGGAAATACTCCACCTACAACAAAAATCTGATAACCAATTTACTATCGCTACAGGTACCTCTACCGACATCGATCCCAACCCTCCTCGCGACGGGTCACCCGAAGATATATAGAAGCCTGATAAATTTCTTACGCGAAGCGCAAATCAACATCTAGACGAAACCAATACAAACACATGGACAAAACGTACCAAAACTTTATAGTTAAAACTCCATATGTAAAATTATAATAAATAACCAACATGTATAATATGTAATATTTTAAATATGAATGATATGTAAATATGTAAGTAATGGGTAAATAATAAGAAAATATCTAAATTATATGTAAATATGCAAACTATATTTAAACAATGTAAAATATGTCAAATATGAAAGATACATGAAATGTAACATGTAAAATGTAGTAGGAGGGCTGGTGTAATGGTTATGCGACCAGAAACCAAATAAATTAATAAAAAATAAAAATAAAAATAAATCTTTATGCCGAGGGAGGGGGGGGGGAATTTCCGTTGTCTTTTTTCAAAAATATAAAATATTTTAATGAGGATCTTCAACTAATAATTTGCATATTTTTAATAAAATAGAAGCTAGAGTCTAACTACTTGACAAAAGGATTAGTTTAGTACACTGTTTTTTGGAACACTGTTTGTCTGAATTTCAAACTATACTAATCGTACATTACTTCAATCAAGTTCAGTAACATTCAGTATTTTCTCTCGTTGAGGCCTTTTTGTTAGTCTACTTCAGTAGTGAAGATGGCACGAGACTTCCAATGAAAAATAACAATGCTTTCCACAATTATTTTGCTGTATCTCCTCGACAGATCTTCTGTCCTTGTACTCTTAAACACTTGCAGCTTCCAACATTTTTTAAAAAGAAAAAAGCGAAGGACGAATGCGCTCGAACACTGCGAAATTCTATTCGCCACGCTACCAGGAAATCAGAGGAACCAAGGCCGGCTGTTCCACTCGGAAGGCTCCAACTATTCAGAACACTTGCTGCCACTTGATGGACACCTGAACAGAGCATTAACCAAAAACCAAATTACTACGATTTTTTTTTAAATTGCTTAACGTCTCTTTAACAGCGAGGTCTTTAGAGACGGGAAATTACTACGAAATCTGAAGTTCGTTGGGTGTTGAATACTCGGGAAAAAGACCTTCTGAACCTAGCACTCGGCTCCACTCTTAGAGTAAGACCACCAGTTAAAGAGGAATACTAACTACAGAGCGACGTCATCATATTTCACACACACACACACACACACAAAATGGGTATCTGTGATTCAGACTTAGATGCCACGCCACTGATTACTATCAACACAATCCACGTGCATTAACTACCCTCATCTTTCTTCTTCTTTCTCTGTTTCAGTAGTTATGAATTATCCAATGGCTTTGAAATAATTATATTCTATATTCGTTTTACATATTCTAGAAATTTTTCTCCTGATACAGTTTTCAGTTCTTGCAAAATCTATTATTTTTCTCGTGATCTGGCAAACTATAACGGGCTGTCATTACTTTGAAAACAGTATTTTTATTCAGTTTTATTTATGTATCTTTTTTACCAGGCTTGCTTTAAGTACATTATGACATGTAAAAAAAAATCTCGTATTACACTATTTTCATTTTTATACGAGTCATCACATTGTCAACTAACCTGTGATTGCGTTTAATATCCGGAAGCCGTATTTTTGTTTCGTTTTTATGGTTGAGTTATTCATTACAAATTGTGCTATTTCATTTATACAATACATATCTTCTTTAAAAATCAACTAATGTTTGTCATTTTTAAGTTTAGTCTTAGTAACAAACTACTTTGTTATTTTACGCTTCTAGTAAAATTCTCTATACACAATTTCATAGCAGCTCTGTGAATAGTCAGATAATGAACTGATTCTGACAGCGAACTGAATGTGATGATGGAAACAAGAAAAGAATGTTATAGCCAAACGACCATTTAAATTGTTTCGTGTGGTGTTTTGCACACCTTCCATTCTCACTGTCGCTATGAATGAGATTTCAGATTACTTGTCGTTTTATGCGTCATTCAGAATACCACATCCAAAAGAGAAATGTTCTCGATACCTGTTATTTGCTTATTTTTCTGAAAATCCCAGAGTCAGTTTTCCATGAAGAAACACGTGTGGCAGTGATCCCACGTGTGTTGGAGCAACAGCTAATCTTTCTTCCTCGAAGGGTAGATACGAACCTTGCGATTAGATCACGTGACTCTGTAATATTTGTAATAAGATAAGATACGCCATTACATAATATCATCCTTGTGGAACATGTGTTTCATTTCTTATGATCCCACAGTACAATCGCTCGAGTAGTAGCTGCGATAGGAGGACATTCCATCCGCTTCAGTCACTGTAAGTAATCCAGGAAAGTGAAGATCAATGACAGTCACGTGTCTTTAGTACCACAAAGAATCATTTTCCGCTGATAAATCAAGTGCTTTGAGTAATGGATATTCCTTTACAGTAACTATCGCTTGTGACAGGTTTTAATTTAATTGTGTATCTTCAGTGTTAATTCATTAACGGTATTTTTTATGTACTTTCAGACTGAAAGCTTCTAAATTATAACATAAAACAAACTCTGTTGTGATTCTAGCACCAGAGTGTAATCATTAATTTGTTTTTTTAACGTGTTTACACTCCCGTAGACGAATTTTTCATCAAGAAATCACCCAGTATATTAGATCCAATACCCCAAAGATTATGGCACTTATCATCCACGAGCGTTAATACAAACCATAAGTACATGATAAGCAGCAAAAACAGGTGGCTTATTTCACTTGTATGACGTGCTATTATTAATCGCATATACAGCACTACGTAAAGCGCCAGTGTTAAAAGAGCAACCCACATACTATAAAAATAAAAATAAAAAAAAAAAAACTAATTTTCCTAATTTGAGATTTTCAGTTTAATTAGTGATATACGGGATGTGATAATATGAAAAGAGGACAGCAGTAAAGCAGTGTTTCTCATAATTTTAAATATTTACAGTTGACCCAAGCAGGTAACCGAAGCAATAATTTTGTCGTAAAGCGAATGCTGGAAATTAAATTGTAAGAAAGTTGGAATGCCAGCTAAAATGGATCAAGAATGTGATATAAAAGTACATCCACACGTTTAAAAACAGTGAGACTTGCTTATTCGACAATGTTTCAAATATAAAAAAACATTTATGTCTCCCTTCATAGTCCATTCCTCCTGTTACGGACGGACTTGTTTTATGAATTTTATGGTGTACTGGAAGTGTTTGTTAACTTCGACTAACGCCAGACGTAAGACCTTCCTAAGCAAACTGATCCTTGTTATTCAGGGAATTTATTTATTTCCATGATGACATAACATGTAACTTTCTCTCACTCGCCATGCGTAATACGTTGCCTTCTGGCAGGTATATGATTATCACTACATTATGAATGACATCACGTCTTCCTACATCTTTTCCCTGACTTACGTGATGGGGTAAAGTCATAACTCTGCTCCGAGAAAAGCAGTAAGACTTGGCATCTGTTGTGCTGTTACTCTTTTTAATATACTTTTTCTGTGAACTGCTTCCCATTATTATATTTCGGACAGATACCTGTAAGTAAACGTTCCATCATGTTCTCTTCATAGACCCGGCGAAATACAGTTGTGTTGTTTCACTTAATGAGCAATTTATTTATTTTACAGTCTTTGCTTTTTGCCACTTTCTACCAGCTAACAGAAAAGCGTCACTTCGCATCAAAAAAATTACAAACACTTATAATACATTACTTGGCCATCATTAAAAATATAATTTTTCATCAAATATATTCTAGCACTTGTAATTAGTGAGCAATCGATTATTCCAAACTCCTCATTCAGTGGTCAACGAGGAAAATCTGGCATTTCCGTATAGAAATGTTATTCTTCGCCACACTTAAAGCTTCTTTTCTCATCGTTAACAGTTCAATAAAATTAATAGGAGAAACACTCTACGACATTTAATATTCAGTGATAGCATCGTCATTTAACTGTTGCTCTTCACTACGAAACTTAATTTAAAAAAAAAACTGGGATTGTGGTCGTTCTTCCACACTATTACAAACAGAATTTTTGCTTTAACTGTCGAAAAACACGGTTGTGTTGGTGAAAATAACCAATTGCGTTTCAGCCGCGTGGTAGTGGATTCATCAGTTTAGGTTTCTACTAACTTTGCCTCTACCACAAAGGGGAAACGCGTACGAGTTCACCGGCCAAACCGTTGTTTTCTACGGATTTAACTTACGTCTTGTTTATCTCTTAATTGTTCTTCTATTCTTGTGCCAGACTGCGACCTGTTTTACCTTTGACTCAAAGTTCTTACTAGTAACGTAGTTCTGATACGTTTACCTGCATCGGTCTTCAGTGTCAATTTTACATAAAAACAGAGTACTGAATTGTCTGTTATATTCACGATAGCTAAATTCTGCTTTAAGTATAATTAGGTACACTTATGACTTATTTTCTGGGTTCAGATGCAATAAAGATCCTTATTTTTTCTTTAGTTCAACTCTCTCTTTCCGTATCTTTAAACACTAGATCGGACCACAGCCATCTCAAATATATATATTGTAAGGGCAATGAACTATGTTCACCACTTTTTTGTGTTTAAGCCATACAGATAATATCCCCGTGACTGTAGCCTTCTTTGTTGCTGCACTATCATAGGCTAGTTAAACTATTTAGGATAAACAACACGACTTACGAAATCTTGATAAATGCGGATGCGTGCATTTTATTTCTTTTTCCCTGTTTTAATTTAATGTTGTGTTTGTCTCACTGTTGTGACCCACAATTACGTGAACCAAAGCCCAATAATTTTTTTTTTAATATATTGGCCACAAAAGGCTTAGGTCATGATTTCGGTTTTAAAAAATTAATAATACTTGAGGTCTGAAAGATGCTTTATTTCTATAACACCGGCTATCCACTCGGAGTTTTGTAATCGCTGGATGTGAATGATGAATTGGTTTCTCAAATTCTTTGTCAACAAAGACCCCGCTTGAACAACAAAGTAGTCGATTTGTCATAGGGCAAAACAAAGAATTGTCAAATCAAAAGTGTGCGATAACCAAATGCCTGTAACTAGCTGCGTGGCCACTTTCGCCTTTCCTGCATGATAACAGCGGTTTTATGTCTCACGAAAGTTTTTTTTTTACTTTATGTGACTGAATTGTTTTTATCTGTTTTTACAGGTCTGTCTGTCTTGATGAAATTTGACAAGGAGATGCTATTTGACATTAGGATGGACATGGCATACCATGTTCTGTATAGATAAGAACATATTGTCATTAAATTATGAAAACTATCTGAACTGTGAAAGACAAACGCATAATATCTATATGTATTTGCAATGCGTAGTGCTAGAGAGTAATGACAGCGTAGCGCAGTGGTAACGTGCTTGCTTTTTAAGAAAACTCCCGTGTGGCTTCGGGTTCAAACACTACTGGGAGCAAAAATGTTTATGGATTGTTTTTTCATAGTTTGAGTCAAGCCTAGGATTTTGTATTAAGGATACCATGTTCTAGCGATAGAATAGTGCCCTAAGCGTTTATTCAGGGTATACTGGTTCCCACCGAGCGTGGTGATGTAACGGCTAACGTTCTGGCCTCGCATTCGGGAGGACGGTGGTTCGAATCCCCGTCCGGGCATCCAGATTTGGGTTTTCCATGGTTTCCCCAAATCACTCCAGGTGAATGCCGGGATGCTTCCTTCAAAAGGCCATGGCCGAATTCCTTCCCATTCCTTGCCCCTCATCCTTACCAGTCTCTAAAGAACTAGTTGTTACAGGAGACGTAAAGCAGTTAAAAAAATAAAAAAAAATACTGGTTCCACGGGGAGTTTTTGTGTGATCTAAACTAATAATCTATATATCTATAAATGAGAAAACGAGAAAGTTCGGATGTGTGTTTGGATGTACGACGGCAATCAATCACGCCTTAATAACTCAACATATTTAAATGAAATTTGGCATGAAGTCAGTTAATTGCGTGCGACGTGCAATAGGATAGATTTTATCCCGCAAATACGCATAGTTCTTTTAGAAATTGCCATTAATATCAATTCGCAAACAGCAAAGAGTTTCCTACTTCGTAGACAGCCATGTAACATTTACTCTTTGCTTTTTACATAAATCGCAAACACTGCTTTTCAGAAATTTAAGTGAAAACCTTCTTCCATATGCAAGTTTGTGTTTAGTTTAAAAGCCATAAAACCGATGCATTTGACAAACAATAGTTTGGAAGCAGGAATTATAAATATGTACTTAACCTTAAATTAAAAAAGGTAGGCACTGTTGTTAAGTTCGTAGAGAGATTTTTTCATTTGCGTACATAAAATAGTATGACATCTCAAATACTGCACCATAATTTCGATCGTAATATACTAAATGTGAAAAATCAGAGCTTGGAAAAAAAACAACCTAAAATGCTATGATTATACCAGCACGAAAGTCGATTTACTAAAAGTGCAAAATGCCGGTGCTCGAAATGTCGTATTTATAAAAATGTTACGGTTTCCATTCTATCTCAGTTTAATTTATTTCCTGTGTGTCATCTTTTTTACACTATACATTCTTTTTATTTGTTCAAAATTTTTGTATAAATCAATACAAATAGTAGACTATAATTTAGGAAACAGTGCTATTTACTTACTGTTCAATTTCTACAAATATCTAATAAATCCGGTTCAAGTTTACGTCGCGATACACGACGATGCTAACTTAGGATAAAATAATTGTTGCAATGCGCGTGTGGTTGAGGTTTTCAATTTGTAGCGCCAATATTAGCGGAGATTGTGGTTACATTGATATTCAGCCTGGACCATAATTAAAACTGAATCTTTTTGTCACAGCCAATGGCATGAGAAATTTAGTTATCAGTTATTTAAGCAAATATAATAAGCACTATGTCACGTTGTGACGTTATGTATCGCCACGTAAACTACTCCAGTAAATCCTTCACTTAAAACGAATGTATTTAATGGCCTAACGTAGAGACTTAATGTTTCATGAAGCAATATTGCAAGTCGTTTACAACGCGATACACCTCATTTACACGGAGCTTATGAAGCTACTTATTTATTACTAATAATAACTAAATGACTTCTGCCTTATACTGTAACAAAAGCGGTAGCTGTAAAATAAGAATGGAGAAAGAAGGACTTGTGGTATTCGCTTCAAATTTACCACATACGTTCCTGTGGTCATACCTTTTAAGAAAATGTGTACAAGAAAGCAAAATCACACTTACGTTAGACATGAAGCAACATAAAAGTTACGAATTAACACTTCAGAAAAACCGCCATTGCACTACATATTGGCACTTCAAAGATGATGTTATTGTAAAAACTCTGGCTTTACATGATCACAATAATTGTGAAATCTCTGATGAATTTTTCTGACACAATATAAATATGTTTCAGTGCAGTGTGTAATAGAGCAGATGCAAGGATATTTCCATGTGAATTGCGATTTTATTTGCTATCAATAAAAAGCAGACATCACGCCGATAAATATATTTTTTTCTTTGTGCATTAACCGTCCATAAAAAAAGCAGCAGAACCAATTTCTTTTGGCACTATTTAGCGGTGAGCAGTACAATTCGTGGCAAATGGCCGCTTGCGATTGGTCGCGATGTGCGGCCATCAGTAGCTTATTGGATGTATAATTTTGTATGAATCCGCGTATTACAATACGTTTACTTACTGAATAATAAAATTGCTTTTGAAATGCACAAAAGGTCGTAGAAGCTTTTCTTTATTCTATTAATCCGACATCGACTGATTTATTCTATTCCGTTTTTCAGAATTTCCTCGCGTGGCTGAAATTGTTATTACAATCGTGCATACGAAAATATTTAACATTTATAAAATAGGACTTCGTCGACAACCTTTCGCGTTTAGGTTGTAATGCAGCCTGGACCACAGTAATAATCATAAATACTATATGATAATTGGAAATCCGCAATATCGCGTGTTTACGTTTCACTATGGTCCAGGCTGTATTATGACTAAACGCAATCTTTATAAAATATAATTTCGTCAATAGTCGTTCGAGTTTATGTTGTAATGCTGACTGGGCCATAGTGTACCGATACACGACATGGAAATTTGGTGTTCGCAATATCGTGCCCGATGGTTGTTTCACTGTGGTCCAGGCTGCATTAAAGCTTAAACGCTAACGAATTCATGCTGTCCATGGTTCTTTTCAACCTGAAGTCAATGCACTTAGGTTGAAATGCAGCCTGGACACACATTGAGTTACATGGTAAAATTTGGAGCTGCATAACAATCGTCATAACGCCATAGCAGTATATTCATACAGTATTTATCATAGTTGCTAGTGATTCTACAGTCTTTCCTCCATATTGCGCATATTATCTTTGGCGCGACAATATGAACTGACTATGGCGATTTTCTGTAGCGTTAATTCGTAACTTTTATGTTGTTTCACGTCTAAGGTAATGTGATTTCGCTTCCATGTACACTTTTTCTTAAAAGGTATGACCACAGGAACGTATGTGGTAAATTTGAAGCGAATACCACAAGTCCTTCTTTCTCCATTCTTATTTTACAGCTACCCAATTAATTTCATTATACGCCTTACTAAATCACGAGCAGTAACAGTCATTTTATCGCGATGTAATCTTGACCAGCAATATTAACAAAAATTGTCTTAGAGTTGTAGAGAATTATGAACTTTCCGTTTACACTGTAATTTACAAGCATTTTAGTATAATTTTTTTCATTACATAACTGCAATAATGAATGTAGTTTCATATGTATTCAGTATTTATTTTCCTGCGATCTGAAATTATAATTCACGTTACTAATGTATTAATGCGCGAGTGATAGAAGCTTTGATTTTTCTAGCGGTATTATTAGCGGAGTTTGTCACTTTGTTGAAATGCAGCCTGGACCAAAATGAGAACTGAAACATTATTAATAGTTTAAGCTTCTTTCACGAGCACCATTTTAGTGACGTCATGTATCGCTTTATAATGATATTGTATCAAAAGATATTTAATAAGCGTTGGATGATTTAGCAAAACAACACACACGGCATTGCTCGAAGTAAATTTTTGAAATTTATGAATGTTTTATTCAGATAGTGGAGAGTCAGACAAGCAGAGTGGTGATTTACATTCAATTCTGTTTGCAGATTCAGAATACTACTTTAACATTGTAATTTATATTTCAGAGAAGAATTAATAGATCGAAACGAACAAACTATAGTATACTGATCTACATGCAGTCAACTGTTTTCACATATAGAGAAACGAACATTAACACTGTACATTATGAATAAAAGAATCAATATTACTATAATACCTAAATTTCTGATTTAAAACAGAATTAATTGATGGAAACCCACATATCTTCAAAACAAAATGAATATTCAGAGAGCAAATTAAGTTCACTTAGAAAAAAAAAAAAAAAAAAAAAAGAATTAGTAATTTTCAGATATTCAGCGCAAATCAAAATATACATTTTTAGTTTCGCATTTTTTTTTAACGAGATCAACGTCCTTGGGCCACTTAGGTATTTATTTGCTCTTTGAATGTTAGTAAATTTTTTGGATGTTTAGTCGCTTCCATCATATTTTGACGTTTTGAGTTTCCATTAATTAAAACTATATTAATTTTTATTCGCAAGTCTTGAAATTAGTAATTTTAAGAGATGCCGGGTAAACGAAATTCAAATCTTTCAATGAAATGTAAGAAAACTACGGCTGTGAAAAAAGCCAAAACCCAGGAACAAATCCTCTAGCAGAGCTGCACAGGGTTGAGCACTTAGCACGTATTGCGGCTTCTGGAGATGCTGAATTGCCGGAGCAGTCACAAGTTGGGCGACAACACCAAAATGAACACTTGGTGTCTGGAAGATCACACCGGGAAAATCGCGAGCTCGGTGCTAAGGCAAGCGGATTGGCAATCGATCTCAAAAGCTTCTGAAACACCGAAGCAAACAAAAAGACGGCAATAACAATACGCCACATATTTGGCATTGCAACGAGTTGCTGAAACACCTGAACAAACGCGAGCTCATTTCTAATGTTTTCCCGAGCATTCAACTAAATATTATCAATGACGAAAACTGGTTATGTGAGAGGACAATACTTGCCCGAAAAATGATTCTGGAGCAAAAAAAATATATTATAGAGGAAATAGTCGGGGAAGTGACAACACACTCTTCCATCGATACAGTAATGTTAACTGACGATGCTGCTACCTACCCCGTCGAGTTTTCAAATCCTTCGAGTTATCTGGGCTATCGTCCCATAAACTCGAGCTTAAGGTTGGCACTCGAGTTCTCCTGATGCGTAATCTCGACCCCCCCCCCCCCTCAAGGTATTGCAATGGCACCAGATTACACATCACAGAACTAGGAAGAAACATTGTGAAGGCGACAATTCTTACCGGTGCATCTAAAGGGGAAGCCGTTATAATTCCGCGTATCCCAATTATTCCCAGTAATATTCCCTTTGAATTTAAAACATTACAGTTCCCATTAAAAATTTCATTTTCAATGACAATTAATAAATCGCAAGGTCAAACGTTGAAATTGGTGGGAATACACTTGGATACTCACTGCTTTTCCTTTGGTCAACTATATGTTGCCTGCTCGCGGGTATCGAGTGCAAAAAATTTACATGTTTTTTCAGAAAATAACAAGTCCTACAATATATATACCGATGTATTAAACTGAAAATACTACTAACATACAGAATATTTTTATTGTTTTAAAAGTTCGATGAAGTTGTTTGGAACAAATACATTTTTGTTATTTTATTGCAGTATTTATTACTACTATCACCAATAAAAATAGCTCTAAAATTAATTGTATGGTCGTATTGACCTGGTGGCAAGGCTTCATTACGTCTACGCAATCAGCCCCTTTCGTAGCCGCTTAACCTAACGCAGTAATCCTACTGGGCATAGAGGACCTACAGTTCAACGTGGAATCAGAACCACGTGAGCATTCTGGCGCACTTCACATCACACAACAACCTGTGCCAGAGGTGAAGGTCGAGCTAAGGACCTATGAAAATCCTCTGCGAGACTGGGATTCAAGCTGGGGACTTTTCCATGTCCAGTTGGACGCCCTAACCACTGAGCGACCAGACCTCTCAACAAAATCTTATATTACAACACTCTTCCACGCGGACGAAGTCGCGGTAACTGCTAGTATTATATATGCGAAAGTAAGTCTCCGTCTTTTATTTACGTTTTGACGACTATATGTGTATACCGATGTACCGAAATACTTTGTATCATTAGGAACGAAATAGGATACTTTTTTCCCGATATGACTAAATGAGACAGGTTTGGCGGTTGAATGGTATATCGATAGCGTTACCGTCATATTATGCCGACATATCTTAGGTAACTTTAAGCTTTGTGTATCCAATTCTAGCAATCAAATTCTAAATCCACGCGTACGAAGTCGCAGGTAACAACTAGTAATAACTAAACCGTTTCCCAAATCTTTTGTTCAATACAAATCCTTCTCCACTACCTCTCTTAAAAACGTGTGTGCGACTAATCTTTATACTGCACATCCTTCTACTTACTCTCACTAATCGCACGAAAATTTAAATTTTAGATTCTCCAACCTACCTACCTCATTTAGAGTTCCAATATTCCACACTAGAACTTTTAAGAATGTTTCTGTCAATTCTGATACACCCCCCCCCCCCCCCCCGAGCAGGATCCATCCGGAGATCCGATTGGAGGACAATTTTACCTCTGGAATATCTTTCCCAGGAAGAAGCCGCCCTTCAGTATGTAATTTGAGAGGATTATGTGCCCTTGGGATACTCTATGGGTCTTAAATGCAGTGGCTTCCCTTTGCCTTTTGCATTCTCATGCCTTTGATCGTTTTTATTTATCCTCTTTTACAGACCTTTACCAAACTGTAGGATAAGAGGGTGCCCTGGACCGCTCCTTGTTCTTATGCCTTCCAATCTAGTTACCAATGGTGCAGTGTCTCATGTCAGGAATCATCCAGTCGTCAGACCTTCGTCCTTGAAAACAGGGTACACCACGTGAAGGAGAGGCCGAAATTTTGTAGGAAGAAGCTGAGACAAAAGCTCTTTCCCAAGACCATACATTTTGCTCCTAGCACGAAGAAAGGGAGCTGATTTAACATTTGAATATTATACACCCTTTACACTGCCTGAAAAAGAAATGTCATGAAACTTCAAGGATTGAGAGGGTTTGTGATGTTATTTCAGTGACTACAAAATTGAGTCAAATTTATAAAATATTTGGCAGAATGAGCCTACTTATAAGCATGACGTTGTGAACCTTCTTGCCTGGCTGAATTCACTGATTCGGTTTGGAAGGTGTAAAGCCGTTATATTCTCTCCTGATGTAAACTGCCCCGCAACTATTGTGACTGACCCCTGATATCCTGGATATTGTCATAGGGATGGAGTTGACGTCCGAGCTAGTCCCTCACAAGTTCTATCTGGGAAAGATCCGGGAATCTTGCTGACCACGGAAGTACCTCAACATCGCGCAGACAGTTCATAGAGACAGGTGAAGTGTGTTGACGAGTATTGTCCTGTTGATAAATGCACCACAATACTGTCTCATGAGAGGTGACACATAACGAAGCAGGATGACCTTGATAAAGCATTGTGCCGTCAGAGTTCCCTCAATCATTAACAGCGGTGATATGAAGTCATACCCGATGGTTCCCCAAACCATGACGCCAGGAATAACATCTTTGTGCCTCTCCAAAACCTTGGAAGAAAGGAACCTCTCCCTAGGTCGCCAACATACTCGCCGACTATCGTCATCTCAGGTAGTGCAGAACGTGATTCATGGTTGAACGCTATGCGATGTTATTTATCAGAAGTCCATTAAATCGCACTTCTGCATCAACATGGATAACCATCGTCGGCGCGGATGGTGGCGACCTGGGGAGAAATCCCATTCTTCCAATAAAGATATTGCAATAGGTATGAAAAGTAGTGCATGGAAAGGAAAAGATGACCATGACCACAAGCTGGCACTCGATTTCAGGCACAAGGGTGTGGGAAGATTCTCTTTTTTAGGTAAGGGTGTCAGGGATTGGAATGAGTTACCAAGAGAAATGATGAATAATTTACCGAAAACTTTGAAAGAATTTAAAGATAAAATTTGTAGAGGGAAAATGTAGGTGGGTGCAGGATAGGGGGAAGATGGGTGTGTAGGGAAATTGCCACCGGAGCCTGTGCTCCATTGCAATCAAATAATAATAATTTTGTAGACACACAGCAGTTCTAGAATACTAAACTAGAACTTACCTTTCAAAAAAATACAATGACTTTTCATGGAAACAGAAAATAAATTTCGTAATTTTATAGTTGATAACTTGTTTGCTCTTGATAACCTAGATAATAATTAATATTATATGATGTTCATTTCATTTGGTATTTAACAGGTTTTCGAATTTGATTGGAAACATTCGAACCTTACATTATAAAGAGATTAGGGATCGAATTAGAACATTAAAAACTTAAATCACCCTCTTTTTTGTAAGTTTAACAGTTCTCACATTATTAGTGCAGAAATACTCTTATGTAGAACAGTTGGTTAGTAGGAAAGTTTACCGCATACAGTCGTACAAATCGCAGCTAACAAGGGCAAGTTTGGACACAGAATGAGCAGATTCTACTTCATCAGCTATTGCAGTTAAATTTGAGGTAGACCCAAAAATACAATACTGTTCATGAAGATTGCAACACTTGGAAGGAATGGTTTGAATAACTCCATAATCGGAGGATATGTAGAACAGTGGAACCATAATAAAGGGTGGGAAGCATATTCTCCACCAGCGAAAAACTGTTACTCACCTGTTGAAATTTGGATTAACTGCTTCCTGATAATATCCTACCCCACCCATAAAAAGCGATCAAGATTACAGAGCGATGGCGTGCACATTCATCATGTGTGTGAGTTCGAGCGTTGCAGAATTACTTGTCTGTGGGAATCGGGTTTGTCGTACCATGATATTGCTGCTCGGACAAGACACGCTGCCACGACAGTGATGCGAGCGTCGAACAACTAGATAAAAGATGTTATAACACAGAGACGAGCGATTACTTGACAACACAATAAGACGACAGCATGGATGACCACAGTCTTGTCGCATGGCCGTAACCGATAGAACAGCTTCGTCCACAATGTTGGATCGCCACCGTCTGCTGAGGGGTAAACTGTTATCATTGCGTCGGCTTCCACTGACCAGATACCACCAACGCTTCAGACTACAACGGCACGTGAACGATGAAACTGGCGTGCTGAGTGGCAGTGTTTTCTGGTTAGTACCGCTTCAGCTTCTCCTTCGTGCTTACATTTAGACGTCACCATAGCGGGAAAATGGCAACTGCAATTGTTTGGGGCGCTATTAGCTATAAGATGCGAACTCGCCTCCTGCGTATTGACGCTAATAGGAACAGCAGTCGCTACATCAGGGAGGTTTCGGAAGCCGAAACACTGACCAAGCGTTGTAGGTGAGAGGTAACGTTCTGGCCTCGCATTCGGGAGGACACGGGTTTGAATTCCCATTCGGTCATTGTGATTTAGGTTTTCCATGGTTTACCCAAATCACTCCAGGCGAATTCCGGGATGATTCATCCAGAAGCCATGACTTAATTCCTTACCGTTCCTGGCCCCTTGTCCTTTTCCGCCTCTAACTACCTCGACGTTGACGAGGCATAAAAAACCGAGACATTGTCCCTCCTTCAGACAGCTACACATTTCAGCTCCATATTTCAGCAAGACAACTTTCGGCCACTTGTGTTGAGGTATCTGTAAACCATCTTTGATGAACGACTGCTCCCCTGTACTGTACTTTCGCCTGACATACCGCTCGTCGAACATGCCTGGGATATGGTCGGTCGGCAACTTCTTCGTTCTGGTCTTTCTACAACGGCTGTCGATGCTTTGTGGACGCGCCTACAAACAGCGAAACAGTGTGTTCCTTAGCAGCATATCCAGGCACTCTTTGATTCCTTGCCACGACATCTTGAGACTATGATTACAACTTCACAGCGTACTGAATTCGCAGGTCAAAGTGCATGTACATCTCTGTAATCTCAGTTCTCCAGAATTTACCACTGTTCCACTTGGTTATAGTACAAATCCACACTAATAGCCTTAAAACGGTCGACAACCAGTTAGGAGGCACAGACAGAGAATTACCTTCAGTTTCTGCGAACTGTGTGTACTGAATAGGTATCACATATTGTTTTGTTCTAATCGATGGTTTTAGGATTATGAAGCATATATTATTATTATTATTATTATTATTTTTTTTTTTTTACGAGAGTCAAACTACCAAATTGCAAGAGTTATATCAGTTTCATTTTAATATCCGCGAAGGCAAATGGACTATAAGTAATACATGTGTGCATTATATTCTGGTGAATATTATACGAAGGGAAGAGGATTTCAAACTTGAATTGGATAATGTTTCTGGTATTGTAGACGTTTATTCTCTCGAAAGGATGTAAACAAAGGAGGGTAAAATCTTCATACAGCGAAAGAGAGAGAGTCAGGGAGACCAGGTTGCTTGGTGTGTGCGGAAAACTAGCCGAAAAAGAAGAAAGTGTTAAACAAATGAAAATAAATGAAGAGGAAAATACTTAAATATATGTGGTCCAGTGAATAGCCAAGTTCTTCAGCGTCCTATGATTTGCTGATAATATCTGAAGTACTCAACGACACATCTTCTAGTTCTGAAGAATATCAGGAAGAGCATTTACCAAACACACCCGAAATGATACAATCAGGAACTGCTGCAGAGCGCAGAAGAAAAGATATCATTAGGCCTACTCCTAAATTAATAGCTGTCTTGGATAGATACCAGTTAAGTGTAAGGCATTCAGTTTACGTTCTTCAAGTTATCGTAGATGCACTTGGACTTAGCATTTACGATTTTTTTTTAAAAAAAAGTCTTCCATTCGACAAATAAGGACATAGACGAGGAAAGAATGAGAAGAAGCTATAATAACTGATTTTAAAACGATGTGTCCCAAGTCGTAACCATTCAAGTGGCAAGTTGTTGCTTGGTCTGGGCGTAGGAAGTTCCAAAGAAGAACGACTGCCAATCTATATCATAATTACATTTCGTAATAGGGAACAACTTCTGGTGATAAAGACCAAGGTGAAGTTGTTCTGAATGCTCTGAATAAGTGATAAAGTGCAGATAATGAGCTGCGATACAATTGCGTCTAAGATAGGTCGTCTGAATTGTGTCTGGGAACTTCTGGAGCAAATGTTAGAAAGGAAGTTATTACTTGTTGTATGACAGTATCAAGCTGATAAAAGCACTGCGAAAAAACTTTTCAATTGCAGACATATTGAGTATTTATTTGTTACATTTCTGTTTGGCTGATTTTTTTTTTTTTTTTTTAAGAATCCTTTGTGAGAGACGACTATAGAGACCTAATTGAGCTATGAGTTATATTTTTGGATGGAGACAGTGGCAAAGAACTGAAAATAAGGCATGCTCGTGTAGTGCATCAAGTGTTATGTATGGCAAGAGCCATTTATTCACTCATGATATATTTTCTAAATTTTAAACTTAAATTGGGCAAGTAACACAAAATGGTACGTACGTAATTAGAAAGGGAGAGTACATCTGATTTTGTAGAAAGGTACACTCCTTTAAGGGCAGAAATATCCAGCTCTATTTTGTATGGTATGTAAATTTAGCTGCCTTGTATGTACATTATTTTGTATTTTTTGCAACTTGATTAATGCTTACCTATAGTTTGTTTTAGGAAAAACCACGATGACTTTGTATCCGTGAAGAACAAACATTTGTTTTCTCGGTTGAAAATTTAAAGCTCTATTCTTCAGGAAACCGTTTTTCATTGGAAGAAACTGCTGTTTTTATACAGGCTAAAAGAAAGGTCTTTTATCTGGACGACACAGCTGACAGATCTGTAAAATAAATACAGAAGTTTCATGATTTAATTACAGCCGATAAAGAACAGAAACAATTTTCACGAAAAAACTCCGAAAATTGTACCCGCAGTGTAAAAAAGAGATCCAAAAAGGAAAATACCCCTCATAATTTTATTACTCCTGTTTTACTAAAAAATTAAATATTATTTTTTGTTAGCTAGATTTCATTATTAACACAGAATTATACAACATTTTAATGAGTTAGTCACTTATCAAACGATAGTTAAAATAAGCATTTTTCGTAAATTTTCGGGTCTACTTAGCACGTGTTAACGTCATCGTAGGACGGTAAAATTTCTTTTGTAAGGAAGCTACAGTGATTTAAAAAATAATTAGAGGGTATGCGTTTGAATATTGGATTTTTTAAGGGACGCCCTACTAATGTGTCGTGGCATATGCCTCTAAAAATGTGTGGGGCTTCCTTTAACTCGACGAGCTGCAGCAATTCAAAGTGGTATTAACTAATACGGTGGAAGTCCTCAAGATGAATCTGCAGCTCAGTTATATCGACAGTCGTCCATAATGGTGTAGTTGTAATAGATGCTGGAATGGCACTTCCGATAATATGCCAAAGAACCTCTTGTGATCTAGAGTATCAAATCATGTTCCAGAATTATCCAAAATGTTCATCAAACCAATCACGCAGAATCTAGACTTGACTTGTTATGATCCTGGATCTTTCTATCATTATCGCGGAACGTAGTGTCATTAAAGGGCTGTAAATGGTCGCCAAAAAGTTGATCATGGTGAGGTTCTGAAATATATATCAATTTTACCAGAGAACCCAATCCATGCCAGGTAAACATAGCCGACATCATTGTGAAACCACTCGCAAAATGCCATTCTGACAAGTTATATTCCTTGCTTCATGGGTATGCTCCACACTCGAATCAGACCATCGGCTCATAAAAATTCGATACGTGATTTACTAGACGTAGGTACCGTCTTCCAATCATCTATCATCCAAAGCAGGATAAACACTGATGCCGATGTTGTACTATGTATGAATAAGGCATCCGATTCGAAATTTTGCTACCATATCTCATCAACGCCAGATATCACGACATGAAGCTCACAGAGACATATTTAGAGCTTCCCTCATTCAAGGGACGGAATTTCACTCAGCGTTATTTAACCGTTATCAAGTCCGGTCATGTGTCGCAGGGCTCAAATTTTTTTAGCATTTTACGTCTCGTCGACGTCGAAACCATTAGAGGCGTGGAAGGACTGGTGGCAAGGAACGGAAAGGAATTCGGTCATGGTCTTTGAAGAAACCACCTCTTCATTCTCATGGAGCTATTTCGGAAAACCATGGATCACTGAAATCTGGATGGCTGGACGGGGATTTGAAGCCGCGCCTTCCAGAAGGCGAGATCAGAGGTTTACCCACCACGCTCGGTAGGTCTCAATTATCAGGCAGTCTTTCACGTCTTCCTCTTATATTGACTAATCACCGGGAAGCACAATTTACTAGCTCCTCTGTTTATCACATCTGTGGTTAGACAGTGATCACTGATCATGGTCATATCACAGGTGCATTTATCGAGGGGCTATACACAGTAACTGCAATTTTCAATAAAAAAAAAGAAAATACGTACCCATCGTTTATCACAATTTGTCTGAATATCACATTTCGCAGCTAAGGCTTTAACAAACCTCGAAGACGATGGGATCAATGTTCTTCCCATCAACACGCTGAACGCTGTATCCTTAAACAGATACACGGTACTTCGGTTACATTACTGTGTCTGATCTCATATCGTTTAATTCAAGCCCCATTGGACAAGCTTGTTGGGACCCTTAAGATCGTTGATGCGTTTTAACAGTGCAAAATATCAATGTGCCTGCAAAGTTACAATGGTTAAACGTAAAAGTGTTTTTCCCTACGAGTAAATGGATTAGTGGGAAAAGCTCCACGAGGCCACTCCTCATCCCAAATCAAAAATTTATAGTTCGTTGTCATATTACGGAATTTTAGTCGCTGATTACACAACACAGTTATGGCGAGTTTTCCAGATCCAAACCGTGGGTGATTATTCAAGTCTGTACATAGACATATGAGAACGTTTAATAGCGAATCTTTTTGAAATATTTAGAAGTGTATGTATGAAGACACAAACAGCGGACCTCACAAACTACTTCAAACTTCCAGGTCTATCGTGACAAGCTATATTAAGGACCAAGCATGTCGAAATGAACGTTCAGACAGTCATCGACAAGCTACTCCTTTTGGAATGCTGCATTCGGGGAAGAATTTACTAGTGCGATCACTGCTACAGCAAGTCAAACTACCGGTACATGACAGGGAATAACAAGGCGCCAGAAAAATTTAATAAGTATTTGAACTTAAACAATTTGTACGACTGGGCCATGTACAGGTATGATTATATTTCCTTTGGAAGATTTCAGTAGTAGACAGCAGCAGCTAGCTTGTATTTCCTGAGCATCTCAGCCGTCTAGAGGGAGATTTGACGATTCCCCAGTGTAAACGTGACTTCCTAGTGAACCTGCTGCCATGTACAGACCACCAAGCCACTCCTGGTTACATATAGATGTTTTATAAAACACAGGTCACGTGTAATGAAGTAATGGTACAGTGCATAATAGATATTCTTTTATGCAGTCCTGAAGATCAACGATTCTGCAGATAAAAACGAATCGTATATATTGGTAAATATTATTTATGAGAAAATTCTAGTTTTTATAATTTAAATTAATTTTGTCATATACCCACATAATATGTGGTTTATCGAAACCTAGTTACTTCGCTTAAAATAAACGTTAACCTCTCCTTATCCCTCGTTGTATTGTTTGTTAATTGTAACTGTTGTTGGTAAAATCCCCCTACAATATCATTATCCTGATGATCTTCGTGTAAATAAGTTACTGAAGTTGTTAATTTCACTTGTCTGATGGTAAATAATTCCATTTACCAGCTTGACATGTTGCCTTTCTCAAACTGTTCGATAATCTGCTGATTCTAACATGATCAGCAAAAAGTAGTGAAACTAATGTTGCCAGAATCTACTGAATTAAAACACTTTCGAGTGGATCATTTAACACTTCCTTCAACGCTAAAATCATTTGAGACGGAAAGAAATATTGGTTGGTAACTAGGTACATATTTAACTCACACACAGTTATGAAACCGTGCAGAATAAGACCTTACTTTTTCAGAACAGACGCGAAGACTATGAGAATAGTTGTATAGGAATATGACTGCTCTTTAAAGCAGGGAGAATCTTAAGAGTGTATTCTGTCGTTCGTTGCCCATAAGGTCCGATAAATTATTATATGAATCTGGAAACCAATTGGAAAATGAACTGCGATAATGCCCCTTGATCACGTTGTGTCGTATCGGTGAAGTCAGTTGTCAGAGGTCCGGTTAAATTATGACTGTAGAATAATAAAAGAGAATACATAGTCAATAACCTTAATATTTACAACAATTACTTTGTTATGATATGGATTGAAGAAGGAAATTCAGTAACATGATACTGTAGTAAGATAGATACAACTGTCACTGAACGCCCGTGTATATACTATATCGCACATGTTGAGCACACATTTGCATATGACAATACTGTGACCGAGCTGAGGTTACAAATGTTGATAAGATAAATGATAGGTGCTCCCGTATATTGTGATCTTAAAGCCGAATTCGACAAAACCGTCCGGCACGATTCCGGAAGTTGAAAAGTCAGAAACGGGGCAAACTGGCGAACTTAGTTAAGGTAAGGTAGTACATATAATAAACATTCACATTTACGAACATTAACAGCTATTTGTAACTTAGCATAAGAAGAGATGTAGTATTCCCTTGCTATAGTTTTGAAATGTATCAGTGTATTTTGCATCTATTTGGCATATCACCAGGGTTATTCTCTTCTGTCTGGCTGGATGGAACAAGATTAAGCCGCGGGGGAGATGGATAGTGTTTTTGCGCTCCTGCGCAGCTACTATGCAATTCGCACTAACATTGTGCTAGAACCCTCCTTATTAGTGCAAAAAATAGCAAGAACCCTCCTCAAACACTAATTTTCACTTTCTTCACAAATAAACTATATTGTTCTCAAATTCTGCCAAC
This sequence comes from Vandiemenella viatica, assembly GCA_031002005.1. Lineage (NCBI taxonomy): Eukaryota > Metazoa > Arthropoda > Insecta > Orthoptera > Morabidae > Vandiemenella > Vandiemenella viatica. Next base: position 137,058,101 of record JARYHS010013631.1, on the reverse strand, counting down.
TTGTGTCCAAATATATTAGTTAAATCAAAATTAGTTTTTATGAGGCAACTTGCTTCATGCAATTGGTGGCTGTCAGGCTATTATTCTTGGGCAACCTGTTGATTTTAGAGAATTAACACCATAATTTACAGACAAGAACCGACAGATGGTGTGAGATCAGCATCAAACGTCAAAAAGCTTTGGAATTACTACTCAGTGTGTACTTCTACATTTACTTCTATTGAAGGAACCATCTCTGCATTACCCTGAAGTAAGTTCGCAAGATGATAATACCGAGACCGGTAGGCGAGAGGAAATCCTCTGGCCTGGTATTCGGCAAGAAACAGGTTCAAATACTCGTCCGACCATCCCTATTTCGGTTTTCCCTGGTTTCCCGAAATCAATCTCGGAGATTGCCGGAAAAGTTGCTTCAAAATGTTATGGCCGAATTTTTTCCCGTTCCTCATCCCCAATCCTCTCCCCCATAAAGCGATAGAAATGTAAGAGCGTACTGAACAATTATGTACATAGTCAGTGTACGATTTTAACTTCCTAATATTAGGTTTGTGGCATAACCAATGAACCAATTAGTTGCACAGACTGGTAAACAGAACTATTTCGATGTATAAATACTCTCGATACAAAATAAAGACCTAGAATTACAGGAAAATGTATAAACTTCACTTCATTCATGTACGCTGAACCATACTTCAGTAAGAAAGAAATCTATGTTTATATAGTAAGAAATGATCAGAGATTACTTTACAACTTGACAATTGACAGTCAGCCGAATCTACCGTCTCTGGTTCTCTAATGCTCCTGCTCGATCTAGTTTCACACAAAAAGAGAAACATGTAACCGTTTTTCCGACATTTTTTATCGGCAAAGAGTAATTAAAGATGACCGCTAAAGAATAATGGCTGCGCCCAACGAGATATTTGTTAGCTAATCAAAAATAATCGAGCGCCCTGGCCGGCCGCTATACAGCGAGGCTCCGACTGGTAGGGAAGGGGATTTTGGCAGATACCACCTTGAGCTTTTCGAGTTTCGCTACAGATGGCGCGCAAGTGGAACTTATTTAAGTTCGGGCCGCCCTGTAATGGTGCCCCGTCGCCCCGTTTCGTCCAGCAGCGCAGGCGTTGCCTTTTTTTTACTTTCCGAAAGTTTTTGAGTGTTGTGATAAAAGGGGTTTAATACTTAACACAGGTACGAGGGGCCCCTGAGTGACGTTTTATTAACCCTTTTTATTGTGATCAAAAATTTTATCGAAAGTGCTTCAGGGACCACAAGAAATCTCAAGTATTTGTTGGTAAGTTGGGATCTTAGTGTTACATGTGAGTGGACATTACTTTTATTATTTTTTTGTTATTAAATTGCAAAGGAAGGAATATGTGTAATAATATCGTGTGACAAACGTAAGGATTTCATCAAGATTAGCGCCGGTGGAGGATCCTGTAATGTACTACATCTGAGTGCAACGAGCCTTTGGACCACGACTGGACTAACAGTGTCAACTAGTGCAGAGATAAAATCAATCTCTGTCAACGACAAAAGAGTTGGCGTGTGACAAAATATTTTAGTCATGTCGAATTCCTCTCAACTTCCTTAAAGTTTTGGGAAATTATCATCACAGAGGAAGTGATTGGGATTAAATTAGCATACCAACTGCTGAGTTAATAATTCAGTATGGCATAATAAATAGTTTGTATTCGTCACTAGTACCTAGGAATTGACTTGCTGATAAATGTCTGCAAACTTTTTGAAATCTTTAGGTATACATACGTTTCAAAAGTACTTTTAGAATTACCTAGGCAAAAGATTTTAAGGTATTTGTGTAGAGTGCTAAAATCTGAATATAGAGGAAATGATATTACAAATTTTATCACTTCCTAAGCTGTTTGCAGATTCCGAGGATGGTTAGATCCTGGAACGATAAACTTAGTAAGCCAGTGGTTTTCGTAGGTGGGCGGTAGGCTTCCTACCCTCGATACCAAATTGGAACTCCCGTGACGGAACGGAGAATATATAAGGATTCAATCCTGACGGAAAGCAGTGGGAAATGCCGAAAAGAGACAATTGCCTGTACAACCATCGTTGAATGATATTTTAAAAGTAGCCGAGCATTAAACACAAAACTCAACATTTTTTATTGTAGTGAGAATAATTACAAGTTGATAGAGAAAGTGAAAAAAGATTTATCTTTTTCATTCATTTGTTTTTGTACGCTAACATGAATATTTCGCAATAAAAAATAAATTAACATATACGGTTAAATACATTTTGTATCTTTGGTACCGAAGCGGCTTTCAGCTTCCACACAAGTCCCACGTGGAGCGGGAATGATTTATAACTGACAAAGCTTAGACTTTGATAGTGTGTGCACGCTACTGTTGAAGCAAATAACGCTCAGAAAGAACCTTGGGAAGCGTAAAGGAATTATTTGTGAAGCATCAGTTTTCTAAGGTAGGACTGAAAGCTCCTTTTCTCAGACTAAGTATAATCCATCCGAATGTTGCAAATCAATAGTAGTTTGAATTAAGTGTGACTGGCAAGATGGAATATTTATTATACAGTTAAATAGCAGAGTGAAGGGACTTCAACATTTTTTTTTCCTAGTCGATTAATTTTTTTTTTTTTTTTTTGTTAAATGAATAATTAGCGTATACGGTACATTTTATTGAGATTATTATAAATGGCGAGGTTATTCAACCAGCTTGAGCATTTTAGTCCTGTACACGTTTTTGAAACTACTGAAACGATGCAACTAGACGCAGAACAACTGCATAAGGAAAATACTGTTCGCAAAATCTTCTGCCAAAGTTTTGTGATTGTTACATGCCCGGGACCAAAAAGTTCATGGGAGGCCTAAGTTAAAAGTGGTATCTCTCCCCGTCCTTCCCCTCCTACCTTGTCTATTGGCACATCGTGCTCTAGCTAGACTTGCCAAAATAATTAAGAAAGTCATCCCAATGTGCTAAAAGCGTCCGCTCCTGGCAAGCGATTTGGCAGCTTGACTCTTTCCCGGGGAAATGAGACAGCCCAAGCGGTCATCTCTAGAGTAGGCTTATATTTTAACTTCGTCGTCGCTTCGGGAAGTAAGCTTCAAGTGAACCTCGTACCATACAGAATAGTTCATAGTTGAATTGTATCTTCCAGGATATTTTTTTTTTTTTACTCATACCATAATGTGATGATTTTTTTATATATGTAACCAAGAACTTAGTTAATGTTGTTGACCATTGTTATTTTGCGCAGAAAACAGATGTGGAATGATAAAAACAAGTTAATCATTTAAAATTTAAGTTGAAACTGAGAAGTATCAGTATGACATAGAGTTTAGGAAGTGCGTATCTTCAGGGAGACTGGTTGGTTTGAAGTAAATAGTCAGTCATTGAATACACAAGTTTAAATCCTGCGCGCATTTAAGATGTGTGAACTTAGCTGATCTCGATAACCAATCAGGTTTTCCCACATGAGGACATATTCTTTTGTCACCTCTGTCGTCATACGTTTCCGATAAACTACTCTGTGCCAAAACAATACAGAGCCTCTTATTAAGTACAAATGAATTTTATAGGGAGCCGACAGGATATATATTTTTTGGTTTGCGAATTTCATGGTTAACTGTGAAGTACATCAATGCCTCACGTAGTAGTGATGCAATGAACGTCCACCAGGCAGCACAGCGAGCTCGTGGAGCCTACCGTAAGGCAGCGATGCTATTGGTATAATGTGTTAAAATGACGTGGTTACTTCGGAGGTTCTGCACGAGTTTTAACCTCGTTTGTTTATGATAATCAGTATCTTATAGTCACATTGTGTTGTTCTTTACTCCGAGATTGACGTTTTAGTACCGTAGAGTAACGTTTTGTTCTGTGTCTCGTAGCAAAGAAATATTACTTGGTAAGTTTTCCCGTTTCCGGATAATGGTGTTATATCTTTATATTTGTAATATTGTTGTTTTATCTGCTATTTATTTTCTATGATTGTTTCTTGTGACTACCGCATGTCTTTGAAAGCGAGATGATCTTTTTTTTATTGAAGTTGTAGTTTCAAAGTAAAAAAAAAAAAATAGCAGTAAGAAATTTCTATGAGGATGTTACATTTTTGTCGACCACAGCGTGACAGTTCTAAATCTGAGAATTAGGAAGAGCACTGCACAATTGAATATAAAATTTAAGGTGTTATGATTTTTTTGTTTAAAGTGTTAACGAGTTTGAGTAACGGTACTGGTGTCCATACCGTTGATTCTCTACAAAAGCATGTACTTGTTTATTATATTTATATTTTTAAGTGAATTTATATGCGTAAAGTGCACACTTTGCTTAGATTTTTGGTGAAATACTGCATTTTATTCATTGAGAATAATCAGCCCAAACTTCATCTGTTTTGTTTGCTGACAACTTGTTTTTCGGTACAGGTGCGTTAATGAACTTAAGGAGACACTCGTAAAACGTTGAAGAAATCGAGTGGCCATGGAGGACGCTCACGCGAAGACGGTAGAAGAAGTTATAAATTATTTTAACGTTGACATCGATAAAGGCCTCACCCCGGACCAGGTGAAGAGGTACCAGGAAAAGTATGGACCTAACGGTGAGTAATTGTTTTATACGTTAAGTTTAGTGGTTCTATAAAGGCTGCTATGTATGTTGGTTATAGTATTTAACTTGTACTTATTTCCCTTCAAGGTATTTTATTTTTTTGAAGATTGTATATGAAAATACGATCCATTTGTATTTCCTTTTTCCATACTATTCGGCCAGTTTATGAAAAGTTCAGATTTTCTAATAGCTAAGACATACAATTCACTTCAATATTATTTCTTTAAATATTAAAAAATAAAAATACCTTAATTTATCTGCAGCATACTGACAGCTGATCTATGTCCATTTCTCCCAAGTATCAGAAACAGACTGGGTTAAATCTATGAATTTATTACTGTCGTGTTTCTCCAGTGTTGGAATTTGTGAAAGATATATTCTGACTGAGCAGAAATATAACCCCTACCCAGCAAAAAGTTGCTACACTATCTCATTTACTAAGGCAGGAATACTGTTTTATCCCCTAGAATTTGGGTAGGACTGCGAGTCTTAAAATTTTCATCTTTACATGCACGAACATTTGAAAAGTGTTTTAAACTCCAGAGTATTAGATTATGATTTAATAGTCTTTCATTAACTCTGACTTGTCTTTGGTAGTTTCTGTTTTATATATTCCATCTTTAGTATATTATTATTTAATAATTGGTTTTTTCACCTGCATTACAAATTTCAAATTTGTAGTTATTTTTCTTAAAATATTGGAGAGTTGAGACTTTTTTGCCAGTTTTTAGTAGAATACAATACTAGAAGTATTTCACACCATCTGAGATAGTGACTTCATAATACTACCGCAGTAAATCAAACATTTTATATTGGAGTGGTAATTAGGTTGTAATACACCCGGACCAGCATGATATTAGATTTACTTTCTGGAGTAGTTCTTGTGGTGTCATGAAGATGTATTATAACTTAATTAATGTTTTATTTTCAAATGTCTCACAATTCACTACCGCAGTAATGTTACATCATTACCTACTCCTACTGATTTCTATTACCATTTGTACATGCAAGTCATGACATTACAGGCATGATGTGAACAGGTCATTTATTTAGCTATTGGATTATGAATTACTTTTACAATATTGGTAGGCTAACAGCTGTTAAAAAAACTGATATTTTGAGTAGTCCCTGATTTTTCTAAGATAGACACTGATCAAGTGATGCTAGGAAACTAATATTATGGAGCAGCTTTCTTATTGTGGTAGACTGAGAAAATCATGTAAACTAAAATTTTCTTTAATTACTTTTTTTTCTAATACTATCTAATTCCTGTCATGAAAGGTGACCAATATCTTAACCAAGTTATTGACAGCCTTGCCTATCATTCTATTATAGACCTATCATCCATTGCATGCAAATTCATTATTCTTTCACTAAATGTTTTTGAAATGCATCTACTTCAGTAGTACCAGATTATTTATCAGATAAAATTCCTGCACCACGATTGCCATAAACAGTCCTGACCGCATTCATGGTACTGGTTTCTGTTCCTTTGCTGAAGTTAATAATTTGTCTTATACCATAGCTGAGGCTAACTAAAGGCTGTAAAAAGAAATTGCAAGATACTTTTTAGCCACATATTGTGTAAACTGTCATAATACATAATCTTGTCCTCCTTTTTTTGCGTGGCTGGTTGATTAACTTTATGGTTATTCTGAAGATAATCGTACTTGCAGTAATCTTCATCTGTGTAAATGGTGTAATGGGTTCAAAAGATGCTTTGTCTTAAATCAATTCTTCAGTTTATGTGCAAAAGTTTGTATACCACATGGCAAGCAGCAATGAATATTCAAACATAGTATAACTTTAAATAACCCTTGGACCTGTAATAGTTATGTAAATTAATGGTGATTGATACCAGCTTTGTATTTTTGCTTAAGAGGGTTGCAGTCTTGTAAAATTTCATTACACTCTGTTACGGAGACAATTGGTACAGTAGTGAGTAGGACTAACAGTATTACGTAGCTCAATATTAATACCTTTTTTGCAATACCCTCTCCACGTCTACTTCACAAAAATTTTCTACTTTGATGATTGTCATTTACAAAATGGCAGCTGCATCATATCTTAATTCACTTTAACATTTGTGCCAATACATTTACCATATTCATTTCTTTTAAGCATTGTTAAAGGAACTACTAAGTCACTATTAATGATAGCTTTAAGTTGAAAGATTTTTTTGCATTTTTATGGTTTGAACTAGATCATAATTGTAAGAAAAGATACTTTCCCGGCATATGATTGCAATAACTTCTTGACATGTGCACTGTCAGATTGCACAACACAATCTGGTGGTATACACATAAAGATTTCAATGTAGATCATAATAATTTTTAATATGGAAAGGAAAGATTTACCCATCACTTGCTAAAAATTCAGTGGAGGATTGCTGCATTGAAAAAACACTCCACTAACATCAAAGTAGCAATATTTTGGTCCATGTCCTTACAAATGAAAGTAGAAACTAATGGCAGGTAAACACAGTCACACAGTTTGTGATGCTGTGTTGACTCTGCGTACACACTTTTAATTATTGAACTAAGCCTATGGGGTGAGAGTAAATGCTTGGTCCTGGCATTTGAGAGGATTAATGTTCACTCTCCAATCTGGCTGTTCTCATTCGAATTTTGTTTTATTTCGCAAATTCTCTTGAAACCAATCCCAGGACAGTTCTGTCAAAAAATCATGAGCAAATTGCTTCCTTTACCTTAACCACGATTACAAACCTCATAATTTGGTATTACAACATTAAAGCACTAACGTGGATGCACACATTTTAACCACTACCAGACAAATTTGGAAACTGTGCCATTATAGTATTGGTGGTTCATACAGAGTTGTCTAAACACAAAGCTGTCAGTGTCAATTGTAGTTGTAGTTCAGTGGTTATGGTGCTTGCTCTGGAAATTCAGGGTCCCAGGTTCAAACCCCCTGGGACACAAGCATTTTTAGGAGTTATGCTTAATCATATGAGCTAAGCCAAGATGTTACATGGTCCTGAATCCACATTAAATTCTAGGTCTAGCCTTCACATAAGTGGATTGGGTAGCAAATTGAAACTATTAGGTGGCAAATCGAAACTGTTAGATAGTAAAACCATGCACTTTTACTGTTAATTTATAGCCGATTGTCATGATAATGCTTAGGTTGCAAACTACTATTGAATCCATTTATTCAGTATGTGAACAAAAGTAAAAAACACATCATGTAACTGACTTTAAAGTTAATTACTTCCTGTTATACAAATTTAGTGGGTATGAATTGTCATTTAAGAGAAAATGTTACTAAATAATGATATTGTCACCAAATATGTTACCATGCGTATGCTTAGAGTACCGAAAAAAAACTAGAGATAACTGAAATATACACTGACATATGACTAATTTTTCGGATTGGTTTTGATGTAAACACAACCAAAGTAATGCCGTAAATTTTGTATTAGTGAAATTGTAATAAATTTAAATAAATTGGAACTAATTTTTTAATTGTTGGTTCTTAACAAGATAACAAATTAATGGAGAATCTTACCTAAGTTATATCAATTTGTGGTGCTAAATAAACACTTCGTGTGAGTTCTCTTTATTTGTAATGGTATGCATCGACATTTTTCAACCTGAGGGCTAGTAAATTGTCAAAAATAATGCTGAGGACCATTAACTTTAAAGGGTCTCATTTTTTATCTATATGTGTAATATTAACAGATCATGGACATATTTTATTGCACAATTATAACACAATAATCACTAAAAGTTAATTACATATTCACTATACTCTTAATATTTAGTAACCAAATTAATAATAATGTTACTATTGGCTGGATGCTACAGTATACCACTGACCTACATGTACAGAATAAAATAAAAGGCACTAGACCTTACACTGTTTTATTGTTTATTTTGTCACTTATATTATCAACTCTACCACATACTGTGGTACCTCACACCTACTACAAGACCGCAGGAAACAGTAATTTACTTAATCCTTAGACAAACAGTGCTCTTTTGATATGTTATTTGGAAGTGAAAAGACTATTGTAGAACAATGCCATCCTATTCTCAGCCTGGTCAGATTTTTGCCTGGTCATCGAAATATTCGTGGCTTTTAAGTAGCTAAGCTTATAATTAGTGCCCACTTACGGCCTTCTGCAGTACGAATACAGTATCTAAATGTATAATATTCTGCCTGTGGACCACTAATGGACAAAGGACCACAGGTTGAGATACACTGGTATAGATGATCGTCATCTCTTTGTGTATATTGATTCTAGTGAACTGGTCCAAGTCTTTTCTTCTTAATATTTAAGTGACGTAGGTGGAAAGATTATGGAAGTATAATGTTTATCATAATTTACTTCCTCAAATCAAATAGAAAAATACCTTTATATTATTCCTCATCTAGTAACATTCATGCAGTAATTAGTCAGGATGCTAATACTGCTATGATTGGCCACCATTTGTAATTAAAATGTTATATTTGCAATGAAATCTTCAGTTATACGACCAGATCGTTTAATAAAAACACACTCCAGCAGTCCACCTGTGAAGATATCATTGCAACTATATGCTGGGAAACTTTCCATTCTTACAACATTTTATTTGTTGCATACATGGGTGTGATTATTTCTGGTGATATTCTGGTATTGCCAGTTTGAGTTATTAGATAATGTCTCTTTGGGGCACTTTTGCCTTTTGTGAACTTACTTGTAAGAATGTCTTGTGTACTTGGTAGAATTTTGCTGCTGTTTTATAAACTAAACATGTATAGGGCCTTAGTGTGCCTTGTAACTATTAACTTATTGTTGATACAGACATTCAAAGCACAGGATTGCACTATCATCACCAAAAAAGTTGAAATACAGTTAAAATGCTGTTGATTTTTCAAGTAACATACAGATTTTATTTTGGTTGTCCAGGTTGAACTGCATCAGTGTATCGAAACCTAATGTTTCAGCCATCATTTTGTGGCCATCAGTTCTCTGAAGAAGGCCACAAAATGATGGCTGAAATTGTTAGGTTTGATAAATTGATCCGGTTCAAACCAGACAGCCAAGATAACAGACTGCGGAAGTCTGCGCACCTAACATACAGATTATTAATACGCGCTTACAGCCTTATACAGTAGTACCAGTACCGGATTAGCCACATAGAGCAGGAGTTAGCAAATGCCTCGCGCGTTCTGGGAGACACTGCGCCTAGGAGTCTCTGGAGCCTCAAGCCTCCCTGTCAGGCTAGATGGACAACATTTTTTTTTTAGCTCTACAATTCCCCCGCATGGTGAAATCCGAGGGCCCCTTCTTCACATTTGCTAGGTGCCCCGCGCTGTCTTAATCCGGCCCTGAGTAGTATAAGTGGTCCGCAGGGAAAATATTATATACATAGATACTGTATTATCTAATGTTAGACTGAAGTACTTGTGCAGTGTTCATATTTGATAGCTTATGGCAAGATGCTCAGTATAGTTATTACACAACAAATATTATTACTTTGACAAGAAAATTTACTATTGTTTCAAAATTGGGAAGCATTAAAAAAAATTATTGCTAAATTATACTAGGAGAGTTTGAAGAAATGTGATGAAGTTGCATGGAGGCTGCTTTTAATACATCGATGCCATCAATATCAGAATATTTCTGCAGGGTAAATATCATCAAATAGATTCTTAGACAGACAGAAAATGCAGAACACTCTGATGTCTAAAAGTATGACAGGCTACATGGGTATTACATTCCTAAAAGTAAATGGTCACTTTAATAAAACTGTTATGATCTGTTTCATTCATTATATAAATTAAAGCATAGTTTTACCATAACTGGAAAGTAAAATCATAAATTAATATTTTTTTTGTGGAGTCTCAAAAATAATTTACTGGTGTACTATTCGCTTGCTCCTTAATTCGTGAGAGATAATCAAAAGATTAATGCAGCAGTCCGGTGCATCTTAAGGGAGCATACTGAGTGAAGTTTCCGAGGAGAGTGTGACGATTAGCGTTTCGGTAGTAACGGTAGTGCACCGTGCCTTGTGCTGACGCGCAGTGTGGTCTACTTTCTATGTTTACCGCTCACACGTCAGACAAGCAAGCGCGCCGAGTTATTTCAAGGCATGAACTGAACTACGACTCGGTTCCACTGTACTGGGCCGAATTGCATATGGCGGGTCGCGTTGCGATTGTGGAGTACGCTGCCTCGTTGCTCAATCGCTGCTGACGCTCCACTGCGTCACGGCTGTGCGTCGTCTTGAATGAATAAGCGATCAGATGGTGACTTTCGCTGGCAGAAGCTTTTTATCTAGTCGAAGAGCGTTGCCAACTTTATGGTCCCTGGCAGTTGACTTTCTTACGATCAGACTTTGATGGTCGTGCACTCGTGTTGGGCCCCAGATGCAACACTTTTTCTAAATATATGTATATATACTTATATATTAGGGAATACAGTGCTATTGGAATTACTTTTCGCCACCATAGCTGTTGACGTCATAACACGGCGCCATAAGTTTGATTCTACATCTAGTAGATGAAAAGAAATGACATTTATTAGGTTTGCAACGAAAATTCGCTAACTATTCGATATTCGGCCGAATACCGAATAGTTGGGACTTTTGTTTTAGTTGGATAATTGCCCGAAATACGATTGATTCATTATATTATAATGTATTTTACTTATAATTGCAAAAATAATCATGCATAATCAACATCCACAATGTCAAAGCAAAACTAACATAAACATTAAATATTTATTCATAATTGGAGTGGAATATTTTGATGTACAAATACTAATTTTTCTGCTTTGTGAGGTAGTAGTTTACTCCTTTTCTTCTCGTAGACATTCTCAGATTCAGGGAAATGCCGCTCTGAATAAACACTGCTTCCTGGCGAGGACAAGTATTTTGCTGCAGGCTTTGTCAAACACGGAATTTATCATTCTTGCTTTCCACCAAGTGGATTATCATGACATGATATATTCCTGATATTTAAATAAACATAATTTTTTTTTTCTTTTGATGTCTCTGTTTTGGTCGTACTTTTCTCTGCAACAATCTCTTCGAAGCAATCCATAAAATATGAGCGAGCACTCTGTGACCCGACTCTTCTGTCCTCATCTTTTTGGACTGAATAGGGGCGAATCCGCGCTGCCATCGCTGCTTGTTTCAGAATCGTCTTTAGGTCATCGATTAAAATATACTACCTTGTCTTTTCTCTTCGCAGCTGAAAACAGTCTACAGCGGTTGCCAACAAATAAGTTTTACTTGTGGTAATGTTTTCAAATCTTTCGTTCACACCTTGTTGCACGTCATGTCTCACTTGGATTGGGTTTTAGCCTGGTGTGCTAGTTTTATCGCAATATTGCATTAGAGTAACAACATATGGAATAATGTCATAAATGCATGCATATCTGGAACTTATGATTTTCGTTGGTTCCTGAAATGCCCCAACGTAAGAAAAAATTTCCATTTTCACACCTCATGAAAAGGGTTTTTAGCGCAGTAACCGACATTCTTAAAAAAAAAAAAAAAAAATTGAATATGTCGCATATAACTCAACGTCTATATTTCATACTATACCTTCCAGCATGTCAAAACAGACAGGCGGGCGAGAGACAAGCGCAACACAAATTTGGATGTCAAGCCGGCTGAACACTTTTGCCCAGTATTCGGCTACTCGGCCAGGAAGTCTGCAGAATATTCGGCATACGGCCGAATATGGTATTCATTGCAAGTCTAACATTTAAGGATATACGCACTGATTGTATGATAATTATTGGTCTAGGATTCATACCAACAGATTCTATGCTCGATTGGGTACCGTAGTTCATGTTATTGTTTGCTTTGATGATCTACTCTGTAACTATAAGCATTTTGGTATTAAATAACTTTTTCTTATGGTACAGGCAGCATTTCAACCTGATCACAATTGCCTCCAGTGTTAACCCTAGAAAGGTGTAAAAGTTTCAATTCTAAATAGTTGCTATTGCTTGGCTAATGTTATGACATGATTAAGAGCGATGTTGAATGTATTTTCTTCGGGGTTGGTAGCCATGCGAGCTTATGATTCTTTCTCAGTAGTGATGTCATTTGTACAAGTGGATCCAAAAATTCTGGATCTAATATTTTTCGTTTATTGCAATAATCTCGATTAGAGAAGTTAGCATGTTTGATACTATTCGTTGCGTGGAATAGTTCGACCAAGACCATAACCTTACACACCAGAAGCAGTATAAGGTCATGGCTCAAGATTGTGCACTGTTGTGAACATTCATGTTTGTGTAAAAGATGAAGACTTTCCCCGTGAACAAAAAAAATCAGGTTCAGTTAAGCCGATTTTTGAGGCTGCTACTTGAATAGCAGCGAGTAATAATTTTGACAAATTGCTCGCTGTTACTGATTCGACTTGCAACTTTTAAAAACTAGCAGCGACTTTGTTCAAGTAACTCGTGAGTGTGCAGTAATGCGTGCTAGTCGCCGCTGTATAGCGCTGTTGTCTCGTCAGACAGTTCAAACGCCAGTTTTATTATTGTCAGAAGTTCCATCACCGGTTTTTTGTTTGTTCCCTTTTTTTCGTCTTCATGGCAAACAGGAAAGGAAGTGTGTCGAAATGGTCGAACAGGGAAGTGTTAATTTTTGTTTATCGGAAATATGAAGGATTGTGGGTCACAAATAACGGTAACTACATGAGAAAAGTGCGCGGCAAAGTAGTTTTATGAGTTTACTTGCAGAACTCGATGAAAATGGATTGAGGATTCCACCTGAGGGGAGAAAAAAGATGCGTCGAGAAATGAATTAAATAAAGTAATCCTTGAAAAGCGGCACAGGAGTTGAAGATTTCTATAAACCAAAGTTATTTTGCTTCAACGAAACGGATTTTTTGTTTTGTGGAACGTCGTGAGTGGTCATCAAAGACTTTTGGCTGTCACCAATTTCCAAGTAACGCAAGGTGATTTCTAGTTTGGTTTAACATGTAATGGCAGTTTTCGTCGTTGTATCGTTTTAATAAGTTGAGGAGTAACGATTTCCAGTAATTTATCAAACTTTCCTTCAGTTAGCCGTAGAATATTTCTGCAGGCAAGTCTATCCCTCGAAACTGGTTCTCTCAGAAGCAACTCTTTGTCCCTTCGACTAACCCAGTCGCGGATCCATTTTATTATTCCCCTCCTCCCCGACGTCTTTGTATTTCACTTAACAAATGTTTACGCAAGTCAGCACAAGCCGAACTAATCAATCGTTCGAAAAATTTATGAACATGTTTGTACAACACTTCACTAGCTATTGCTTAGTGTGACTAGCAGCTCAGTGTGACTACCTGGCTGTTACATGAAAGCGACCAGTCGCCGCGAGTAGAAGCCACAAAAATCGCTCCGTGTGACCGTGCATTTTGGGTTAGAGCTTCGGAATAGCGATAGTTTCTACCATTCGATGATTTAGGAAAAGTGTCAAAAGTTTGCCGAGTTTTGGCACGGAGAACTAGTGGAAATTGTGAAATGCCTATTTTTTATTTCGAAGTAATTAATTTAGCTTTCCATTAATCTAAATTAGATACAGTTCTCTGAAATTACGTCCAAGTTGTTCGGTCGGTGAGGACGTTAATGCTGCGGGTTACTGGATCCTGGTTTATGGTACCGACATTGACTTCACAAAAGCGGTCTACTAGTAGCAGTTTTTTTCCCCAACTATAATCTTGGCATCTAATAGAATCAACCCCATTTTTCCCCTAAAAATACACTTGCACATCACAACTAATCAATACGCAATAGTACATGTAGTCCGGTTTGCTGACAGCAACGTTCATTTCAGTCAGAATGTAGTTTTCAATTAACTCAGGTGAATGTGGAGCGTTAAATTCGAAAAAAAGGGTAAAGTTTTTACGCTTTTTCCTGCTGAAGTTAGATATTTGCTGTGCTCCCCTCTCCTACCCTGCCAAATTACTGGTTAACAAGTTATAGAATGAGAGAGAGGACAAGCATTGAACAAGTACGTTAAAAAATACTGGGATGATTATTTCACTCATAGGAAATTCAGTCTTAGACTTGTTGAGATTGTAAAATTGACAATAAATTGGTTATTTTCAAGTCAATTTTTGATGCCAAGATGTTTTTGGATTACAGAAGAAGCTAGTAGAAAGTGGGAAAGCTTTGACACCTCAACATCTAAATTGGTATATTACCTATACGGCTTCCAACGAAAGCTGCTCGGAAATTCTCTGTGTAGTATCGCATGTATGAATACAACTAACTTCAGACCTTTTACATAGAAGAACGAGTGTATTCCTATCCAGGGGGGGGGGGGGCTAGGGTGCTGAAGCCCCCCCCCAAAACAAAATCCTGGATCCGCCCCTGTTCCTATCTATGAATTATCTCTTAGTCAAATTGTGGTCATGTAATTGTTCCATCTGTTATTAAAGTGAAGTGCAGTAATGTTGCGTGCTGTCAACAGGCGGGCTTCATCGCGTGACAGGCAAGATGCGATTTCATTATGCATGACCTTGTTGCGTGTCCGTCTGTTAGGCGTCGCACCTATACCAGAGGCATACAAAGTGGACACAAGATTGGGCCTCTGGGATATAGCATTCTCAACGCGGGCGGAAGACCCCACCATGGCGGGGAGCGAGAGGGAGGGAGGGGGGGGCATGCTTGCTTAAGGAAGAAAACTTAAAAGCTACCGGCAGTTACAAGACAACGCAAAAGAAAATCTTTTAGATTTCAAACATCTGATAATCTTCTTGCGCCTCAAAATTATCACACATATGCAACCCATGATATTCTCAGTATTATTACAAATGATCATTTTTCCTTTGTATTGAATAATAACTCCTATATATTCTATTTTCAAAATTATTGTTGTTGTGAGTCGTATGCTTTGAGTCCAGTATGAAAACTTTAAAACACTGTCTTACGATTAGTTTAGATTATATATGCTTGCTTTTATCCATTTTTAGAAGAGCGCACAATCATACCATTGGTCGGTAACGCTATGGCCTCGCATTCGGAATCCCCGTCGGGCCATCCAGATTTGGGTTTTCTTTGGTTTCCCCAAATCATTCTTGGCAAATTCCGGGATGGTTCCTTCAAAATGCCAACCATTCCTTGCCCACATTTCTTTCTCGCCTCTAATGACGTCGATGAGGTGTAAAACCAGAAGTTACTTACATTTTCAAAACACACTTAAATTACTTGTGTTCTTCTTTTGTACTTAGTTTTCTGATAATCGTGTATCAATTAAGTAACAGATAGTACTTCTGTATCACTTCTCGCATAATACATGCAATATTCTTTCAGAGAGTGAAATGCATTCTGAGTTAGAAACTATTTGATTTTGAACCTGAAATAACCATAGATATAAGTATCATTTTATTTCATGAACCTCCAGAAAATTTTATCCATCTATGTACAGTTGACTTGAAATCTTTGTGGCTGTTGCAGGTGTTATTGCCATTAATTTCAAGTTTAAACTGAAGAGTTCTTTATTTTCTGCTGATTAAGATAGTTGGTAGTATATGCAATCTGCTGGCAATAAAAATATGCCTAGTTTTCTAACAAACTTCTGCAATATGTCCTTGGGTTCACTACACAAATAAAAACATCTTCCAGATTTGGGTTTTCTATGGTTTCCCCAAATCGTTCCAGGCGAATGTTGGGATTATTCCTTCAAAAGTCTATTGCTGAAATGCTTCCTGGTCTTTGCCCACTGTTTTTCCCGTCTCTAATGACCTCGACGTTGGCAAGACATAAAGCCATTAGAAAAAACTGCACTTTTTCAGTGTTAGAATAAAAAAAACTATGTTGTAAAATGCGCTACGTAGATTCAGCAAACCTTTGGGCATGGCCTTCGTTACTAGGTCAACCATTTCTCTTACTACTGCTTTCTATGGCGTTTCCCGAAATCACACTAGGCGTATAGAGAATGGTTTTTTCAAAGAGCATGAGTAAATTCCTTCCCGTTCCTTGTTCCCAATAGTAACCCGACTCTTAACGACATCGTTGTTAAATCATAATGCCTTAGGTAAAAGCAAATGTTCTGGAAGAGTGACACCAACACTGAAGATAAAACTTAGGCAGCTAGCATAGGGGCAGTGCCCATTTGACTGTCCTTACATTGGGAAAATTTAATTTTTTCAGTGTTAGGTCTGGATTACCTTATCCTCACTTTCCGGCTATCGAAGCAATCATTTCAGTAAATTCTATAGGTATACCTGTGCTTTCGCGTTCTTCTGTTGCTGAAATCCTGACATTTACAGCCGTATTTTCAACTTGTAGGATAATCCAACTTCGGTTCGTTAACCCCAAGAACCTCATTATCGATGCTGTGCCGGCAGGCGATGAAAACCTCACGCATTTATTTCGTCTAGGTGGCTAGGGGATGGGCACGGGGTTTCAATTGCTGCCGGTTCGAATCCGGCATAGGGCATTTGTGGCTTTGTTTTTCCATAGAATTTTTATCTGTCGCGAACATTTGTCAAGATAAAGCACAATAAATGGTTAATACCCGTGAATAAATTCATAATGCTTGGTGGAAGGGAAGTGACTTTTTTGTAGAAATAAAATTTAAAAAGTACCTTTGCAACTTCATTTGTTTTTGTTACAAAATTGAAGGTCAGATACTTCAGCAGACCTTGTAGTTTTCTCTTAAGTTATGCGTGCAAACAGGTTTCACAAGTGACTGGCCGTTTAAGTATCTCGTTGGTACTATATACTTTTGCTAACGGAAACACAGAGCCGCCTGGATTGTTCTGCGGTCTTTATCGCCAATGCGCAGCTGATAAGTTAACCGCAAATGATAACGTGCTGGCTTTCTCCCGCCGCTGTTAAATTATTTAGCAGTGTACGTCTTTCTGCCTACATTTCCCGAGAAACATTCTGCATTTTAACATTGAACATGCGATAATTTAAATTCCTCTGTTCGCCTTTTTCTGTTAATATGTTTGTAGGCTCTTATCAGTGTTGAAATTAGCGTGGTAGATTGTAACATGACCAATACTTGACATGTTGACGTCAAATCGCTAACGAGGTTGCTAAGCCTTGACACAAATGCGCCATCATAAGTGATTATTTAGGTACAGCGATATGATTGCTTTTATGGTGAGTGGAAGCTAAGTAAATTATCGACAGAAGTTGTTTAAAATTCACCTTAATCTGAGCACACTGCCAATCGTTTGGAAATATACACACGGCACAACTATCGTCCGATCGTTCAGGTTTCGGTTTTCTATAGCTTATAGTAACCCTCTACCTGCCCTTACACACACCACATACACATTGGTTTCCATGCTACAAGCAATCCGATTAACGAACGATCAGTTTGCTGAAAAATTGTCTCGTCTATGGTGCTCTTCGTTAGATTGAGAGAAATTTCTTGATAATCAGCCGATATTTTGATTTGCTGAAACAATCACTGCCTTGCCTGGCGGTGAGACGTCCTGAAAAAATGCCCGCCGAACATTTTGATCAATTAGCCGATGGTTGTCGCATGTACACTTGAAAATTTCGTATCTAAACCAGCCAAATAGCAGAATTATTTTGCAGACCGGCTGACGCTTAAACAAGATTTAAAACAATATTCTTTGTTTAATGTGACCGTTGCTGGTTGTTTCTTACCAAGATATGTGACTACAACATTATTTCTGAAAGACTAGGTGGTGCTAATATCCATTCCATTTTGTTTTTATAATTGATGTGCCTGAAAAAGTCTGTGCACAAAAATAGAGAGCAAAAAGAAGCCGAGTTGAATATTCTTTTGCAGTTATATCTCGTATGATTCCAGTGAAATTTTTGAAGATCGGTGGTAATTAGCGGACCACCGTTTAAATCCTGTTGTGTACAGCGGCCAGCCGCAAAATAATCTAGTGTGGCTGTAAGATGTTTTTCAACACTGATTGTGTTGTACAGGTGCCTTGTTTTTTAATGGCAGGCCCCACTAAGCTTATAAAATAATGGAAATTATCATCTGACATTCTCTAATAATTTTCTGGACTCTCATCTTTCAACGTTATTTGGATAGATACTTGTGACTGTACAAATATCTTTCTGCATGCTACCGTTTTCTCTAAAAACTTTTCGTACTTTTTTTTAACCTGATTGCATTAAGAAGAGACAGGCTGGTAGGTCATATTTTGAGACATGCTGGATTGGTTGATTTGTTAGTGGAGGGAACAGTCGAAGGTAAGAACTGTAGAGGAAGACAGAAGAGATTAGAATATATGAAGCAGATGATTGAGGACGTAGGTTGTAAGGGGTATGTACGGATGAAGAGGTTAGAACAAGATAGGAAGGGACGGAGTATTGCATCAAACCAGTCGAAAGACAGCAAAAAAAAATCACCAAAAACTTGCAAATACAACTGACATGTACACACTAACCCATATATGATCCTTCTGGAATTTTTAATGTGCAAGCAGTAGTTAAATCGCCAATCAATCGGATTGCTCATCGCTGGGTAACAATTGCCTAAGATGTGGCGAGCTTAAGAGTCATATTACTCCAGGCGATGTATTTTCCGACGGATTCTTAGAGTGACGTATCTGCCCAGACGCTATTGAAGCTAGTGACGTCTGAGCGATAGCAGATAGACGGCCGGGACCAGCTACCGAGCTATTTTCGACAGGCGGCTCCCTACCAAGGACTGTGCCTCACAATTAATACTTTCTACTAGCTTGCCTACGTCAGCTTCCCAGTAATATTAGCTCCGTTGATTCGTTGTTCGATTAGTTACTTTGCTTTTAGACATCTGATTAGCCTTTAATGACTGTTATCTCCGTTAACAGACAATTGAGTTTCCACCTACGGTTTGGGAATCACTTTTTATGAGGGTGCTGGATCGATTATTTTTCATGGTATTGGCAGGCTGGACGGTCCTTCGTGTTAATATTGCAATATACTGGAAATTGGTCTTTTGATTGGACGTGTACAAAATGGAATTCGTGTGTGATAATGGAATCTTTCTAAATATTATCGGTACGAAGTGGGGGAGCAACCCTAGTGTGATATCGTCATTGTCATTTAAATCCAAACAAGGCTATCATCGTCATGTTTAAATACGCTGTAGTGTCGATAAAATGATATCAACAGCAAAACGAAGAAAATTACTCGTTTACCGATACATGGGAGAAGATGGAGAACACTTTGCAATTCATTCATTCCAAAGTCAATGTGAATTTTTATTCTATTTTTATGTTGTGCCTCCCTGTAGTGCATGTTGAATTAAAGTAGTCTGTCAATAAGACAAGAAGTCAAGCAGTTTAGCAGTGAGCCAATTCAAACCACTAAACCCTCGTACCTAATGTATTGACAAGTTGAAGGGATAAGTAGTATGTTTCATTGAAGTAAACACACACACTAGCAGTCATAATTTATTTCATAATTTTTTCTAATGGCTTTACGGCTCGTGGATGTCGGGGTCATTAGAGCCAGGAAATGAACTGTAATTCGACCATGGCCTTTCGAAGGAACCATCTCAGCATTCGCTTGGATTGATGAAACCATGGGTGGTCGGACGGGGATCTGCACATAATAAGAGAGATTGGAAGGATTGCATCTCCTATTGAGATTTAAAAAAAAAAATATGTCTGGAAGGGCCCTTTTACTTAAGATCCGTAGTAGTTCGTTCTGACGCAGCAGCGTTCATGAAAATTTAATTTCAAATGAATTTGCACCTAAAATAACACTTTACTATTCCAATAGTCTTGGAAATGGCTCCGGGGTAACATTTTATCTTTGCATTCAGGAAGCAGGAATTCGATTCTCGAGCTGTCAGTGTTTTTCTTTTTTCCAAATTATTATTGGCGACATATTTAAAAACAGAGTTATTGTTAGAACAGCGGCATATAGCTTCATGTAATGGCACTGTAAAAATTCAATTATTCTCTCATTTAAGCGCTGAATGTGCTTCGTTTCATTCATTTGATTCGTTTGATTTTGCTCCAAAAGTTTCAGCTAATTTACACAGCGTAATTTTCAATGAATTGAAACGTTCAGTTCCAAACAGTTTTGGTTCCATTAAAAGTATACTGTTGCCAAAAACATGAAAAATTGAAGAAATAAATAGGAAAACAAATCATCAGAAGCGCCGGAGAATGGAAACCTTATTTCAGACGTGCAAAACTTGGTTCTTATCGCACAAACACAGTTGAAGCAGTAAAATATTATTTAACGTATTGAAATTATAACTTTCTCGTAAATCAAGCCTGGTGGGTGAATGGTAACGCTGTAGCCTCGCATTCGGGGGAATTCAGTTTCGTATCCCTGTCCGGTCATCCGTATTTCGGTTTTCCATGGTTTTCCTGAAATCACACCAGGTGAATGCCGGATGGTTTCGCTGAAAGGCCATATGTGAATTCCAGTATGATCCTTTCCCCCAGTCCTTTCCCGCCAGAGAAAGTTTACTCACATCGCAAAAAATATTAGTGAAAAGATAACTGTTATTCGCTTTTCCTAAGAAACTTTTCCAGAACAAATTCCTACTGACACTGGAGATGAAACTCCTCATTTTTCACTTGTGTTTAAACTACTAATAATTTAACTGAACAGTTTCTTGGTTCCTTCGTAATCTATCCAGTATTTAGATATTGTTGGAAACAGGAATATTACTTGAAGTGTTTGGGATTGAATAATAAAGCTGCGATATTAAGCGATTGTCTCCGACCTAATTCATCTTAATTCCCTCTATCTTGTTTCCATTCAGTCCACAATACAAATTTGTCACTGTACATTCTATAAACCAGATGGCCAGGTAATATATCCGTTATTTTGAGATTTATAGTTTTCGGCATTTTATGAACTAGCTTGTTAATGAATACTGACTGGTCCTATTTTATTTGAAATTTTAATGTAATGATTTTTGCTATTTAAGCAATTCAAAAGGCAAATGTGTTTTTTGAATATCCATAAATGTTACTAGTTTCAACGCCTAAAAATTGACCCTTTAGTTTATTCTTTGGTAAGTATTTAACTGCCATTTTCGAACTGATTAATTTGTACGGTACTGTTTCTTTATGTTGTCATTTGTTGGCTGTAATTGGTATGCGCTAGCTGCGTTGTATTACCTCACCTTGCTAGGATGTTTTGTAAATATGTACTTCTCTTACGACACAGTCAACACTGTTGGAGTTTAGAATTCACAAGTTTGTGCTCGACAGCGGACTACTACTATTTGTGGCGAACCATTTATAGAAAGTAGTAAAAGCAAATCAAATATATAACACCACTGTTCTCCATTTGGTTTGGGGAATTTTCTATGTTTTTTTGATACCGTCTCTAACAATGGAATGTACGTTAATTTCATTTGTTGTGTATGTTAAGTAATCATTAGATCCTTGGTACAGAAAGAAGCATCTGCGTTAAGCAGACGTACTAAAAATTGTCACACCCCATCCTCCTCAGATGCTTAGCAGTAACATCACAATGTATTTTTTACACTCAGGATCAGATTTGCAACGTGGCGTAAATGGAGTATGGGGGGGAGTGGGGTGGAATGTTTCTGTGTGATTTGTCGGTATAAGTATTCGTCACGTGCTGGACTCGGGTGCTGTCAGCAGTCAACAGTAAATCTGGCTTATGATCCAAGGTTTTAAGACTACGAAGCCTTTGTTGCTCTGCTTAGTGTGTCCACAGGCTGCAGCCAAGGTCAAGCCTTACGTCCACCGACATGACCGTCTGACCTACAAACCCGTTCGCCTTTCAGGAAGCTCGCCTTCCATACAACAGACGAAAACTGATATATATATATGATTTCAGTTTTGTCTAATAACTAACGGTTAACGCTTTTCACATTTCGTTCTCTTAATGTTAAGTTGTGAATCTAAAAATCTGTCCAGGTTCTTCTTCTTTCCTCATATGTTAGCATTAATTCGACCAGGGAGTGTTTGTTTACTGTGAATAAATTTTCGTTGGTGGTTGTTATTTTTCGTGCGTGTTTTGCTGTGGTTGGGGAAATCGTTGTACGCAAAAAATTATTCCTTTCAAGGGAAGTAATGAATAATTTTCCAAAATGCTGAAAGAATTTATAACTAAAATTCGTAATGGGGAAAAGTAGGCGGTTGCGAAAAATTACACTCGAAGAATTTAATATTTCAAAAACACAAGGTGAAAAAATGGATACATAGAGAAATTGCCACCGGCACATGCGCTTCATCACAATTAAATTAAATTTCATAATACTTCATCCGTATCTAAATCCACATTTCTTTATTAAGATTGAGGGATTACACACGATAACGATATTTCACCCATTCTGTTTCCCGATTGCAAAACGGAAAAATGAATTAACGTATGTAGAACGAGTGATCGTTGTATTTCGTTTCAGACTGCCACATTTGTCAAGTGGATTGGCTCTAAGCGACAAACTATCTTTCCACCTTTCTTCGTAGATCAACTTTACTTCATACGAATGTTATATGATTGCAATCTGTTACTATGTTTCTCATTATATAAATTATAGTGTACTAGAATTCTCGCATTTAATGTGTGTAGACTTAAATCTAATTTTTGCTATAATCTAATTGTATTGGAACAAATTGCCAAGGTGACGATTGCCCTTACTAACGTACCGTAACATTTCACGAGCTTTTAACTTAAATTCTTTCCATCCATTCGAATGTCTTTCATGTGAAAACTGTTTACGGATGTAATACAGATGTCATAAAAAGATACAATGGGTAGATAAAACGACGACTACTTTTAATTACTAAATCACTGTTACGTTCTTCGCAGTATCTCATCGAAGATTTCTTTTAATTTCATTACTGTGCTTTCACCATCACCCGTGTCCCTCAAAATGGAAGACTCGTCACCCTAGAGAAAGCTATGTGCTTTCCTAATATAGCCATACTGTATGTATGACTCGGAATACAAACATGGAGGCTTCCCTGCCATTTATATCTTGCAGTTTTCACTTGAAATAAGTTTTCGCGTGATTTTTACTCATCCGACACCCACAAATTATCCAGAGTGGATTATCTACCTTTATTTCAGTCGACATAGTCACTGTCTGGTAGCTTAGTAGCTTTTAGGTGGGACAAGGATTTATTTTCAGAGTTCTGCTTGATAATATGAGTTACGCCAGGACGTTCCGTCATTTGGATTCTCCTGTAGGTACAGCCGCAACAAAAGGAGAAAGCAGATACGTAAGGAATCTGCCATCGAAGCAGGCGCTTCATCGTAATTAAAATCCGAATAGTCTGGTGCAATTTTTTTTATCCATATCGCATTGTGAAAGTATGGTTTAAAATACTCTGGGAAAAACACGGCTTGACATTTTAGTACGGGTAAGGTTTGCTGTGTAAACTGTTTACTGGTTACGTTGATTCACGGTCGACTGCACTAGTCGTGCTGTCAGCTGTTGCCAACTGTCGGTTTTGCTTAGAAGAGCCATCGATCGCGAATCGTTCGCTCACACTTCTCGCGTCACGGTCGACACGCGTTATATTTTTAGATCTATCCGCTCCATTACCCGTACCGCTGGGCACAACCCGTCCGTCCTCCCTCTGGTCAGACGAGGGTGCTGTTGTAGAGTTTTGTCACTGATTTATTATTGTTAATTACGATGTAATTATTATGCCCGAGTGACGATTTCTCTCTTCACCTACTTCGACTTTAAATTTGTGGCAAATTATTCAGCACATTTCTCGATTATTTATTCGATACACTGGCTCCTTCACCTACAGTTAAAAACTTTTCCACGCTCTTATGCCGGAAATTAAGTACCGATTTATGTTCTTGGCCATCACTTCCCTTCTTCACCAAGTATCCGTACAGACGTCTCTTTTTCCCAGCCTTCTATCTTTCAGTCCACTGGGTTTTTGTATCAGTTACAGACTCTGTTCTGCGATAATTTTCACAAACAAAGGTACGTACTTATTTTTGCATCCTCCCCTCCGAATCTTCAGAAAGATTCGTTTGATGTGAGTCCCATACTGTCACATCATACTGAAACCAAGGTCTAACCAAGAATGTTTGTAGCCTAGTGTGCCTTATCTTCAATACACTGATATGAAGCCACTTTCACTACTGTCATATACACATCGAAATAATTGCCGGTTGATGTGCCAGTGACGATTTTCCGTGGCGATATTTCTACTGATCTTCTTCCGTGTCCTGGAACAACATTATGTCTCCTTCCAGAATTCTGCTACTGTAGTTCCATTGTCAGAGGCCACCAATCTGCATGCAGCCAATTTCTATGTTCTGACAGTGAAGTATCTGTTGCTCAATCTGTATCTATCAACGGTTCATTTTGCACTTTTGAGTCTCTCCTTAACCGTTTGATAATTCTACAGATGGTATGAGCTGTTAATGACTTGCTGCTAATAATTGGGTTGCTTCAGTTTTGGAACTCTTCCACTTAAAACAAATCTGGAATTCGAGCTCGTACACACACGAAAGTGAGTCAGAGTTCTTTCTGACCTGCTATTCTTTAAATGAATCAAGTATAAGTAGCTGCGATAAAGTTAACGTTGTGTAACTAATTATTTTGTGGACTTTGTTTTGTATGTGCAATAATTTTGCTATTGATATTTTTATCTGTTTTATGCGTTATTAATTCCTTTTGTTCTTTTTCTTTCAGAATTGCCCGCCGAGGAAGGTAAGTTCTGCACCACAATTGATTTCTAGATAGTATAAGTATGTGGACTTGGTCTTTTTTTTTTTTTTTTAAATAATCCTTTTGTGCATGCCTTTCATGGGGTCAGTATTTTAGTTTTTAATTTATTTTATCAACAAGAACGAGAGGTTTGTAACTGTTTCTGGTTTCTGTACACCAAGCATTAAATTGGGGAGGCAAAAGTTCATTTTGTTTACTTTAGAATGCAATTTAGTTCCTAATACTTAATCGGCTACTTGTGATATTAGATTGAAACTATGACTAAGTTTCAGTGGCTTTAGATCTATATACTTCAGCATTTCTTGGTATAAATTAGCACTCGTTACGCAGTCAACGTGAAAAAGATTGCCAGCTGATTGTTTCCGTTGCTGAATGAAATTACTGATCGAACAGTTCTCGGCCAAGGCGACTTCAGCGGCAAATTACGAGGCTGTAATTTGCTGACCGTCACTCTGTACAAACAAATATGTTTCGCGAGACATTTTGTAAATTTGTTATTACGACTAATCAGCAGCGCAATCTATGATAGAGGCTGAAAACTTTTAGGAGAGTCTAGTACTGAAATATTACCTTTTCTGATGGCGAGGCAATCATTATTTCTACAGAACTCGATTTAAAAAGAAAAATATATTTTAATATCTTTTTCCTGCAGTTTCAATCGCGTGGAGGATGAGTTAAAAGTTTTCTTCTATGATTCAAAATTAATGATGAAAATATAAATAAAATATACTTTATCAAATGTTCTTAATATTAAAAATAAATTAGCATATAGATTAATTTTTGTAAAAATTAATTTGTAATTCTGCAAACAGCAAATAGTAGCAAGAAACAACAAATGCAGAAAAAGACTTGATTGGCAGGAATCGAACCTACGACCTTTAACACCCAAGTTATTCAGATGCCATTCCGCAAAGTGCTTTTCTTCGGCACAGTCACAAAAATGGTAAATTTTTTAATTAGGATCAAATTACCTGCTCTGGCCCCAGGTCTTAAGATATGTCGCAGATTTGAAGTCGGATACAATGCTTTAAAACTGAAAAACCCATCAAAATATGTTCAGTATATATGACTGTTAGGAAGTGAGCCGCTCGTAACTTACCATTCTTCCTTACGTTTTATTTTTTTGTTTCTGGATAATGTATGATTTTATTCACGGAGTTGTGAACTTAGACGAAAAATTATTGCCCCCTTTTAAGGTGAATGGCATAATGGTAACGGTTATTATTAGATTTAAAACTTAGTTTTGGTATTACTGAAAAAATAATAGTTTTGTGTTAACCCCACTCGCTAGGGATTCGGCTTACACTCACAGTTTCCGGGCATTGTCTTTGAATGTGTCATCTTCAGTTTGAACATCATGTTGCGCTTATTTTCTCCACACGCTTTGGTATATAATTTATCGGAAACTCCGGTATTTCAGACTCTTACCATAACTC
Source organism: Vandiemenella viatica (assembly GCA_031002005.1). NCBI lineage: Eukaryota > Metazoa > Arthropoda > Insecta > Orthoptera > Morabidae > Vandiemenella > Vandiemenella viatica. The sequence continues at coordinate 137,031,509 of JARYHS010013631.1, read as the reverse complement.
TGCCTTCAAGGAAGTTAGGACAACGAGTTGATATTTTCCGTGTATTTACGGCTGTTAATTCGCTCATTATGAATACCAAGGTAATTTGGTACTGTAGAGTCCATGACAGTTAATCGACGATTGACAATCTTTCTTGGCCATACTAAAGGTTCCAATAAGAACGTAAAATTTGATTTGCGTGCCATTTTGGCTAATATTTCGATACGTCGATAGGAAACATAGGAGTTCGTAAACATGGAGCGCTACACGATACAACAACGCGTCATTACTTTTAAACTTTGCCATAAAATGTTGAAAGTTTGGTTACCGTGATTCGTAAAGTGCCATCAATTTTCGGTAGAAAAGTTCCGAATTCATCAATTGTGAAAAGAATAAAGAAAAATTCGTAAGTACTGATTCTCACACGAATAGAAACCAGCTCGTAGTGGTCGTTCAGAAGAAAACATCGCAATAGTTCCCGAGAGTATGGCCGTGCAAAAGAATTGGACAATTAAGCAGCCACTTTTCATCGTACTATCAAGATTTTCATATCAATCCATACAAAATCCAGTTGCCTTTAGAACATTCGCTAATAGACCATGCACTGTGAAGAGGATTTACCAACTGGATCACTCCACAAGTGAATGCCGATTTTATGGATAAAATTATCTTCAGTGACAAGGCCCATTTTCATCTCGATACATTCCTAACGCGTCACTGGTGTGCATTCCGAACTGGAGAAAGCATTGAACCATTCGTTATTGAAAATGAGACAGATAATACATTAACAGTAAATGGTGAACGTTATCGTAATAGCTCTTTATGCCTCCATTGGAAGATATAGCTCTAGAAGACACATGGTTTCAGCAGGACGGTGCCGCTTGCATACCGCTCGTGTAAAGCTGACGGTCTTGCAAGAGTCTTTTCCTGGTCGTTTTGGTGCCCACGATCTTACGATTTAACACTTATGGAACACTTTTCTGAAGCTGCTGGTTTACATCTAGAAACCCAGGACCGCACAAACATTAAAGGTCGAAATTGAGCGCTGTATCAACGAAAACCGCGACATTTGTCAAAATCATTATTGAAAATATTACCAGAAGAGTAAATGTGTGCCACCAAAGTCGTGGTGGCAATTTAGCGGATGTGTTTTTCTATGCATAATTTCCGAATGTGTACATCATAAATCAATAAATACTTTGTCACAGGAAACCATATTTTATTTTAAAACTAGTTGACACGATAGACATTGTCCGTGTCCAAATTTCAATAAATTAGTTTGTGATCATTTTGCGAATCTGCTAAAAGCTATTGAAAGTGTATAAACAAAGTAAAAATGGAAAAAAAATATGTTTCTGAGTGATCATTGTATTTACGAAGGTGGTCTGAAAAGTTTCCGACCTAAAAAGATACAAGACATTTTTACTGAGTTTTTTTTCCATCATTGTCTCCCATAACTCTACACACTTCTCCCAGCGATGCTCCCATCTCTGTAACCCGTCCAAATAGTACTCGGCGTTTTTCTCTGCAAAATAATTGTTCACGAAGGAGATTGCCTCTTCATTTGACGAAAATCTGTTCTCCGAGCGCAATTTTTAGATGAGGGAACAAAAAGAAGTGGCTTGGGGCTAGATCTGGTGAGTAAGGCTGATGGTCAAGCAGTTCAAACCGTAATTCGTGAATTTTCGCCAAGGCAATCTTGGTGAAACAGGATTTTCTTTTTCTGCCAATGTGGCCGTTTTTCCGCAAGTTCTGCATTCAGCTTGTCAAGTAATGATGTGTAGCATGCTCCTGTAATGGTTTTTCCTTTTTGAAGGTAATCTATTAAAATAACTCCATGACTGTCCCAAAAAACAGTCGCCAGCACTTTCCCAGCCGAAAAAAAAAGTTTTTGCTTTTTTTTTTGGAGCCGGTTCCCCATTTGCGGTCCACTGTTTGGACTGTATTTTTGTTTCTGGCGTATAATGGTGTATCCAAATTTCATCGACTGTAATTACTCGGCGCCAAAACTCGGATTTATTGCGCCTAAACTGGAAATGTTCATTCGAACAAGTTTTTGGTCTAATGTGACCAAACGCTGCACCCAACGCGTGGACAGCTTTCTCATACCTAAATGTTGATTTTATATGTAACAAACACGTTCTTTTGAAATGTTCATAACCTCTGCTATCTGTCACTTTAGTTCGGCGGTCGTCTAGCACCAATTGGTGAACTTTGACGATATTTTCGTCGGTAGTTGCAGTTTTTTGGCGTCCCGATCGGTCATCGTCTCCCAAACTCTTGCCGCCACGTTTAAATTCAGCTGCCCAAAATTTCACTGTGGTAAGTGATGGTGCAGAGTCCCCATACACAGAATCCAACTCATCTTTGATTTGCGTAGGCGTATTGCCTTTCAAAAACAAATATTTAATAACAGCTCGATAATCGATTTTGTCCATTTTCACAAAAACACTCACATCAACTCAAACGACTGTTACATAACAACTGCGCGTCCAAAATGGCCGAAACTTTGGTGAGTAACTGCATGGAGGATTAATTCCTTCCTCCATGAGTAACTGTCAAAAGATAAACAACGAAATTCACTAGCTTTTATTTACGAGTGCTGCCATCTTCACGTTGAGGTCGGAAACTTTTCAGACCACCCTCGTATTAACTATTGTGTCCATTGTTATCCAGTTTGGGGAGGAGTACATTCAGAAGTACGCCAATGGGAAATTATACATTCAAGATGAATTCTATGGGCAGTACATCGCTGAAATGTGTGATGTTTCTGGAATGTGATCGACTTGGAACTATGGGTATGTAAATAAAACAGCTTGAGATTTCAATCATTACACCGTTTTGTTTCGTAGATCTTGCATCGTTCTGTCTGTTGCCTCCAAAAATTTCTTATGTGCCATCGTACATTTATCCGAAACGATCAGTTTGAAATGCTGGGCCATCGACAGTTCTTTAAATGGTTGCATGTTGAAATTTCATGGGTTTTCATATTCAACTACAACTTAGACCGAATGAGCTGTTTGAACGCCTTGCAACAACGTAGCTGCAATTCTTGATGAAGCAGGTGCTAGTGCAATTTCATTCTGTGAGAGAATCTTTGCCAAAATCAATTAGATCAAAAACATTTTTTCCGGTCCCACTAGGAGCGTCCAAGGAGAAAAACTCCTAGTTCCATCGTTCACAATTTTCATTAACACATTTTTGTTGCTGATTTAACAGTGAAACATTCGTTTGAACTAATTCCCTCAATTCACCACAATCATATTGTTTCTCGCGCTTCAACTCTATTAAATGTGTCATGCATAGGACGATTGGGCGATGTCACTACTAACACCTTGTTCGATGTCGCCAAGAACATGTTCTCAATTAATATCAATAGAATAGAATAACTACATTTGTTGGACAGATCGATATGCTGTATGTATTTTGTTCAGGTTAGTTTTATTCCATAATGTCAGTGGCAGTTTGTCATACATATGTTTCACGCGACCAAACGTTTTTCCTAATTGTTTCGTAACATGTTGGAAGTATTTTGTTATGTATTTATTACACTAAACCAATAAACAATTGCTGCAAATGAGGTGGTTCTCTTTTCATCCTATTACATACCACCAACCTCTCTATTCATCATATTTTATTCGCGAAATTTTCGCACGGGCAATCCAGTGAGCTTTATTATTCCGCGCAGTGAGCACCTGCTTTGGCCAACTAAATTTAAGGTGACCTACAGTTTTGCTCGGAATCCAAACCATTTTATCAAAGGAAGCTTTGCCAGTGTTGTAAATCGTAGGCTTGACCATCATGATTGACGATAAGTCGTACAACACACTGGCAGTCTTGCAGCAGCATACGGATTTATGGAGGAACCCATTGTTCGTCGGATGTCCGGAAACGTTATGTTTTTACAGTCAGTCTTTGACCTGCTTGGGTTACTAACTTCCATCAGTTTAACTAATAGGCCCGAACGTAAGAGTGGTTTCTCGAACCCTTTCAAAGGCATACTGTTGGCGATTTCTCTTTCTCAGAACGCAGCTGAAGACAATTCATTAGCTACAGTGACAGCTTGTTGTCATACCCTTGTTTGAGAAGGACTAGCCCGTCAATTTTGTCACAAAAATCGCCTGGTCTGATAAATACTTAGGCGAAAGATTAGAGTCCTTGGTTCCTGACATTCTGGACGACTCTTGTTCGAACCATGGTTCTCCCATTCAGATATTTTATTTGTACGATTTTCTGAAGTTCTCAACAGAAAGGTACCATTTATTCCCCTGTATGCAAACTAAAATCATTTCCAAGAATCCTAACGTTCAGGCTGGCATTTAGAGGATTGATCCCAGATTACAGTTTCCTATGTTTTTTTTTTTTTTTTTTTTAGAAATCATGCCTGAAGAATAGCAAGGTTATGACCGATTTTCTTCCTGTTTCTTGTATCCGGTCTCTCGGGACTACTGAACCCAATTAAAAGAATTATGCGGTCCCTTTGACGTCATTACAACTAGCTGCAATACTAAGTGGAAGGGTAATCTTGCTGGCAATTTGTCTTTCTCTTAGAATTCACTGTAGCCTTTTTGGGGAGGGAGGAAATCAATTACAGTTATCGTTGGTGGCATTTTATAAAGAAGATAGTTACTAATATTTTAACAGCTCACTGGATATTATTTACGTTTATAATGGGATCATGATTTAGATAAAAATAAGCAGTTGATAGGCTCATTCATTACTAGTCGGTTCGAATTCTGTCTTTGTGATGGTAGTTACATTTTTGTTTCTAGGAGTAGCAAGTTCAGACTTTAGTAGTTACGTCTTTAACCACGCATTGTTATGCTTATATCGCTGCCGGCAAACATTTTCTGAGGATACGTCATAAAAATGATAATTTAATGTAGTTCTTAATCTGAGCTATTATTCGTGAAAACAGTAACATAGCTATCATCGCGAAAACAGTATTCTAATCGATTAGTAATATAGGGTCAGTAAATATTTACCGTGTTCAAAAGGTTGCTTACTTGTACATGACGCTGATGTATGAAACGCAGACCGAACATTTAGTCTTCTCGCCATAGAAGCTATGGCAGAACCAGTAAAGAATAGGTGAAACTAGATCACAATTGGTATGAGACAATGGGTTTCGTTTACGACGCTCTTAACGCAAATAGTCATATCGGATAATACGCTTCTTACAAACTAAGCACGTCATTATTGACAATTAAGGCTTTATTTTTCCAACTTCGAAGTCTCTTACCATACTATTTAATAAATATTCATTCTAAAGGCATTCTCTGAATCCTTGCTATTTATATGGGATTGAGGCCCACTAATACCACGTAAAGCCTTTGTGCAATTGGCAGCGAGATTCATCTTCTTTTGAGCCCAGAAGTCCTACATAAGTTTTTAAATGTGCCTGGTTGCGCTCTTCTGTCCAAGGTGTACCACCTCTTCTTGTGGAGTGTTCGCCTCAGTTTGTCCCATTTGTCATTAACTTCTTCCAAAACAAAATATCTCTATTGAAAACCATCTTCTTGTTCTAATCTTTTCAAATGTAGGTCTTCAATATTTACAAACCAGAGCATTACATTTTTTGGTTTTCAATCAAATAAATTAAAGATTTTTTTTGGTCTGTTCTCCATTCGATTGAGGTGGCCACAGAATCGTGCTCGTCTTTTGCGGATTGTTTCTGTGATTTCTCTATTTTGCTGTATTCACTGTTGAATCTCATTTGATGGACGCCATTCTTGAAGTTGGAACCCAGAATTCCTCTAATAATTTTTCGATCATTTTTTCTCCAATTCTCCCAAGAGTCCTCTCATGGCATTCAGGAACAAGGTTTCGGCTGCATACAAAACTACTGACTTCAGGACATTTTCATAATAACGTATCTTAGTATTTTGTGAAAGACATTTTTTGTTGTAGAGCTCTCGCGAAATCTGGTAGACTATTTCCAGTTTGTTAATCCTTTTCCGAGTAGCTTCTTTGTCCAATCTATATCTCACCCAGGTACTTAAATTTTTCCACTCGATTAATGTCGCCGTATTTAGTTTGAAATATTGGTGGAGCATCTTTGACGTTAGTCATTACTTCCATTTTTACAAAAGATATCTGTAAACCGGTTTGATCAGCAATTTCTGTCAGCCAATCACTTTTGATCTTGGCATTTCTTAAGTCATCTGATACGATAGCGATGTCGTCGGCAAATTGTGTCTATTGTGATTCCTGTAGATTTAGTTCCCATTCTCAATGGACTGTAGTCACTTTAACTTCGCTCGCCAGGTCCGAATGATCTTTTCGGGCACAAAGTTAAAAAATAGTAGAGGCAGCTTGTCACCTTGCCTGACGCCAGTTGTGCTTGTTTGGATTAAATTTTTTTAGATGTCTGCACATCAGTGTTACAAGTGGTGTTGGTAGCCCTATAGGTTGTCTCTTGGTGTTCCGGATTTTTACCTTCATCCGTCATATGCGTGTTTGCTTCCCGAGAGCTATTTTGTTTCGCTCAGGTCCGCCGGTAAACCGATGAGGACCTCCCAGTATCCGCCACCTGGGACACACCACGTGGGAGTTTCACCTCTCCCCCTGCTATTACTGTGTACTAGCATTATACAACAGTTCCTGATTAATTTTGAGTGCAAAAATATAAAATTAAATAAACAACCTAAACCTTCGCATTTGTTCCTTTAGTCGACACCATTTACAAAACCCTAAAATAGCACGAGGGTCAGAGAAGAACAAGACACGAAGAAGGGAGACCGATAGGAAAGTTGACAGTAGGTTCCTGGCCCAAATGTAAGTAGGTCTCTTGTCAGATGGGGTCCCATTTGTGCCAATCCAGGTCCCAGGTACCACAGGTCGTCAGCCCCTGGGTGATACTGTAGACACAGAGAAGCTACTTTACGTTAATAAATCATTTTATAAAAATTGAAAAGCGTATCAGATTTTCCTTTGCAATATCTGCCGGCTTTACAAATTATGGATTTCACTATCTGCCTGCGACATGACATAACTTCAGGGCCTAAATATGACATCGTATGTATCGAAGACCAAAAAGCTAGTGCCTCACGGCAGCTTGAAAAAAATATTGTTGTAGAAGGCACGAAAATTCGTTCACCTTAGGACTAAAGCTCATTTTTTAGTGAAGAACATAGACACCCCTGTCGATTTAAGGAACACGCAAGAATTTAGGTACCTACACTCGACACAGATACTAGAAATATTCTCATTTAAACTTCAAATGCTTACTTATTTACTTCGCCCTATTCACATTTACCTATTACTTTCAGTTGAAAGTGAAGTAAACTTGCATTAATGCTGGAGCCACACTAACGTCTAATGTCCCATAGTTATCGCGTTATTTCACATTAAACACAGGCGTAGCCGGGACTTGGACTGACCGTCGAATGGACGCGTATTCGCCCGAATACGCCTGTATTCGCGCGAACTGTGATAGCGCGAAGACTCCCACCCAGTCCACTGAAAGCAGATTCGCACGACGTCAGTTCTCCGTTGTGTGCCGCAACCCATTCCATTTCTTGTTGATGTCAGTGAATATAACAAAAGAAAATAGAACAATAATTCCTTAATGCATATTTATTTACTTTTTAATTAACAAAATAAACGTAAATTTCTTTGTTTAGGCCTTAGATCTGCAAAATTTCCATTCTCACATCCTATCATTGGCTACATGGTCTACTCTTCTAATTAATTTTAGTCTTATACCGAAAAATAATTGCTTGAGAACAGGACACAAAAAAGTAATTAGAAACAGCGGCAGAAACAATTTCCAGCTAAATTCGATTAAACTAGTTGAAATGAACTACGCCGTAAATAATCTCTATAAATTGGTTGTACTTTGTTCGTAATATTATGCAATATTTCAAGTACTTTTGCAATTTTATCGATAATACAACAAACATAAGCTTAATATATAATAGTATGTGAATTGTTACCCATTAAAGATTAGTCGCCACTAACTAAAATCCGCATAATTAATTGAATCTATGTTTGAGAGAGAAGCGAAGAAATTGATTGAATATTTTATAATTATTCCATGGACGTGTTGTGCTTTGATGGATTAAAATGGTTTTAATGAACTGAGTGACTGTTGTAAATCCATTAAAAGAAATAGAGTGCGTGGAATATTAGAGGACCGTAATTAAAGATGTTATGTGGAACATAACGTTTTGAGTGAGATTTTGAATACTTAGAAGTGTCTGGTTTCGTAAATATGCTGTTGTGTGCTTGTATTTTTTATTTTCATTTAAAAACGTTTCCTAATGATTTTAAGTAATTTTGTGTAAGTTTTAATTGTTTTTGTTCGATTAGTATAGTTTCCGTGATTGTCGGAGCTCATCGCCCTCGCGTATGTTTGCGCGACTCAAGCGCTTATAATGGACGGTGTCACATTACATTCCCGGTGTTTGTATTGGAGCGGTCTGTTCGCGCGTATAAAGGCGTACTCCCGCGAGCATTTTTCGCGCTAATACGCGTCCACTGGACATCGAGCCTTAGCGCATTAACGCCGTTAGTAAAGACGTTAGGCTTAGGCAATAGCTAGGGTGGCTGTCTCGGATATCACCTCAAAGGAATTTAGGGTGTTGCTCATGGAGTTGTGGTGACAAAAACATTTAACGTTAACGCGTCAAGTAGTTAGACAAAACACAGAATTGAGTGGTTTAATAGAAAAAAGCAATCATGCAGTAAATCATCCACTGTTTTCTTTTAAGCTTTGTTTTTTGAATGCTCACATCATTGTATAAACTCATTAGATAATTGACATTCATATTATACACCCAAGCAAGTTTAACCTCCATCTTGAAATAACGTGATATTTATTGTCATTTCGACATTAAATGTAAGTATAGCCACTCAGTCAACATGTATTTGAATCCAATATTTGGGCACATTAATTATTGCAATAAAAGTGCATTAGACATTAGTGTTAGTGTGGCCCCAGCATAAGCGATAGTTAAAGTGCTTCCCAGTGCTGTGATTTTGAAGATATGTGCTTCCGGCTGTGGATAAGCACTCGTTCATATTGACGAGTTTACCTGACAGATTGAGGAGTAAACCTGACAGTGTTTCTGGTTTTATCCATAACTTTGTGGCTCGTTTTTCCTTAAATTCAATAATGATAAACTTTCATGTCGACAGTGGGTACACTAACATATTCAGTGATTGATTCAGATAGGTGATGATAAATGGAAGAGAAGATGTTGGGAATTTTTTTTTTCTTTGGCATTCATTATCTATTTCAATTTACATCATAAGTAAATACCTTACATATGAATCACAGCAAACCTGTTTTGGTGGTGACACGGGGAGGAGAATCTTCAATGATCTTCATTGACGTTTCGGTCGATGAACGCATTCAAAGTTGGTCTAAAATACCCTCTCATTATTGTTTTCCAACCAGATTTTTATGAATTACCGATCCTGGTGGGTAACACAATCTAATGTTCAGGATGATACGAGTTCAAGTCCCCGTCCGACCAGCCAGATTTCGGTTTTCCATGGATCCCTGAAATCTCTCTTGGAAAATGTCAAAGTGATTCCCTCAAAAGGCCATGTTAGAATTGATCCCAATCATTTTCCGCTATCCTCTCCTTTTAAGTAATTAATTAATAATATAAATTGCAAGTTTGGTTTGGCGGATTTATCAGTTTGACAATCATCATAACATCAGCATTTAACCAAACTGTCAGCAATTAAATTTTCACATTGGCTGAATCAAAGTAATCGCTTATACTCCCAACTGAAGAGGATGATAGTAAAAGTATACAAAGACTTCTCAACTTCATTTGCAAAGTAACTCTACGATTCTTATAAGGATGTTGCGCGAATTAAAAATAACTTTAATCGCTGAGTCACTTAGTTTTTGATGTAGGTGCAGTTTTTATCATTATTACATAACAGTCTGTGATTCTTATTTGCTGCAATTCTATTTCATAAGTAAACTGTATGGCCAATTAGTGTACATTAATTCAGTGAACCCTGTGAATCTTGCAGATCATGCACTTTTCAACCTAAAGGTTGTTGACTTGTTATAAAATGCAGGGATTGTCTAAGATTGGATCTCTCTCTCTCTCTCTCTCTCTCTCTCTCTCTCTCTCTCTCTCTCTCTCTCTCTCTGTGTGTGTGTGTGTGTGTGTGTGTGTGTGTGTGTGTGTGTGTGTGTGTGTGTGTTTATATCAGCCGATTTTGTTGCAAGCTAAGTATCATGAATGGATTGTTGCAGTTGAATTTTTACTAAATATTCTTAGTAAATCATATGACTAATTGGTTGCAGTCTTATGCATAAGAAAAGCCACTTTCATCCACACTCTAAACAAATCCACCGCTGCAAGTTGTAGCCAGGCATTGTGTATCATTAATGTGATATCACATCTCCACATTAGCAGGATTGTAAATAAATTTTCCTGGCCTTAAGGTTTCTGGAAAAAAGTCAGCACTACTTACCATTCACATGTTGATTCTGAACCTAATTATAGAGCTTGATGTTTGAGTCTTCCTCTCACATGGAAATCTTGTGCTTTAACAGATATTAAAACAAGTATGTCACACATAATGGTGGGTGTGAAAAAATGGGGGAGGGAAGGCATTGCCAACAGATTTCTTCATAATAATTGTATGGTTTCCATTGAAATCTTGCGAGAGGTATGTCAAAAATGAACCTTTAAAGATTAATTTAGTCTTTAATAATTAAGGTTCATATCGAAATATTGAAAAGTGTGTTCAAGTTTATTGTTTTGTCACAGCCCTTGCTTTCATCTGTGGTGAGTGGGGGGGGGGAGGTTTACTATTCATATTATTCCCTATTTTCATTGTCACATTGTTATGAATGCAACATAGGGATTTTGTGCATCTCTTTGTTCAACTATTTGGCCATTACAGTACTTTTAAATGCTTGATGGAGACTGGTTTGCATTTTGTGAAAGATCAACTCACTTTTATGAACAAAGCAATAATAATCAACATACTTTCTTGATATGCCTTTGCATTACAGATATAGGGAAATTCGTTTTGAAAGGAAAGATAAACCTATTGCTCTCCAAAAATTGAATGGAGGAGGACTGCAGTGACATTAAGCACTACTCAAAAAAATAAAACTCAATATTTCAGGACATTCCCCAACTTGTGAATGTAGAAACATGACAAAGCTCACATGGTTCACACATTATGATTAGATCAGAGATGGTGGTGGTGACTAAAACTGTATGAGTGGAAATTTTACTTTTATTAAAAAAAATCATAAGAAACTAAAAAATGGCCATGTGTAACTTCTGAAAAATTATGTAAAAGATAATAATAAATAATTTTAGAAATGTATAAATGAAATAAACTTGAATCCAATAAAGTGGCTCAGACCATTAAACTCCAGTATCGACTTGAGCACACTCAGGTGAATGAACTGCTTATTTGAGTGTGCTCTCAGGAGGAAAAGGAAATTTTGGTTAAATGAACCTTTTTTGAAGTAACTACAGTGCTCAGTAAACACTTGGTTTTTGACAAGTCATCACATGTGCTTGTGCCAGCTGGGGCCAATATAACTAAGCAATCAATATCAAAGAAGAAAATGAAGGTATCAAGGTGGTGGATTGGAGAATGTGTCAGCAAAGAAATTACTTTAATAATATAATTCGCAAATTGGCATTTGAAGGAGATAATGAGCCATTTCAAAACTTTACAAAAATGTCATGGATTGATTTTGAACACTTGCTGTCATTAGTTGGACCTTATATTAAAATGCATGATACACCCATGTGCGAGACGATCCAATCAGAAGATAAATTAATTGTAACTTTGATTCCTATACAAACCTGAAGTATATACCCAAAGTATCCAAACACAGCATCAACCATTTTGTACCAACAGTCACTCCATAATTGTATTAAGGTAGATACCTATTATTTATTTTATCAAATTTGATTACAAATATGTATTCATGGGTTCTTTTTATGATTTTAATAATATTTGCTGGACGATGATGATGATATAGTTATAATAATAATAATTTCATGTGGTCGTAATGACCTGGTGACAGGGTTTCTATTGGCTGTGCCCCTGTCATAACCACCTTAACTTAGCCCAGCAATCCTGCCGGGTACAGGGGACCTACAGTTTAGCGTGGAATCTGAACCATAGAAGCGTCCTGGAGTACTTATTATGTAAAAGATAATAAATAATTTTAAAAATGTATAAATGAAATAAACTTGAATCCAATAGTGGCTGCAACCATTAAGGCCTAATATCCACTTTAGCATGCTCAGGTGAATGAACTGCTTATTAGTTTGAGTGTGCTCTCAGGAAGAAAAGGAATTTTTACATAATTTTGTTGGTATAAACTATCTCATAATACTCTTTGATTTATATGCATTAATTGCTTATAAGTGTGTTTCATTGTTTCATGTGATCATGCTCATTATAAACGCCACCAAACTGCCATCCACACTGGTTGCCGAACACACAGTGCTTCACCTTTGAGTATTCTAAAATACTGACACTTGGTCCATTTGACCTTAATGCGCTCTCTGTCATTCATCATGACCGTGCTCAGGTACCCATCCTTGATAGGCTCGGTTCACTTAGGGACCATGCACAAACTATGTGGCTGGCTCGGTCCGGGGGGGGGGGGGGGGGGTTATCTGGAAGGCTACACTGGGCTACGTGGGGAGGGGGGGGAGGTTGGCTGGAAGGCTACGCTGGGCTACGTGGGAGGAGGGGGGTTTCCGAGCCAGACCACGTAGCGTTCCTTTCATAACATTTTTCACAGTTAAAATGAGGAACAGAACTCACAACAGCATGTGAATATTTATTTCCCTCAGTTAATTATCTCCGTATGTAATTTACAATAGTCTGAGAAGAGAAAACAGTACAAAATGTCTTCTGGAATCAAAAGGGAAAAAAGCTACGTGGGGGGGGGGGGGGATCACAGGAGGCCAAAATGGAGCTACGTGGTTTATGCATGCTCCCTTAGCAGCTCATTTGCCTGAGCTTGCTTAAGTGGATATGAGGCGTAAGGCTCTGACTCTTTGGATCAGGGAGATAACGACAAGAACAGGTTTGAGTCCTGGTCCCCTCATACTGGGTGTTGTTTGCTTGTAGGCAGTTTCCTGCAATCATCTAAGTGAATGCTGGGATGGTCCCTAATCTCCACCTCATAAACCACACTTTATACAAACAAAAAATACAATTACACATAAAGAACATAGTTACACATTTCACAGATAGATGACAACACAAACATTCCTTCACTAGCGTTAAGAACGCCAACCTAACAAGTCTATCTATGGTGGGGCTTCCAGCCCCAAGCTCCCCACCTTCTTCTGTTCTCATCATTCACACTAACCTACCTTATTAATCAAGCACCTTGTGTTCATATGGTCCAGTGGCACATCAAACTGTTACGCCAGGCATTGGTCAGTTAGCCAACTCAACACTGGAGTATACCCAAGTGCATTCACCGTGAAGCATCTAACATGTATCCAGCCATTACTCTGACGAGTTGAAGCATGATGCTAATTTTGCCACTCAGCATGCCAAGACAGCATTCACATACCAATTGCATCTTGAGAGGTTGGTGGTTTCTGATCAGTGGAAGAGACTCAATAGCAGGCATGCCACCAGTCCAGCCCGCTGCATACAATGTCATATAGTCGATGCAAACTTATCCACATCCATTACAATGATTTAACACCGAACCAACAATGTGGATGAAGCTGTAATGTCAGTTACCTCCATGAAGACAAGGTGACAGACATCCAACTCTGTGGTCACATTGTATGGTTCAGTACCCGCTTGTCGCTGTGGTAGGGAGACCTATCATTCTGCCATTTTGAGCTCGTTCATATGGTAATATTGTGCACTTTGGCTGAGGCATACTGACTCTTGCTTACACATTTCTACTTTGTTTGACAGCTCTGCACTGTCTGAGTGTGGTGTAACATTGACCTGTCCAGTCACACAAAAGAGGACACTGCTGGGACTACATGCATGCATGTCTCTGCAATCTTAATCACTTATTATTGTTCCACTGTTCAGACCATTAGCTCTGAGTATTGCAATTTTCACAAACTTTGGTACTGGAAGGTTAAGAAATTTTTTGTTGGAACAAAATGGATGAGAGAAATCACTAGAGGAAGGCAGGTCCTTACTTGCTGAAATATAGATAAATTATAAACTAAAAGAATGTTTACATATATATTAAACACTAATGTGAAATATACAACATTTTTTAAGCTGAGTAATCCATCCTTATTACCTGACTTATTGCATCATCCAAATGCTGGCATAGCTGTCTGTATTCTTGCCTTCAATAAAGGGTAGTTTCTTAAATGCTGAATGCCGTAGGCTTTGGACTGGTAAACATCAGCGTGGTCCCAACCATGCAGTAGTTGGTGGTTCAGAATTTCATGATGGGTGTTGGTGATTTTTCTCGATTGAAATGTTTTCTCCATATACATAGCATATTGCTTATATCTTCACAGGATTTAATTTTTAAACTATCTCTAAATATTTTTTATCCTCTACATAGCGGCTTGATGGCTCAGTAATTAAGGCATCTGACTAGAGATCGATAGGTCCCCGGTTCGAAGCCCTGTTTTGGCAGGGATTTTCATAGGGCCTTAATCTGACCTTCAATCCTGGCACAATCCATGTGTAATTTGAAGTATGCTAGGAAGCTTTTGTGGTTCAGATTCCCCATTAAACTGTAGGTACCCTATACTTGGTAAAATTACCGTATTAGACTAGGTAGCTAGAATAGGGGTGAATTGCGCAGCTGATAAGAAATCCTGTCACCAGGTCATTACGACCACAGGAATTTATGCTCTACATGTATAAAATTCTAAGCTGTCCATGTCCGTCTTGTTTCTCTGAGTCAGTTTCACTTAGAAACAAGTGTACTGTTTTGGATAGGGTTTTCACAGTTTGGAGACTTTTCGGTCTAGTTTAAAATCTGCAGAATATCTTATAAGAGCAGTCTGTAGCTCAGTAGCTAAGGCACTTGCTTTTAAATGCTCACTGCTCCGGTCCCCAGTAGATGCAGAAATTTTTAACGATTGTTTGATGAAATGAGAAACGCCAGGTTATTCCATGATTCAGATTCCACGTTAAACTGTAGGTTTCAGAGGAAAGGAACCGGCTGTCCTTCTTCTGACACAGTAGCGTAGTATGCCTCGTTCAGGAGGATCCAACCAACCTTCTGTTGTGGACTAAGGGGATTTTTTTTTTAACTTATAGGATGGAGCAAGAAATGAACAAATACGAGACAAAAAATTTTTAATACAGCCAGAAATTGTTCACACCATTGAAGATAAAGACCGCCAATATGCCTAGTTTAGGATTTTACTTAAAATCTGCTCAGCATCTTTCAAACATTAATATTAGTTTATTTCTGACAATTTTTGGAACACTGCCAGAGGTTGTACACTCTACAAAGATATTGGATGTTGTTTTTTTGGTTGTGCATCACTTGAAATAAGAAAACATTCTGCCATCTAACCTAAATTTCTAACAAAATACAAATTATTATTTTTTGACAGTATTTGTTGTTTATGACATCAAAAATCATTTGCAAATATAAAAAATTGATTTTTCTTTACTTCTGTGAATTTTGATCACACCTTCATGAAATTATGTGTAAGATTGAAGAATTTACAGTTGTAATTCACGTGTTTACTTTTTTCTTTTGGAGATACTAATTAATAGTTTGAACTATTTTGATGAAATTTTCACTTTCTGAAAGTTTCTGAAGTGACTTAAAGTACGTTTTAGGATTTCTTACGTTAATGTTAGTCCACATATGGTGATGTAAAAATTTCTACTCAAACACCAAGATCCTTGTGGGTGAGGCTGCAGGAAAATAGGTACTATTACAAATTTGTATGTGAACTGCACCTTTCTTGAGGATTTTTGCAAGCATGGCACAAAAGATACTGCGCCAGTTTCATGGGGCTTTCGTATTTTTAAAACCTTTTTTTTTTTAATTTAATTTAATTGCAATGGAGCACACGCTCCGGTGGCATTTTCCCTACACACCAAACATCCCGCTATCCTTCACCCATCTACATTTGCCCTCTACAAATTTTAACTTTAAATTCTTTTAACGTTTTCGGTAGGTTATTCATCATTCCCCTTGGTAACTCATTCCAATCCCTGACACTCTTACCTAAAAAAGAAAATCTTCCCACACCCTTGTGCCTGAAATCGAGTGCCAGCTTGTGGTCATGGTCATCTTTTCCCTTCCATCAGGGCTGGCGTTAGGGGGGGTTAGCAGGTCAAATGTATCCGGGCCCGCCTGCTGATGGGGGCCCCGATCACTGGCTGCAGGGGCCCCCAGGACTCAAAGCCAAGAATCCGCCCATTGTCGCCCGGCTAGTTCATAGAGCTAAAAAAAAAAAAGGTCGCCCATTTTACCCCGGGCCCGAAATTTCTAGTGCCATGAACTACTTTTCATACCTCCTGCAATATCTTTCCATGCCTCATTGCCAGTATACGCCCTGTACACTCCCATTACCCTCCTCATCCTCCTCCTGTCTTGCAATGAATCCCATTCCATCTCCTTTATCGTATCTGTCACTGATTGCATTCTGAGATAATTTCCAAGAACAAATCTAGCAACCCTTCTTTGCACCTTCTCCATCTCCTGTATTTGATACTCAAAATATGGGTCCCATACTACACTACCATATTCGAGCAATGGTCTGACCAAAGTTTTGTTACCCAATTCCTTTACTTCTCTCGTGCATCCCCTCATCACTCTCTCCAACAAGTGCAGGATTTTGAAACCTTTTCCTACCACCTGTCCAACGTGTCCTGCCCAGTTAAGCTTGTTATCAAATGTAATGCCAAGATATTTACATTTCAAGTCTTCAGCAAGCAATTCTTCCCCCACCTTATATTCATAATTAACCTTTTGTTTTTTATTTGTGTATCTAATTAGCTGACTCTTCTTTGCATGTATCTTCATCCCATGTTTACCAACCCAACTAGATATCCTGTCCAGATCACCCTGCAACTGTTTAGTCCTCTATCGTTTTGCTCCTTTTATACAGCATTATGTCATCTGCAAACAATCTAATTTCAGATAGTAAACAATCAACACAATTATTCATTAGAATAATGAATAGCAATGGTCCCAATATGCTACCCTGCGGCACTCCCATTTTTACTTCCACTACCTTTGATACCGCATTTCCTACCCTAACTTTCTGTTTTCTACCTTTTAAAAATTCTTCTACCCAGCAAATCATTTTCTTATCCACTCCAATAGTTTTTACCTTATTTACTACCATTTTGTGGCTTACTCTGTCAAACGCCTTTGAAAGATCTAGTGCTACACTATCAATTTGGCCTCCCTTGTTCATTTCATCTGAAATATCTTGCATATATCCCACCAACTGAGATTCGCATGAATATCCTTGCCTGAACCCATGTTGCCTACTTGAAAACCACTTGCGTTCCTCACATATTTTTCTGATATGGTTGCATATCAATCTTCCCATTAATATACCTACCCTGAAGTCAAACTGATTGGCATGTTATTTTCGACTCTATTTCTCACCCCTCCTTTATGTGCCGGTACTACTATCGCACTTTTCCAGTCTTGTGGTAAGCGGCAAGTATCCAGACTCAATTTAAATAATATTTCAAGATAAAGTACAATGTCACATCCGGCTATCTTTAAGATATCTGAGGTAATATTATCTGCACCAGCCCCCTTACAGTTTAGCTTAAATTTTTTTTTTTTTTTTTTTTTTTTTTTTTTTAACAGTTTAACGTCCCTTTTTAACAACGTGGTCTTTAGAGATGGGAAAGGATGGGGGCAAGGAATGGGAAGGAATTCGGCCATGGCCTTTTTGAAGGAAGCATCCCGGCATTCACCTGGAGTGATTTGGGGAAACCATGGAAAACCCAAATCTGGATGCCCGGACGGGGATTCGAACCGCCGTCCTCCCGAATGCGAGGCCAGAATGCTATCCGTTACACCACCACGCTCGGTAGTTTAGCTTAAAATCTGTGATATATCCTACATGTGATCAGAGGGCAAAAAAAAAAAAATAAAAAAAAAAAAAAAAAAAAAAAGATAATCTTATTTAGATAGGTCAGACAGGCACTACAGATCACACTATACCTAAGAAGTACACTCCTTTAAGAGATTTTCATATTTCCACTCCTTTATAAACAAGCACTGCTGCATTTATATAAGGCTCTCCATACATCTTCTTTCATTGACTTTGGTGATAGGTCAGACCTATTTTTCCCAACAATTTCTGAAATTCGTGACACTTTCATTGTGTTTACTCTATTTTACCTGTCACAGTCCCTAATAAACCCACCATATTTCCTCTTTATAAATATAGACTGAGCTTGAAGGGTTCTGATCATTTTTTCCCATCTCCATGATCTTTCATCCATACTCTGAAATTTTCCTATGTGTAAAACAAAGTGTAAAATACCATAGAAGGTACTCATTCACTCCCGTTTTCCCTCTCCCCTACATTCACCCAAATGAAACCTCTTCTTACAGTTGCTACATTTCAAAAACTTTGCCATGACTCTGCAGTAGATGTCTCACTTTCCAGACATAACTTTTCCCAACCAATTTAAACAATGTAAAAGAAAGTAATATTCATTAATTATAATTAAATTTTACTTCTAAACAACCTTTAAAGATTACAAACAATACTCCAAATATATTAAATATAATAGATAGATTAAACTAAAAATTTTGTGATACGTTTAACTGCTTTTGCTTATTTAATATTAGATTTAAACTTAACTCCTCAATTGTCTTTCTGTATGTTACACGTAAATAAAAATTACTTTAAAAGAAGGCCAATAAATGTAATTGCACTTACAAATTTCAAACCTACATGGAGTATAACCATCGGTATCATGTATGTAGGAAATGAGCACCAATAATCAGTAATTTGTGAATGAATTTTTGTTATTACTTATATGTTTTAGAAGTAATTGAATAAAATAACTTATATTTCTGACAGAACACATCCTATAATATATGATAACCAAACTAATTATTTATAAGAATTTATAATTGTTAAATAACTATACCACAAAGTTCAGCTACAACATATTTGTCATAAGCTAACTACCAAACTTGGAGAAATTTTAAAATTAATAAAGCTTATTACAAAGATATAAGAATTATATAACAATAAAGCAGGTTGAAAGTATTATTTTTAAATGTAAGTATCAATAATTCTTGCTAAATATAATGGAGTGGTTCCTTCAAAAGGCCATGGCTTAATTCCTTTCCATCCCTTGCCCCAAATCCTTTCCCACCTCTAATTACAGTGATGAAGTGTAAAGCCATAATCAAAAACAAGACAAAAACTTGCTGTAGTTAGGAAACTATACATAAAAAATAATTCTAGTTAAAAAAATTGGGGATAAATTTCTCATGGATAGCTTTGGCACTAACAGTAAAGAGAAAAACCAGTATTTTATTGATCATAATGTAACTTGAATTGTTAATGGTAGTTGTTCAAAAGGTGTACTAAATGTTATTCATTCAACAATAATTAGCACTAGGCGTAATTTTTATATTCTAAAAAAATCCAATGAGATCCACACAATCAGCTGTTGTTTTATCAAAATGTGATTTAAATTGAAGAATAGTTATGGAGCCATTCATTGTAACCAGGTTGGCTGGCAAAATCTTGCTGCAAGTATCCTCAATTAAAGCTATTTAAGTAAATTTGATTCAAATAAAATAAATATTTTTTTTTTCATCAAACTGGACTTGAATACTTCCTTTTCATGATAGAACATTGTTACCAAGCCCAACATTTGTGAAGGGTACAGGATTATGCATGCAAACATGTTCCAGTGTGTAGAGGAAATGTGCATCTTCAATTTCACAAAAGAAAAATTAAATAGTGACTCATTTGATTTGCAAAGGAATTAATTTACTTTTAAGAAAAAATTATTGAAATAGCTCCAATTATAAGTACTTGTGGCAAAATTTTGCTAGTGAACATGGTCACACTGTATGGTTCTATAACTAATCTTCTATTAAAATTGCATTGGCTTGTTAAAATAACTGGTACATATGGAAAATGTTGCATTCTGACTCTGGAAAGTATAAATAAATTATACTCTTTTCTCCAAAAATTGCATTGTTTTTATGATAAAATTTGGATTTATTGTGCCACAATATAAAATTATAATCAGAAACAATGTTTGAAACTGTGTGTTGAAAGATTGACAACATCTACTCTAAATCATCATTTATAGAAAAGTGGAATCAGATTCTACAGTTCGTAGTTAATGCGATCTGAGTTATTTAACAATAAGTTTGTGAATCACAGGCAGAGTTCACATGAGTTTAATTCTGTCTTGCTTTTTGTGGGTAAGATGATTAAACAAAATTCAGACTACATTTACAAAATAATAATAATAATAATTTGGTGCAATTTTTCCGTTTTTTATTTAGTTTTTGTTTTCTTTTTTCAGGCAAGTCGATATGGCAATTGGTTTTGGAACAATTCGACGACCTTCTAGTGAAAATTTTACTGTTAGCTGCCATCATATCATTCGTAAGTACTTGGTTTAACAACTTCCATGCAGTCCTGCTATTCGATTAAATTTTTTGAAATATTTATTCTTGAAATAGTTAAAATATTTGAAGTGATCGCCATCTAGTATTTTATATTATAAAACATGTGAATATGTGAAATATTGAAGAGATAAGCATATTCAGTTGGTTCTCTATGAAGTTAATGTTTTTGTGAGTTAAGCTTCAGTTTTATTGAAATAGTTATTCTTAAAGCAGAATGCTCTGTTTTTCTTCAGTTATGCTTCATTGTCACTTTGTTAGGCAGGTGTTCATTAATGTGTTTCAGGGACTCGTATGATTCATCCAGGGGAAAAGGAAAGGGGCAAAATGGGTGTCTAGGGAAAATGCCACTAGAGCAAGTGCTCCATTTGAATTAAATTAAAACTATATCTATAAAATTCAACCTATGTATATTCATTTCCAAAAAAAAACACTGTGTAGATTTCAATAGGGTTTTCACTGTTTTAAAGCTTAGCCTCAGACCTGAAGGTTTGTCTTATGTATCTACATAATGCCACTGTAGTAAATGATATTGTAACATATGATCAGACACCAAAGATGCAATATACTTTGTCACTACAATAATTTAACACACTTCGTAAAAATATTATGGCATCTTCCAGTTCTGTCCTTAAATATCAGTTATTCGGTTTGAAACCCCTTAGATGGCTATACTGAATGTGAAGAGGAAACTACACAAATTAATAATTATTAAGAAAACGCCAAATAACTTCTTTGTTGTTGAAGTTATCTCTGGCAATAACCATACAATAACTGACTACTTACAGTAACCTAGGCAGGGCCGGCGCTAGGAATTTCGGGCCTGGGGTAAAATGGGTGACCTTTTTTTTTCCTCTCTCTCTTTTAAAGCTCTACAAACTAGCCGGGCAACAATAGGCGGATTCTTGGCTTTGAAGTCGGGGCCCCCTGCAGCCTGTGATCGGGCCCCCCTTCAACCAGCGGGCGCGGGTACATTTGACCCGCTTACCCCCCCCCCCCCCCCCCAACGCCGGCCCTGAACCTAGGGAAAACTGCTGCTTTTTATATGAAAGTGAACTTCTTATTAAGCCTTTAGAGGTATTTAGAAAAGCAGTTGAGTAAAATAATTACGGATACCTGCAATTCAGCTTTAAATATGTGCACCAGATTTCCAATGCCAGATTTAGCTGCATAGTGAGATATATCTAATCTTTGTTATGGTGTGCAGTTTTAAGGTTATGCCAGATTATACATTAAAAACTTGTTGTAACGTCTTTAGACATATGTCAGATTTTAACTCGGACACTGACCTTTCAAATTATGAAAACCCTATCAAAATCTTTATTTTCTGCCTGATTCTGAAGCTAATATAGGCCTACAGTTTCCAGATGCAGATTTATGTATATGTTTCATGCATCTTTAGATTTTCATACAGCACCATTAGTGGATGTTAATAGATTGAAATGCAGCCTGGACCTAAATGAAAACCGACATTCCATATCATGACATCCAGCCCACGCTGTTCTGGGTAGTGTGTGGGTGAACTGACTTTTTTAATTCTGTGAATGGCTGTTGCGAATTTGGTGGAACTACATACACATTTCTCACTGGATGGAGTGGTAGGAGTCAATCATCTCCAAAACCTGTATCTAGGTAGGGTGCAGGTAAATTGACATTTAGTTTAATTCTAGAAATGGTTGGCGTTAATTCAATGAACTTGGCACACGTTTCTCATTGGGTTTTTTAGAAATAGTGTAGAGGCAAATCTGCCCCAACTAAACTGGGTACTGGATGGGTACATTGCCAGTTGTCTCATGAAAATTCTTAAGGTCTGCAGAAATGTTTACTTCAAAATTGATGTACCACAATTTGTGACTGCTTATTCTTGCTGGGGAGGTGTATAATGGCAAATAAGTAATACAAATTGGCAAATGGTCATGAAGCTATTGGTTGGATTCCCTTACCAGTGAGAGATGTTAAGGTTGTCTGGATCCTAGATCCAAACAGCAAATCCTTGATCCACTTCTTCAAGAGATGGGAGAATGTATTCTCACCCTGATTCATTGAGATCTCTGATACATTTAATGTTATTATGAAAAGATTTATTAATCTTATACAAGTTTGATAGGAAATTAAATCATTTGTATTTAAGATCTTTTAAAAAAATGCTAGTGATCAGTATGTCAAAAACGGTCCAGATTTGCTTGTATTAATAAATTTACATTATTGTTTGGAAAAAAAATTTATCAAAAATACACTGATACCTTCAATATAGGATGCAATAATATTATGTGCATGTGCATGTAGCACAGTCAGTCGTCATATTAATAATAATGTTTGGTTATAGTTGAAACAACATTATAGGTTTCTGATCGAATAATTGTTAAAATTATGTTATTGATACTGTTCTGTGAATAATAATAATAAAAATGCTTTCCTGTAATTTCTGTGTACTGATGAAGTGTATTACTATATAACATAAATTTATGTTTCAGGTATTAGCTTTATTTGAAGAGCATGAGGACTCAATCACAGCATTCGTTGAACCATTCGTTATTTTACTTATCCTCATCGCAAACGCCATTGTTGGTGTGTGGCAGGTAATTATCCACATTGTCAGATACATGTATAGTTTTAGAATAATACATTTAGCACTGTTCTAAGCTGCTTAAGTACTTTCTTGATTAGTAGAGACCGGATTATATGCAACACAAAAAGGTAGAAATATGCATGAAAAGTGTCAAAATATGCAACATTGTATAATATAAAAACGGTAATTTTTAGATTTTTTTTCTTTCAAAATCAGCATGCAATTTGTAAGTAGTTTAATAACATTTATAAATTCAATATTTAACAATCATTTAACATTTTTCTTTTCTTTTGTTAACGTAAACAGTCGAGTACCGTACCCGATATTCAATAGCAAGATTGTTTCTTCGATATTTCAAAATATTTTTATATGGATATGGACTGTTCCACATTCACTGATGTAACTGGGCAGTATATGAAATTGGGTGCTGTGTTAGCTGTCATTGTTTCTGGAAAAGTTCACCTGTCCCATTACTAAATCTATCAGTTTGACACACAGGTTCAAAACCTGGGTAATTGTTCAAAATATTTCAAACTTCTAGTTTACATAGTAATACCTCTTGCAATGTGGATTTTTTTTATCAACTGAATAGATGGTCAACATCAAACCTCGAATTTCAAGCTTTTTAATACTCGCAGTTATGTGGGAAAAACGAAGGGTAAACGCAGCTACAGCTTTAATGCTTCCTTGTACTGACAAGCTTTCATAGTCTCTCCATTATCAAAGTAATTTACTACACCTTTAATGGCCTTGAAATGTTCATTGTAAAACAGTACAGTTTCAATCCACATCGCCCATTGAGTTACCACTGGTTCCTGAGGCTAAGGGCAGGCACATTTGACATTTATTTATAGTCATTATTACGGGAACGTGCCTTAAGAAATTATTTCTTTGTTGATGAAATCAGTTTATTTATATTCCCAAACGTGGATCATAGTTCTTCAGCAAGTCGCTGTAGACTAGGTTTTGTCGGCTACAACTTAAGATTTTATTTATTAACTAGGTACACTACCAAAAAATATTGTAAATATAGCGAAAATATGCATCATGACTAGGTATTAGGTAAAATATGCAAAAGTTGGTGAAAATGAGCTTAATATGCCAATGCATATGCAAACATGTAAATGTGTATAATCCGGTCTCTAGTAATTAGTCACACATGATATGTTGAAGACAAGATATTTAAAACACTGAAAATCAGATATTCATCATATGATCATGTTTGAAAGTAATATCCTAATATCCATACTGAAACATGCTCACAAATTTATCAAAAATCTGATATCCCTAAGGCAAACTAGGGTGTAATGACATGTAAACCATAGACATTGGTTATTTACAATTAACTTCTGAGAATATTATTTCTATTAGAGAATTTCCCATAACTAAGGTTTGAAACTAATGATTATTTATTTAGCTTATGATTATCGAAAATAGTGGAAACTGTAATAATAATCCTTTTTTGTATACGCTTTAACTTATTTTGTTCCAGCGCCTATTAACTACCTAATGTGGGTGTACATTAAAGAAGTAGTTAATATGAAAACAAAAGAACTTATGACTATTACTTTTTCCCCATTACATTGTCTGCAACATGTTGCATTTTTATTAGACCTCTGATGGAAATGTTCGTTAGAATATCGTTAAGTGAATTATTGTTTTTGTTGGTATAAAATCATACATGGTTCCATTATATTTATTTTCGCTTATTTAATTTTTCATGAGAAATTGTAAATTCCTTGGCTACAAGTCTTGAACTTTGTTTTAATAACATCATATTTAGCACTCTGATAATTGTAGAATATGTTCATATCTCTCTTCCTTTTCCAGCCTATTTCCAGACACTTTATTCTAAAATATTTACAACATTAAGTAATGAGTTTTGTTATTATTTTAAAGGAGCGGAATGCAGAATCTGCAATAGAAGCACTGAAAGAATATGAGCCCGAGATGGGCAAAGTGATAAGAGCAGATAAGTCTGGTGTACAGAAAGTACGAGCGAAAGAAATCACTCCAGGGGACATTGTTGAAGTTTCAGGTATGTCTAAGACTTTATTGCACAGAGGTATAAGACGTACAATTGTTACATGTTTTAGTATTGTGGATATAATGTATACTGTTTGCCACAAAACTTAGACATTACTCTCTTTTTTACTTATACACCAACAATAATTTTAAATTAAAATTTTTGTTTATTCTGCTTATATATTTTTGCTGTTCAAACTTCATTCATTTTTTTATATCTTTTAAGTAATATAACAAGGAAATAATAGGTGCTAAGGAATTACAAAAGAGAATAGCGAAACTACCACTTACGTTAGATGACGGTTCTGGGAGGGTCAGGGAGTATTTTTGGAAGAATGGATCTCATTTCTGGGCAGGTGAGCTAGAAATTATATCCCTACTGAAGGATTCTTTTGATAGATCCAAGGCCAGGAAAGTATTGTGTAACCAGGACTGGACTATGGTTGGTTTGGGTGGGGGGGGGGGGGGAAGGGGGGGTACTCAACAGGCTGGGCAGGTTGTAATATGGCTTGTGAACCAAAGCTGGCGGATAGTTGCAGGGTACCAATACTTGTGAGATGATGTTTGAATACTCCATTAGGGATTTCTGGTTTGAGCATATACGACTACCTCGAATACCAAAGCTGTAGAGGAGGGAATGTTTTGTATTATAAGTATGGCAACTGTTAAAATGCAGATACTGCTGTAAGTTGGTGGGTTTGGTGTGGACTGATTTCCTATTTTATAAAATAATCTTCAGAATTCTTTTGTTTATATTTTTTCATTAGTGTTGTAAAATATATTTATATGTTGGCGTGCTGCCATTAGTCTCCATGGTTTTATTAGACTGACAAGATTTATGCACAAACAAAAATGTTTCATATATTAGTAGGAGATGGGAAGAACACTTCTTATTTATTTTTTGGTGATTTTTATCCACCCATCTCCCTCCGCCTCTCCTTTTTCCCCCCATGCACACACACTTCCTTTGTTTTTATTTTAAGTTGATATGAAACCTAAGTCCTGGTGGCAGATTATGTTAACACATTTGCGGCATTGACTCCTGAAAAAACCCACAATAATTTGTCCCAATTGTCAAAAAATTGTTCCCTCACCATCTATCAAAAGCCTTGGATAGATTCAGTGCTACACTACCAATTTGGCCTTCCTTTTGAATTTTATCTGAAATATCTGACACTTAGCTCAAGTTTTCATTTATGTCATCTGAACTCATGTCACTGAGTTGACTGCTTACTTTCCTGATAAACATTCCTGAGGTTTTTTATATCCCATCAATTTATCTACCTTTGAGATCAAACTAAACAGTTTGTTGTTCTCAATCCTGTTTGTCTCTCAATTTTTATGAACCAATACTGTTGGTATGCAGTAGATCACCAGACTCAATCCGAATAAAATTTTGAAGTATTGTAACACCTCACATCCACCCAACTTCAACATATCTGTGTTGACATTATCCTTACCAGCCATTCTAAATTTTTTAATCTCTTTTCTAATATTCAGTATTTATTACTAACTAGCTGTTGCGTGGAACTTTGTTCATGTGGACTGTTAATGCACAAACCCCTCCCTTAAAACAACACATCACCATCAAGGAAGAAAACAGCAACTTAATTCCTCCAAATAATACGATGTAAAATCACAAAAAATTTGCTGAAAATATCTCGGATCGTAAACAAACACAGGTAAGGTGTTATAACACAAAAATGTTTATAGGTTAATTTCGAAAGAAAATAATTATCAGGAAAAAACAAAGAATATTTATCGGTTAGTTAAAGACATGAATGATTAGGATATAATCAGAGTGTGTTCTGGCAGTAGAAGAAATCAAACGGTGATTGTCAGCCAAAAAACGACAATTAGGGCGCACGGCAGAAATATGTGAATGAAAAACCGGCTCTGGGAAAGAAATTACTTAAAATTTGAGTGGCCACAGACAGAGGGTATTGAGAGGAAAATATCTGTAAGATGCTAATGAAATTTTCTGAAAACAGCAGAGAAACAGGGGACATGGGGTTATTGTTGAGATCCGACATCGCAAGTAAACAATCGAACGGCGGCATTATAGGAAAAAACAAGAGTTCTGTAAACAGCTGGTGAAACGTATAAAACATGGAACACAACAAGAAAAAGGTGGAAAGAAAAAGTAATAGAACATTTTGACTGTAAGAAGTAACTCATTTTTAAATGACACTTAATTTCTCACATTATGATGATGCATTAAAAAAAAAAATCTTATTTGACCATTTTGAAACCCCATCCAAATTCTCGCTGTAGCTTTTATGGGAATCACATTTTTTAAAACAATGATATTTTCTCTTAATTTATCAACATTTTGACCATACATCGAGATAAACTGTACTCTACTTTACTCCTGGGACAATGGACTGTATGTTATTTGAAGCCCCTTCAAAATTTGACCAGACACAAATTTTAAAAATAATTGATTCCTTCTCTGTAGCTTATGAACAATGACCCAAACATAATTTTAAAAAATATCTCAAATGTGTAGACTTCCTTATGTCTATAACGTTCGTAGTATAGTAATTTCTGTTTGCATGTGGAAAAGCTGCTGTTCGTATATTTACTCTAATATTACTGCATCACATTACTTATCTAATTTTTTGCTTAATATTTCCACCATTTTCGTATTAACAACTTTTTCCCCATCCTTATTCATAACTGACTAAATTTCCATCTCTATTTCCTAACATAATCACAAAAATTTTTACTTGTACAATTAAGTTTTCCCCTTGACCCATAATAATGTAACATGCATCCTGTGATTTTTGTGTCCCCACTATACTGACCAACTCTATAAATTTGTTTCTTGTACTCCCACAATTCACATGTTATATTCTGTTATATTCTCATTATTACCCTTTACCTTCATTATAGCAACTCTCTGTTTAATCAACTTCACTTCTTTAATACTAATGATTCCTACCTAATTAAAAGTGTAATTAGTGCCCCTTTGGTCATCTGTTACTATGCTATCTCCAAGAATCTCTAACATAAAAAGTAAATGCCTTAACCATATTGAAATGGGATGTGAGCTACCTCACTTAGCTAGCAAACTGTGGGGAAAAAAGCCTTCCATCTCCTACTGAAGTATATATCATGCCTAGTCTAACCCCGTGTATAAACATATAGATCCAGAGCACAACCAAGACATAATTCATTTCAAACGTTGTCACATTAACTTGATATTTAGAAATATTCTTATTTGTTTTATATAGAAGTAAGAGATTCATCTTTAAAAAAAAACTATTTGATTTAATTAAATTGCTCTAGAAAAAACCTCTGGTATATCTTATGATCATCAGTCATTGGTAAAGCCACTTTAGTGTTTTTGTTGCTACATTTATCTTTATAATTTTGTTTTGTTTGCAGTGGGTGACAAGATCCCAGCTGACATTCGACTTATCAAGATCTATTCCACAACTCTGAGAATTGACCAGTCCATTCTGACAGGAGAGTCTATATCAGTTATCAAGCATACAGATGCCATTCCTGACCCACGAGCTGTCAACCAGGTTAGAGTTTTCTTCCTTTTTCTTGCTGGATAAATAATTTTCAGTTATAAAAGTACTTAACAGACTTGTATATTTTCAATGCTTGTGTAAATTATTTTTTGGCTAATGTACCTCCATATGTAGTAAGTAATGTATACGAAGTTTGATTATCATTTTAGTTAGTCCCATTCTTTCGTAGTCAACTATACGGTAGATACATTAATATTCCTCCTCCCCTTCTGTTAACCTGTTTCCCAAGTATGCTAAGTCTTCCTGAAGAAACACCTGAAATAATAAATCTGTTTAAAACGTATTAACAAGTACATTTTCTTTTCTAATTTTAATAGTGCAACGAAAATGTACTGTAAAATTTTTAGCATCTGATTTCAATGTGTTTTTATTGTTTACATCTTAGGGTCATGATAACCACTCATTTCTTTTTCCAACCAAAGATGAATGTGAAATTATTGATCATCTCACTTGGATCTTTATTAATGGCCCCCCTTTTAAGTTTTGTGAGCATCCTATAACGTGTGTGGTTTTCAGTTATTTAAAAACCTACAAATATTTTAATTTTAAACAGGATAAGAAGAACATTCTTTTCTCTGGTACCAATGTTGCTGCTGGCAAGGCTCGTGGTGTTGTAATAGGAACTGGACTTGCAACTGCTATTGGTGAGTTACATTTATTGTAAGTTCAATATGTTAAATTAAGCCTGGAGTGAGTAGGCAGATGTTTTCCCTTTATGAGAAAGCTAATATGAAGTTGAGTTCTTAGAAATCATATGTAGATTTATCACCACAAACTGAAATTCATTTTTCTTACTAATCATTCTGAGGTAAGTTTTACAAGCCAAAGCTTGGCAAAACTGTCAAAAGTTTCTATAAAACTGACTTGAGGTATTTTAACATCACTACTACAAAGAATGTATATTTTAATGTGTTCAGTTAAGATGAGAAATGGGAACAAAAAATATTGTTTGTGCACAAACTATCTGTTTTAAGAAACAAAATTTTAAACTAGTGAAAAAGCAATTTTCTGATTGTAGATTTCAGGGCAATTTGGTCGTAAAGACTTTAATTTCTCTTGTAGAATATGTTTCAGCTTATCTTTTTAATTTCGGCACATTACTCTCATTGCCAAAGAAATTAATGCAATAATAACTTTTTAATAGTGAACTTTGATTTCAATTTTTTTTTAGGTAAAATCAGAACTGAAATGTCAGAAACAGAGGAAATTAAGACTCCCCTGCAACAGAAGCTTGACGAATTTGGTGAACAGCTTTCTAAGGTTATCTCTGTGATCTGTGTTGCTGTTTGGGCCATCAACATCGGTCACTTCAATGACCCTGCACATGGTGGCTCTTGGATCAAGGTAGGAATTCTTTTGGCCTTTAGTATTACATTTTCATGTAGTCGGTGTCAAATCTGTTTCTGTTTTAGAATGTTTTTCCATATATATTCTGATCATAATTATATATCCTGATCATATTTTTAATTACACTTAAGAGTCTTACTAATTGTTTCAGGGAGCAGTGTACTACTTCAAGATCGCAGTTGCGCTGGCTGTAGCTGCTATTCCTGAGGGTCTGCCTGCTGTGATTACTACCTGTCTTGCTCTGGGCACAAGACGCATGGCCAAGAAAAATGCCATTGTCCGCTCTCTGCCTTCTGTGGAGACTCTGGGTTGTACTTCTGTCATCTGCTCTGATAAGACTGGAACTCTGACTACCAACCAGATGTCTGTGAGCCGGTGAGGAAATATATGATACAAAATAGGATAAGAAAACTAAATCCATCACATAACAAAGTTAAAGGCAATGACAACAATGATACAAAGCACCATATTGTGGGTAACCATTTACAAGGAGTTCACCAGATGTTGATGGCCATGTTTGTTTCTTAAATTTTATGGAAATGGCCTACCCTTCCTTACTTCCATAATTTATTCTGTTTTACCATACTAAAATACTTGGTGTAATCAATAAAAGCAATATGAGTTTCTAAATTAAATTCACATCGTTTTTCTTAGAGTTGTTGTATGGCAAATATTGTGTTGTTACACAAATGACCTTTTCAGGGACTTTTTGCTCTTCTTCTAAGTGGTACTATGCCATTATATATATATATATATATATATATATATTTGCAACAATTATACAGGCATATATTTTCTATCCACCATTCAGGAAGCTGATGCCCCCATTGTTATTAGTATTTATCGGGTACGTTTCTTGAATAATGATATAACCATATACTGGCCCAGTTCTTCAGGGATCATCTATTGTCTCCAACGCATATTAATCTAGTATAGCACTCTGTACTATCTGTACCAGCTTCTCTTCCCCCTAGTACATTTTCTGATTTGTTCAGTGTTACACTGGTTATACAAGTATTACCAGTGACATCTACATTTTCCTCTTCATCAACATTACTGCGAACACTAACCTGTGCAGTTTTGTTCCGTATGTTTAATACATTTTTCTGTGTTCTTTCTTTCTTTTACCAATAGTCTCATATTGAACCTGATGTACTACATTTTTAAAATATTTTGATTTATTTTCCATTTGCTATCTTTTTGAAAAGTACAAAACACTGGGAGGAGTGTAATTTTTCAAAGTATGTAGTATTTCCATTTTCTTTATGGGAAATTCAATTACCTATGAAAAATTACATCAATCCATAATTTAACATCGTAAACTATCAATTATTAAAAATAGAACATGTTACTAAAAATAAAAATTAGTATGCATGAAGATTTGAACTCGAAGTCACCCACTTATCAATCCTACTCTCTAGCAAGACTCCACAGTGACAATTGAATGTTTATGCTCTGTTATAATATTAATGCCAGTTAAATCTTAAGGGAACTTTGAAGTTAATTTTTTTGAGACTCCTTGAGAGGTGCATGTTAGCACTGCTCTACAGTATTACCTTTTAGGTCTGCTACATATCCCTAAAATTTGAGAAAAATTAATGACCCAAATGTCTGATGATCTTGTTTGTTGTGTTAGAGAACATTATGAAACTATTAATCAATACACAATTGAAGCTAGAAAAAATTAATATTGACATTATTAGCAGATCAGTAAATGAAGGAAAATATTAGTATTTAGTAAACTTAAGCATATATGGTTTTCCTGAATTCATATCAACTAATGTCATGATTGTTAAATAGTTAGTTATAATTTATTCTGAATAGAAATCTTGGTCATCTTCCTTTGATACTTAGTTGCATTCAGGCTGTTAGATTTTCTAATGTTGAAACCTCTGTTAAGCACCAAAGTAAAATCCAAATTGGTTTTAAATTTTTTGGTCAGATTATAAAATTTGCAAAGTTGATTAACATGTAATTTCCTGTAAATTTACCAAAACTAGTGTTTCCAAAATTACGTTATAATCAATGTTTGACTCTCGTAACTAACTAGTGACATTGATATGCAGTTTTTATATATGTAATAGTAAGATTCAAGCATCATTAACTTAATTTACTCATTTATTTTTGTACAGTTCAGTTGATTTTTATGTTTTTATGCTTTATTGTGACAAATGTAGTTTATTAATGGTTTTACTGTACATACTATATTTATTTACATATTTAATGCCAACTTTGGAGCATATACAGTTAAGTCTTCTGAGTAGTAGCTGAGGCTTCCTAATCTGCTCCCAAAACTTTTTTGTTATTTACAATCTTACAGTCCTCTTTTCGTCAGTTATAGTGTATTATTGCTTTCATTAAAATATGTTCAGTTTAAGTCTGTTGTCTCTATTCCTCAGAATCTTCTTATCTTCCGTGTCTTCAGTTTATTGCATTGTTATACCTAACTCTTCATCATTCTTGACCTGTAGGAATCAATTGTTCTCAGTTTTATTTTTACAAAGGTAGTTGAATAATTGTTTCACTAGCCTGGTTTCTGGTGATCTTGATATGTGACAGAAAAAGGCTATTCCCTTTTTTTGCCTCTATTATTGATTCACTTTCATGGTATACCATTTGATTTGGCAACAATCTCTTGTCTATCTATTTTGGCGAGTTTTTTTCATAATCATCCTAATACTTCTTTTGCCGTTCTTTATTTAGTATTCAATTTGAACAATGTTTCTTGGCTTTTGTTGCTTACAGTTTAACAGCAAAATAATATTGTCTGAATTTGGTTGTTATTGAGATAGATATTGTCTGGTATGTTGGACAGGAAATTTTTTGTTTGATTAGTTGTTCTATTTTCTGTTGGCACTTTCTCATTGAAGTTCCACATTGTGATCTTCTCCAGATATTTTTATTCATTTAATATTTTGATTTGTCTGTTGTTCATACTACATAAGAATTTGTAAAATGCTTTTGTTTACAGAATGTTCATCTTTGAGAAGGTTGAAGGCAACGACAGCTCATTCCACGAATTTGAAATCACTGGATCAACATATGAGCCTATTGGCGAGGTATTTCTCCGTGGTCAAAAAGTGAAAGGTAGTGATTACGAAACTTTGCATGAAATAGGCACCATTTGCATCATGTGCAATGACTCCGCTATTGACTTCAATGAATTCAAGCAAGCTTTTGAAAAGGTTGGTGAGGCTACTGAAACTGCCTTGATTGTTCTGGCTGAGAAGTTGAACCCCTTCAATGTAAGCAAGGTTGGTTTGGATCGCCGTGCAGCTGCCATCTGTGTCCGGCAAGAAATTGAGACGAAGTGGAAGAAAGAATTCACTCTTGAGTTCTCTCGGGACCGTAAATCTATGTCATCATACTGTGTTCCTCTCAAAGCTTCTCGCTTGGGCTCAGGACCAAAACTTTTCTGCAAAGGTGCTCCTGAGGGTGTACTGGACCGTTGCACCCATGCCCGTGTTGGAACTCAGAAGGTAGATAGCTTCATATATTTACAAGCTTGTTCAAATCTGTGTGTATATTTTTACCATCATTGTTTTGAAGACGTGCCTAGCTCTTTAAAAGGCAAGTTAACTTCTGGCTTTCATTTTCTCGGTTCACCACTTAGAGTATATTTGCATTATAAAAAGGAAATTTTTATTTTTAATTAAAATAATTGATAATTCTGACGATAAAAAGAACTTGAAGCCACAGTATATTTGTAGAGTTTGAGGGAAAACAAAAATTGAGATTACCCAATTTAAACAGCTGTGTCAAATGATGCATAATGAATTCAGATGTAAATTCTATAAAAATTGGAGCATTTTGATGTAGACATTCTGTTGCAAGAACAATATAATTCAGATGTAGATTCTATGAAAATTTGAGTGTTTTGCTGCAAACATTCCATTGCTAGTAAAACATGATTCATTGGTTCGTGTTAGAAATACATCAAGTCCATCTAACATTACGTCACTAAAAGGCTAACACCAAAAAAAAATCTGTTTTCATAAGATTTCCACATATATGGGAGAGTGTAACCTTGTTTTATGTGTTGTAAGTGCTTTCTCTCTGTCGTCACTTAAATAAACATTCAATTGCAAAGATTTTTAAGAAATTTATTTCATTATGATATTATAAAAACAATAATTTTCCTCCCCCATCATCTTTATAGTTTTTTATTTTAATACTGCTTCAGTTTCTAATGATATATGCACTCTGATGTTACTGGTGGGGAAGCAAAACACTGTTGCCAGTATATTGTTGTGTCAATTGGGCAACAGCTATTTACATCATTATTTTATAGTTACCAGTGATTTGAATCCCATTCACTATTAAATCACTTGCAGTGTCACATAAGACTATTGAGGGAAGTTGTCCAGTAAATAATTTTTTCCTTCTTTAGAGAGATTTTATATTGTGAGCCTCACTTTTAAAGGAACTTCTGTTTCACGCCAGTAGGATTTCCATAATTTATAAATTAAGCTTTTCCCCTTTATGTGTGGCAGTCCAGGTACTTGAGGTTTCAACCTTAACAGCCTTGTAATATTCATTTAGATTTTTATTTCTTCTTCTGACATGTGGCTATGTAGATACAGTCCAGCTACTTTACAGTCTCAGAATTATGAGCAAATTCATAACTCATTGTCAGTTACACCAGGTGCTATATTAATTTTTTGAATCTGTACCACAACTGTTTACGATTAGTTCTAGACTGGACAACAGGCCTAATTCAGTTCTGTAAGCCTGTGTGTGCCCTGTACAAAGGAACACCTGCTGTTTACTGCTTTAAAACACTAGAGAATCTGTTAGTAACCCTGCTCGGAGTCTTACGTCCACTGTTCATAAGTTAATTGAGTTATTCCTCTGTTAAAAGTGTATTTGAGGACAATTTCTCCCTTGATCTACTTAATTATATTTTATTTATTTATTTAATGTAATCTATATTATTAATTTACTGAAACAGGTACCTCTGACTGCCACTCTGAAGAACCGCATATTGGAACTCACAAGGCAGTATGGTACTGGTCGTGACACACTTCGTTGCCTTGCTCTTGCTACTGGTGATAATCCTATGAAGCCTGAGGATATGGATCTGGCAGATTCCACCAAATTCTATACATATGAAGTGAACCTCACATTTGTTGGTGTTGTTGGTATGTTGGACCCTCCTCGCAAGGAAGTCTTTGACTCAATTCAGAGGTGTCGTGCTGCTGGTATCCGTGTCATTGTCATTACTGGTGACAATAAGGTAAGGATACTCATTGATCATTAACACTTTTCTAAAATGATTACTCTTATTTATGGAATACAGGAGAAAATCACTACATATAACAAGATAGAAGAAAAAGTAATATGTTGAAAAATATATTGTTAACACAAAACAGCCACATTTTATCTGCTTGCCACATTTCCCACCTATGTGCATGATTATGGTTTTAACCGAAACATTGTAACATGTGTTCATGTTTCTGTATTCATTGTGGCTCTCCTGTTTTTGTCTGTGGTGACTGATGAGTTTACTTTCCTCATAAATTGTAACTAGTAATAATACAATAGTAAGAGTACTGGCAAATTTCTTCATTCAGCTGGTATCCAATTTTAGCAATTATCAATACTAATATTATCAATGTGAAAGTAACTCTGTCTGTTACATTTCTTGGGCTAAACGGCTAATCTGATCATGATGAAATTTCACAAGGAGATGCGATTTGGCATTAGAATGGACATAGGATACATTTTTCTGTATAAATAGTACATGTTATCATGTAATTTCGAAAAATTACTGGAACGAACATAGTCCGATGCTTAGGATGTGTAAAACTCTGTAGTACATTATAGTATCAAGCTATGGTTGCTAAATTGGTAACGCACTTGCTTAGTAATGTTTGGACTGTAGTTCCCAGTTCAAATCCCGACGGAGGCAAATATTTTTAAGAATTTTTTTTGATCGTATGAGCCATGCCTGTAAACTGTAGATATCACAAATTTAGCGATGAAATCCTTGTCAAATTGTACGCAGTCTAACAATGTACACTTTTTTACGCCTCATTGATCACTCTGCCGTTGTTTCTCTCGCAGACAGAGTGAGAGAGAGAGAGAGAGAGAGATCTGCACTAATATATTATATATGTGAAATTAAGTCTGTCTTTTTGTTAAGTCATCTAAATGGCTATACCGGTGTTGATGGCATTTCACAAGGAAACACTCTGCATCTGTAGGATTTACACACGACACTTTTTTTTTCAGTATGAAAAAACAGTTTTAGTCACTATGTTTTGGAACTTATTGAATTGTGTCAGATGAACGTGTGTGTGTGTGTGTGTGTGTGTGTGTGTGTGTGTGTGTTTGTAATGCTTCGTTGGTTGCTCAAGCTGTGCTTCTCGCGTAGTCTGTTGGTGTATGATTTGGTTGCTCAAGCTGTGCTTCTTGCGCAGTCTGTTGGTGTATGATTTGTTAGTAAATTTCGTTTGGAGACAAATTCTATTTTGGTATAGATCTCGATTTGCTCTACACTGTACCATTACTTTGTATCTGCGTAAATGTTTCTGACACCAGTTTATTTTGTCTTCTTCTTTGACATGCCTTGCGGGCGTAAACGTGGCCTAAGTGGTAGCTCTAGCAGTGCCCGAACAGCTAAAGTTATTAGAAAATCCAAAAATCAGATGCTCATGCTGAACATGAAAAGACCAAGCTGAAGTAAAGTTGACCCCCCCCCCCCCCCCCCACGCATCCCCGCACCTTTGTTTGTTTTTCTGTTTGTATATGTGTTGGAAACTGATTCTCTTTATGAGACTGGTTTGACGGTAGAAGATATAGTGATGGCTTTCCTGCCATATTATGCCGACTCAGTGTTGTTTGGAAGCAATCCTAAGTTGATAACAGCTTTCTATATTCAATTCTGGCAATGAAATTCTAAGTCCACACGTACGAAGTTGCGGGTATCGGCTAGTTATTCTTATACGATTCACAATGTAAATTAAATGCCCCTCCTTGCCATTATGTCATATTTTGCTTTAGTATATATCACTTGAACAAAAAAGTGCATGTTATCTCTACCAAGCTTTGTATAATATTTGCCCAGATGTTTTGTCATTTCAAAAATGATGCCAAGCAAAAAAATGTTTTGCACCCTATTGTTTGTATGATAAAACAAAGATATTATACACCTCTAAATTGTTGGTTTTTTGGCTTCTCATCCTACTTAATACGGTTTACACTATTTAAACATTACATTAGTAACTCTCATTTACTGTCCGACTTTATTGCCTTGTCATCAGACAATTATTTCCATTTGACAACTGCTGGAAAGAAATCCCTCCAGATTCAAACCAAGTACAAATATTTTTCAAAAGTTTGTTCCAAGCTCGAAACATTACATGCCTCGTGCTTATAAAAATCTTTGCAGGCTTTATGGTGTTCCTGTTTTGGTGTTTCAGTACAAATTTCATTTTCAGCTGTACAGCAAATTGCAGATATTAAACAAAAATTCTCTAACATGGCGTTCTGTCTGACTATATTGTACTCAAGTCTTGTAATGGACTCCAATCGAAACTCTATCCATTTCATAATCATTAATTACAATTTTTGCCATATTTATTTAAAGCAAGAGATAAGAGGAAGTAACAAGGGAGTTAATTAGTGGAAACAATTTTTAAGGACTGTGAGTCATAGAAAAATATCTGGAAATCGTGTATTCCAGAAACTAAAAGTATTTGCAGAAACAGAGCCTCTGAAACTTCTGAAAAGGCTATTGCTTTCATGTTATAGACTGAAGGAAAATGCTCAGTGATCATTGAGCTATTAGCATCATATTAAATGTTTGCATCATTGGGTGACAATATTTTTACAAGCTCACAATAGTATTATTTTTAACCTTGTGTCTAAAATTGTTTTGACTGTTATAAATAGTAAATAAAAACATTTATTCTTTCAGTCAACTGCTGAAGCCATTTGCCGCCGTATTGGTGTATTTGGTGAAGATGAAGACACTACTGGCAAATCATACTCTGGCCGTGAGTTTGATGACTTGCCTCCCTCTGAACAGAAGGCTGCTGTTGCCAGGGCCCGTCTCTTCTCCCGAGTGGAACCTGCCCACAAGTCTAAGATTGTAGAGTTTTTGCAGAGCATGAATGAAATTTCAGCAATGGTAAGTATATATAAAATTTATTCTATAGTATACTGATTTATTAATGTTATTTGTCATTGGTTCCTAGAGTGCTAATGTGAAATTCTCCATATCTTCCTAACTTGAACCAGCTGCTTCATCTGGAATACCCATTAATTCCAACATCTTCAATTACCTGCTTCATTATTCTCATCTTTGTTTTAGTCTAAAGTTGTTTCATCTGGCTGTTCCCTCTACTAACAAATCAACCAATCCAGCACATGCTTGAATGTTTCCCACCTTTCCATCTCTTCTTTGAACCATACACTTCTCAAACTTTGTTTCTCGGCCATCATTTCCCGAACTGACTAATTTTTTTTATATATATTGTTTGTACATTTCATTTTAGACATTCTTCTATAACACCATATTTCAGGTGCTTATATTTTCCTTATTTCTGTATTCCTAAAATTCAAGCTTTACTTTCATGTAGCACGGTATACAGAGTTTTAAAATAATGTCGAAGTCTAATGGCAGTGTTTGAAGGTTTCTTTATCTCAGTAATGCTCTTGTAGCTAGTGCTACTGTTTATTGCATGATTCTTGCTTTGGTTATTGGTTGTAAATTTACTTTTGAAATAATAAAATTTTCTACATTTGTTCCTATTTTTATATCTAGTGTATTTATCATTACTGCTACACTTTGTTACCTTTATCTTGCTTTGGAGTAGTCTAAATTCTTCTCCTTATATTGTTTGTTTCTTACGATTCTCTACCTACATTAGTCACTAGCTTTATATTTTATTCCTGAACACCTTTCCCCATTTAATATAGAAAATATTTTTATAAGCCTATAGATACCATAAATTTAAGATCATATAATATGAATCTAATGATGCACCTACACTTGGTCTAAGCAATAAGTTACATTGTGTTTTGCAGTGTACCACTACTTTGCTGTTCCAATACAATGAAAGATACTACATGTTGCATAAATTCATTTCTGGCAATAAATATCTAAGGATAATACACAACACAATGAAACATTTGTCAATATCTTGATGGGGGTTGACGTTTGTATGTTGACAGTCCCGAGCATGGCTTTTAAGTGGAGTTTTGAGAATAGTATAACTGTAATTCAATATTACATAGTATATCCAAGTCTTTGGAATTCACAGTGTGGAACTTATAAATGCAGGGAGAGCAAAAATGACACGTGGAGTCCATGGGGTCCCCATACCAGGAGGATGCTAAGAAAAAAAATTAAAACTTGGCATCCCAGTTTTACACAGAACTGAATTCTTACTGAATATTTTTTTTTTTTTTTCATTTAATATATCTCGTGGAACTTTTCTGTTCGAACTGAAAGATTTGCTTCGAGTTTTCTTCTTCATGACATGTCTAAAAGTCTCCCGAATATTTGTGTTCACTGTTAAATGTTCCTGGTGGATTGAAGGAATTTTTGGAATGTAAAATATCCCTTATTAAAAAATTAGATAAAGGAAACAAAGAAACTGCCGCGAGGCACTGAAAATAAGATAGGATAGGGAAAATAAACAGTTACCCGTCACTTACCACAGATGAAGGCAGGAGGGCGAAACACGTAAAAGCACAAAAACAAAAGAATTACACAATATTTCGACTTTTCAGTCTTACTCGTGTAGGAGGCGAGACATATGGCAGGGGGAAAGATGTGGTCACATCCGAGCCCGCCACATGAATGAAGCACAGGCGGAAAAAACGCGTGGTAGTGGAAGAATTGCCGGGAGGGGGGGGGGGGGGGGGGGGGGGGGGGGGGGGGGGGGGGAATAGGCCTGACCAGCGTTAAAAGTGAAACAAATAAATATAATGTCTGTGTAGCTTAGTTAAAAAAGTAATAATTGAAAATATATACAAAAAATTAAAAAAAAATAAAATAAAAATAAAGAAGGAAAAAAAAATTATATAGAATATATAAAAAAAAAAAAAAATAATATAAAAATAACCGACTGTAAAATGAAATGAGAGATGGCAAGTGACAGGTTTAACGTAGGTTTAGGCCAGGGGTGTGTCTGGTGTCAAGGATATGTTGATAGGCTAGTTCCCATCTGCGGAGTTCTGAAGGGGTGGTGGTATTTGGAAAAACTCTAATAGCTCTGACTGTGAAACAGGTGTTGAGGTTGTTTGAATTATGGAAGTTCGCATGAATTGCCACGGGATGGTCTGGGTTGGAAGTATAAACTGTTTGCCTGTGGCCATTCATTCTGTAGGAAAGTTGTTGAGTGGTGAGACCAATGTAAGAGGCAGTGCAGTGGATGCAGGTGAGTTGGTAAATAAGGTGAGTGGTAGCACATGTGGCATGTCCAATTATTGGGAAAGATTCGCCTGTGACAGGATTAGAGTAAGTAGTGGTGGCAGGGTGCATGCTGCAAGTTTTACAGCGGGGTCTGTTACACGGGAAAGATCCCTGTGGAGGTCTAGGGGAGTCGGCAGGTAAATACTTGTGGACCAAGATGTTGTACAGATTGGGCGGTCTGCTGAAGCAAGTGCGGGGAGCAGTGGGTAGGATTTTGGGAAGGAGGAGACGCATTTCAGGGAAGGAACGTAAGAAATCATGCCCACGGCGGAGTATCTGGTTGACAGATTCCAGGCCAGGAAAGAACTGGGTGACAAGTGTTGGACCACGGTCAGCTTTAGGAGGTGCAGAACGAGGATTGTGGGTGATGGCACGGGAAATTTGTTTTTCCACCAGATCATGGGGGTATTGGCGGGAAACAAGGGCTTGGGATAGTTTTTGGGAGTAACTGGAGATTGATTCATGATCCGAACAGATGCGTCTGCCACGGATTGCAAGGCTGTATGGGAGGGAACGTTTAATGTGGAAGGGGTGACAACTGTCAAAGTGTAGGTATTGTTGTAAATTGGTCGGTTTAATGTGTACTGAGGTATGGAGGGTCCCCTGTCGTAGGGTGATATCTACGTCAAGGAAGGTGATACAGGTGTGGGAATATGACCATGTGAAATTGATGGAGTGATTATCATTTAGTGAGTTGAGGAAGTCTAGGAGGTGGTCCTCCCCGTGGGTCCAGATCATAAATATATCATCTATGTATCTGAACCACACGAGGGGACTGAGGGGGGAATTCTTCAGAAAAATATTTTCTTATAATAATTTTTTTTTTTTTTTTTTTTTCCGGCGATTTTTGGCACCGCTTAAATAATAAAATTGATTTTTCTGTTGTGCCTGTGGCCGCTTAAATTGAAATTTCCAAATATTTCTCCCCCCCATTTTTATATTTATTTTTATTTATTTATTTATCACCCTCTTCATTGTGGCTCTCTGACCTACTGACCATTATCTTCCTAACCGGTGGTGTGCTGTTGTTCTTTCCATAAACTTCTCTAAAATCATGTCTCCAATTTACCATTACTTGAAACAATTCCGTTTTCATGCCATCCACCTCACTAGACTCCACTCCCATATACTTTTCCTTCAATCATGCCTCTCTTTCAACATACCCCCCAATGGCCTGACAATAAAACTACCAGTCTCCGGTTGCCACCCACAACTCCACCAAACTCTCCATGCTTTTCGTTTCACACAATCGCTTACTCTCACCCATATTGTTCTCCAGCAATATCTACTAAAAGCCCAGCAACATTCGATTCAACTTTCGTCTTTCCACAAGATTCTTTGTCTAATGCATCCCTCCCCAACTCAACATCTTAAACAAATTATCACAGAGTGCAGACAGTTGCAACAGAAATGTGCACAAAAACATCTGCTAAAGCTATCAAATCTATTGAAAAGCTACCTTGTTTTAGGCCTGTCTCTTCCTTACCAACATCCTTCACATAGGCAGCACACACCACCTCCTCCCCTGGTTGCCAAAGTCCCATGTCTTGCCCACATTTTTAATATGCCACACCCACCTCCATTACCACCCATCCCTCGTGCCACTGCCCGACCTGTAGACACACCACAACGGTCAGTGGTCAACCTCTCGTCCACGTCCTTGTCTGAACCACAACTCTCTATCCTCTCCAAGGGACTTTCCTTCTCGCCTATTCCTAAGTTCGACCATGCTGCTCTGGTCCGGGACTCGCTTGCTTTCTGCCGCACACTTCGCTGGCGGTATCACTTTGCTACCACAACGGAGAGTGACAGCCGCCGAGGTGAGATTGAGTCCAGCTTAGAGCAGTTCAAACCACCATCCCAACTTGACCCTCCTCCACTTCCCCAAAATCATCCCCTCCTCCTGTTCCAAGACTTCCTCACATCGACCTTATCCTCAAAATCTTTCCTCAACTCTATTCCCAACTCCAATAACCTCAACCCTACTGAAATCCGGGCCATGAGAGAACTGTCCAATAACAAAAATATCATTATCCTTCCAGCAGACAAGGGCTCCACCACCGTGGTCATGGACCGCAGTGACTACGATGCGGAGGCCCTTAAACAGCTCTCTGATTCCAACACCTATCGTCCACATGCCACAGATCCCACCTCTTCCATCTGCCTCGAAATTCGCTCCTTCCTGGACCTCCTAGGCCCCTTACAAGGTCTTTCTTCACAATCCTTATCCCTTCTCACCCCTCAAAATCCCCGCACACCTACTTTGTACCTTCTCCCCAAGATACACAAGGCTGGCAATCCGGGACGACCTATAGTTGCGGCCTATGGTTCCCCCACTGAACGAATTTCAGCCTTGGTGGATCAACACCTCCAACCTTTTGTGCAGAACCTTCCATCTTACATCAAAGACACACCACATTTT
This sequence comes from Vandiemenella viatica, assembly GCA_031002005.1. Taxonomy (NCBI): domain Eukaryota; kingdom Metazoa; phylum Arthropoda; class Insecta; order Orthoptera; family Morabidae; genus Vandiemenella; species Vandiemenella viatica. The sequence continues at coordinate 136,988,630 of JARYHS010013631.1, read as the reverse complement.
TTGGAACGTCTGTCAAAAGTCCCCAGTCCTCTACCACCGGACTCCCTCCTTGTTTCAATTGACGTAACCTCCTTGTACACCAATATTCCCCACCTTGAAGGCCTCAGTTCCCTTCAGCACTTCTTGGATATGCGCCCTCCAAACAGTCTTCCCAGAACATCCTTTCTCATATCCCTTGCCAACTTTATCCTCTCCAAAAACTATTTCTCCTTCAACTCCCAGATTTACCACCAGATACGCGGCACTGCCATGGGTACCCGCATGGCCCCGTCCTATGCTAACCTTTTCCTGGGCCGTCTGGAAAATATTTTTCTGAAGAATTCCCCCCTCAGTCCCCTCGTGTGGTTCAGATACATAGATGATATATTTATGATCTGGACCCACGGGGAGGACCACCTCCTAGACTTCCTCAACTCACTAAATGATAATCACTCCATCAATTTCACATGGTCATATTCCCACACCTGTATCACCTTCCTTGACGTAGATATCACCCTATGACAGGGGACCCTCCATACCTCAGTACACATTAAACCGACCAATTTACAACAATACCTACACTTTGACAGTTGTCACCCCTTCCACATTAAACGTTCCCTCCCATACAGCCTTGCAATCCGTGGCAGACGCATCTGTTCGGATCATGAATCAATCTCCAGTTACTCCCAAAAACTATCCCAAGCCCTTGTTTCCCGCCAATACCCCCATGATCTGGTGGAAAAACAAATTTCCCGTGCCATCACCCACAATCCTCGTTCTGCACCTCCTAAAGCTGACCGTGGTCCAACACTTGTCACCCAGTTCTTTCCTGGCCTGGAATCTGTCAACCAGATACTCCGCCGTGGGCATGATTTCTTACGTTCCTTCCCTGAAATGCGTCTCCTCCTTCCCAAAATCCTACCCACTGCTCCCCGCACTTGCTTCAGCAGACCGCCCAATCTGTACAACATCTTGGTCCACAAGTATTTACCTGCCGACTCCCCTAGACCTCCACAGGGATCTTTCCCGTGTAACAGACCCCGCTGTAAAACTTGCAGCATGCACCCTGCCACCACTACTTACTCTAATCCTGTCACAGGCGAATCTTTCCCAATAATTGGACATGCCACATGTGCTACCACTCACCTTATTTACCAACTCACCTGCATCCACTGCACTGCCTCTTACATTGGTCTCACCACTCAACAACTTTCCTACAGAATGAATGGCCACAGGCAAACAGTTTATACTTCCAACCCAGACCATCCCGTGGCAATTCATGCGAACTTCCATAATTCAAACAACCTCAACACCTGTTTCACAGTCAGAGCTATTAGAGTTTTTCCAAATACCACCACCCCTTCAGAACTCCGCAGATGGGAACTAGCCTATCAACATATCCTTGACACCAGACACACCCCTGGCCTAAACCTACGTTAAACCTGTCACTTGCCATCTCTCATTTCATTTTACAGTCGGTTATTTTTATATTATTTTTTTTTTTTTTATATATTCTATATAATTTTTTTTTCCTTCTTTATTTATTTTTTTTTTTAATTTTTTGTATATATTTTCAATTATTACTTTTTTAACTAAGCTACACAGACATTATATTTATTTGTTTCACTTTTAACGCTGGTCAGGCCTATTCCCCCCCCCCCCCTCCCGGCAATTCTTCCACTACCACGCGTTTTTTCCGCCTGTGCTTCATTCATGTGGCGGGCTCGGATGTGACCACATCTTTCCCCCTGCCATATGTCTCGCCTCCTACACGAGTAAGACTGAAAAGTCGAAATATTGTGTAATTCTTTTGTTTTTGTGCTTTTACGTGTTTCGCCCTCCTGCCTTCATCTGTGGTAAGTGACGGGTAACTGTTTATTTTCCCTATCCTATCTTATTATTAAAAAATTATGCAGATAAATTCAAACCATAACAACAATTTGTGCGTTTTCTGGTTACAAAAGATATTGTTTCCTAAGTATCATGTATGCTGAACATAAAATTTTATAAAACATTTTCTTATATTCTCCTATCTCTGCTCAGTGTTACGGATTAGGGTTTCACTAAATTTGGTGATAAACGGAATGCATCGTTGCCTAAAAATATATGTGGTGCTAATTTATTAAGTCCTGATAAATTGCCATATTCTGGGAGATTTAGTTTGCAGCAAGTCAATAATTTATTGAATTTTGTATTTTTGAAAACTTCATCAGATATTCTTCCTACATGGAAATACGAACATCTATAATTGGTGTCCATTATGACAAAAGGAGCTATACTGTAAGAGCTCTTGTAATTTAAAAGTCACTTCCATTGCTTCAACTGAATCCAACTTCGTGCTTGCTTTCAGTTCTATAGGGTTACAACTAATGCCAGCATCTCGTGCAATATTGCAGCAGAGAGGAGAGTTTGTTTACTGTGATTTTGTGCAATTTGTAGCACCGTTAGTTGCATCAGAAGTTACATAATGTTGCCCCCCAGTGTGGACACGCCTTTGAGTATCATGACTGCTTTCTGAACATCATCAAAATAATTCTTTCACTGAACTGATGATATTAACTCTCCTGTTTTAATATCTTCCTGTTCATTACAAATAAGATAGGATAGGGAAAAATAACACGTCACTTACCACAAATGAAGCCAGGAAGTCCAGACGAACACTAGAGAAAACAAAAACAAAAAAAAAAAAAAACGTTCACAGTATTTTGGTTTGTAGCTTTGGCCATGTCGGAGGTGAGACATATGGCAGGAGGCTCATATAATGGTAGGTCCATATGTGTACACATCCCCTGCAATAAGTCTCACCTTTTTTTTGTTCATTGTGTTCGTCTGACCTTTTTGTCTTCATCTGTGGTAAATGATGGTTATTTTTTCCCTCCCCTATCTTAGTTGAGTTGGAGTGCTTATTGGCAGTTTCACTGTCACCATTATCCAATTGTTCATTATAAATCAAACACCAGTATTTCTGTTGATAACGTCTGTGGTATAAAGTCTTTATTCCACAAATCTGAAATCCTGCACAGCCTTCCATTTAATGTCCCCGACACAATTGTCATTCCATCCCTCTAATGGAAGTTCTGTAACTTATTTGACTCGATGTTCCACACTAATTTTACACTGTTTCTATGAAATCTCATTATGCCTTCCAGAACAGTCCCAGCTTGGAGATAGTTATTATAGGCCTATTTTACCTACAAGGAATCCGGATACATTATATAATTTGATTGGATTTTGTGCCCTCAAGATATCCTTTTTGATCCTTTATGCAGTAGTTGCCTTCTGTGTCTCCAACCTATTTCCAACATGAAAATTGAGATGATAACCTGGATTACGTACCACTCCTTTGACCTACTTGTTGAGAAGCTTTTGGCAAGTATATGGTGACTGTATGTACTACAGACTATTCAGATGTTATGTAGAGACAGGGTGCACCACTTTAAAAAGAGACACAATATTTATCATAAAATAGCGTTGTTGTGGTTTTAGGGCGCATCGACAACAAGGTCATTAGCGCCCTAATAAAATAGCATTTTATAACACTGGAGTACCATCTCTGAGCATTTATATTTTACTGCAAGTTAGGATAAGGAAATGAGCCACCACTTACCTTTAGATGATGAATGTGGGACACCAACACAAGAACACATGTGATAAAGAATTTTTTGGGTCTAGTCCTTTGTCAACGGAACACCCACCTCCATAATGTTCTCCTGTTGACAGAGGGTTAGATTTGAAAAATTCTGTGTTGTGTGTGTGTGTGTGTGTGTGTGTGTGTGTGTGTGTGTGTGTGTGTGTGTGTGTGTGTGTGTGCGTGTGGTTTTTTGTCTTTTCTGTGTGCTAGTGCCTCATTTCCCTATTCTAATTTGTTATTCCTATTCGCTACTTAGTGCCTTTCATTTCATTGTTTAATGTATTGGCTGCTAGCTTCCACCATGCCGTCACCTCATTCTATGCTGAAGAAGGTTATAAGCCTGAAAATTTCATGTTCTTTGTATGTAAGTGTTTTTTTCCATGTCAGCACCGCAGGAATCTTCCTCTATGGTAAGCGGTGGTTTTTCTCCTATGCAATAGTATTGTTGATTTTGTCATGATATATAATCTTACAAAATTGCTGATATTGGTTGTAACAAAAATTAATTTTAGAATGGTGATTTTTCTGAGGCTGTTGAAATTGTTTTCAGACTGGGGATGGAGTGAATGATGCACCAGCTCTCAAAAAAGCTGAAATTGGTATTGCGATGGGATCTGGAACTGCTGTAGCAAAGTCTGCTTCTGAGATGGTGTTGGCTGATGACAACTTTTCTACCATTGTTGCTGCTGTTGAAGAGGGCCGAGCTATTTACAATAACATGAAGCAGTTTATCAGATATCTTATTTCTTCTAACATTGGTGAAGTAGTCAGGTTTGTACATTATCTGTGTTTGAAATATCATAGAATATTTTCTGTTAATGTGCATAGAAGAGATTATAAATTTTGGTAATGGTAAGAGGCAGCTAGAACATGGTATTTCTTATCACTAATGTCTTTATCTGATTATAATGGAGGATATTATATTTATTTTGTGCTCCCAGAAATCCATGTCTGTTGCTTATATGTCTTAGGAGTTCCCATAAATGAAATATGATAATTGGTTGAGATGTTTTCCTTGTCATATGTTTTTATTTTATTAGCAACTTCTTTACGTAACAACTATTATATAAAACTTAGTGTTTTCAACATTGGATAAACATTTTGTTTTGATTTATAGAATGGTGTTCAAACAGCAAAGGAGATAGTCTTTCCTTGATAAATTTATTTTTAATTTGTTCTCAAAATCTTTCATATGTTTAGTCTAAGGATTGCCCATTAAATTTTAAATAAGATATTAGTAAGCATCTCCAAACACAGAGTTTATGTTGATTTAATTTTTATTGCCATCTTTCACCATGTAGAACAAATTGTGGCATGTGTAAATGATAATAATAATAATAATTCATAGTAAATACCTCCCTACTCTATATAATAATTTAGTTAAGTTTTTTTTTTTTTAATCAACAGTGAATGAATTATATTTCTATATGCAATGGTATAAATATTAAAACATAACGCCGTTGTCTGCCACATGTAGTTCAGAAAACTGTTCATTGGGAAACTGATTTTGTGATTTTCCTCATGGTTGATTCCACATCAGGATACCTCTGAAAATTCCAAGTGTATAAATACTATACTCTTTGTCTCACTTGACAGTCCCATGGCTCCTCTCATACAACTGACAATGCTACAAGAGGTGCAACATGTTCTTTGTTTACTCCCAATTTTACTTTACCCTCCAGTTACTACCATTCACCTCTTATCATAAATTATACAAAGAATAGCTCTCTTTTCTCAATTTTTAAACATTGTCTCACTCATTCCTTCTGCTCAGATACTGAAAAAGGTGTGGGGGGGGGGGGGGAAATCAGTAAATCATACTATTTCCTGAGTTCTACGTGTGTGTTTGTGTGTGTGTGTGTGTGTGTGTGTGTGTGTGTGTGTGTGTGTGTGTGTGTGTGTGTGTGTGTGTTCTGTTTGTTTGTGTATGTGTGTGTGTGTGTCTTTAAAATTTTCGAGCCTATAGCACTTCTTCAGTGGTAGATTGAGATGGCTGCATGTTGGAGGCTGGTAACAACTGAGTTAGCCAGCAAAGCTGGTAGCTCGTGGTGGGGGTGAAACAACATGGCAGGAAGTGAGGGTGGGGGTAGAAAGGCATAAACCAGAAAATAATAACAAACAGATAATCAACCGGTCTTTAGGAACCCGTCACAGAAGTGCGGGAGGCATCAGCTGATGGTACTAAATAGCCTTTTACATCATGGGAGTATGTGCAAAAAAACTGAAATATGTGAAAAAAAATAATACTAATGAGAATCTGAATACGTGGACATTAAAATTAAGCAAATTTTGAAGTTACAGCTACAAAAAGACAGGCTCTGGTGAGCGATGGTTCTTTGGGAAAAGGTGAGGGGGATGGGTGAAAAGGGGGGATGAAAATAGGCACTACCTTAAATTTAGACTTGGTGGTTGTCTGGTACCCAGTTGGTACTAATAAGCCAGTTCCCACCTTCTGAGTTCCGAGATGCTGCTTTTGTTCGAGAGGACACTGATGGCATCGACTGCAAAATGTGTTGAAATTGTTAGTGTCATGAGTGCACAATTTGTAGCGCGATCTGTTGCATGGAAACAAGCCTTGGGGCTGGCTGGGGGGCCCTGTGTTTGTGGATCAAGAGTTGGTTGAGGTTTGGAGGTCTGCTGAAGCAGGTTCTGGGTGGGTGAGGGAGGTTTCTCATCTTGGGGCAGGCTAGAAGGAAGTCTTAACCTTGTCGCAAGACTCGATTGACGAATTCCAAACCCAGGAAGTATCGGGTGATCAAAACGGGGCTGTGGTTGGTTTTAGAGTGTTGTGGACTATTGATGGGTTGAGCGGGTTGTGTGGCCCATGAAACTTGTTTGTGAACTAAATCTGGAGGAAATAATGCGGGTTATCAGGGCTTCGGAGATGTTGCTAGAATATTGTTGTAGGGCCTGTTCATTGGACCATATGTGTCTCCCCCTAGTACCAAGGCTATAGTGGAGGGAGTGTTTGATGTGATGAGGGTGGCAGCTATCATAATGAAGGTACTGTTGTAAGTTGGTGGGTTTGTTATGTACAGATTAGTTGATGTAGCCATTCATGATGGCATCCATGAAAGTCGCATATGTGTGGGAGTAAGTCCACGTGAATTTCAGAGTGCTGGCAGTATTGAGGAAACTGAGTAGGTTGTCTTTCCTTGGGTCCAGATTGCCTCATTTCCTTGCAACAGATCCTGCTGCAAATTATGCAGTATGCACCCACCTTCCACTTCCTTCACCAACCCCGTAACTGGGGAAAGTTTCCCCATCACACGACTTACCACATGTGTATCCTCTCCCCTTATACCCTTATATACCAACTCACCTGTAACCATGGCCCAGCCTCCTACATGAATCCACTTGCCATCAGGATTATTGGACACAGACAATCGGTATTCACACAGAATCCTAACCACCCTGTATCTTACCATGCCACCAACAATTTCAACACGTTTTGCGGTCTGTGCCATCTGAGTCTTCTCAGACAAAAGCAGCATCTCGGAACTCAGAAAGTGGGAACTGGGTTATCCGTACCAACTGGGTACCAGGCACCCTCCAGGTCTAAGTTTAAGATAGCACCTAATTTCTTGTTTTGTTGCATTGTTTTCATGTTTCAATTGTTTTCTTGCTGTTTATTTAGAGCACTATGTATGTTTAGCATAGTTTACCTCCATTTGTAACATTTCACTCTTGTGCTTTCAACTTGCATAGGAAGTATCATAGATCAATTTCTTCCCTCACCATTGCTAATCATACCCTTCCCACCAAGTTCATCTTTGATTTAGTCATGTGTGTAGACATCTCTTATCCTTGCCATGTGTGCTCTTCTTATCACGATTAAGGTTTATACTGAAATATTGTAAAGTGTTTACATAGTTATGCGTTCATTGTGGCTTGCCTGACTACTTCTGTGATGTGTGACAGCAAATTTACTTTCTCTTTTGTTCCTTATTTTCGTTGCGTGACATCATTTTCATTTACAGCATTTTCATTGTAACTTTATAGATATGTTGCGAAAATGTAATGTTAACTAAGAAAGTAACTAGTGCCTATCATAAACAGCTGTAGAAGACTGCAAAAATGTAAAGAACAATGAAAATTTTTATGTATTGTGATGTATAATGGTTGGGAGTCGGGGAGCAACCCATTAAAAATTCTGGTGATGAAAGTTTTAAACCTGAAAAATTGTTTTAATGTCTTCTGTAAGTGTCACTTTACTGTGTGTGGGGTCTCTCTCTATCCTTATTTGTAATTGGTAATTAGTGCTTTAATTTATCATCAAATCCTAATATATTGTATTTGTTTAGTCATATAGTTATTGCGTGCACTAATCTTTGTCCCTCCAGCCAAACCTCTTTGGATGTCTTATTTTGTTGTAGTAACAATTTTTCAATATAGTATCTGTTTTTCACTTTTCACTTGGATAGAGTCAGTGTTTTATTTATATCCAGTGTGGATAAAAATGTGTAGGTATGTCATTAAATATGTGTATTATGTGCTTATGTGAAGTACTAATGATGTTGTTTCTGCAGTATCTTCCTGACAGCTGCCCTTGGTCTTCCTGAGGCCCTCATCCCTGTACAGTTGCTGTGGGTAAACCTTGTTACTGATGGTCTTCCGGCTACTGCCTTGGGTTTCAACCCTCCTGACCTTGACATCATGGACAAGGTATAGTCATTAGAAAATGATCAATCCAACAATAAGTTGATATGCTTAATGACACTACATTGGTACTGTCACATGTTACAGTACCACTTGAGTTATGGCTTGGTTACTTAGGTGCTTACAATTTTTATAATGATTATAATTGTTCATAAGATTTTGATCATTTCTGTAATCAAATTAATTGCATATAAGGTAAAAGTTAAGTATTGCTTAAACCCACTTGTGTAATGCAAATCACTAGACAAATAAAATTAGAGTAACCATACAGATGTTTGTATATTCCTCACACTACAGTAATTACTAAGTTATAAAACTAGATCAAGAGATCCAGTAATCTGCAAGGATGACCAAGTTAACTTTTTTTTATTATTATTTGGGTCACTGCTACCTGACTCCCTTCAACTTTGGTTAGTGGTGGGTGTATTTTTATCCTTCTTCTCCATATTTTCACCACCTCAAGGCACTTCTTCATTGTTGCTGAGAAAGATAATGTCTCAATACATTTGACTATTTTTTCCCCCTCACAAGCATCACATCAAGAAGTGCAGGATATACTTTGACATGAAAACCTTTTTTTAAAAAAAAAAAAAGACTCAGAAATCAGTCACCCAAAAAAAAAAAAGGAAAAAACCTTGAGAATGGTCATGATAACTTTTGTGCTGGCTTAATTTTTCCAGGACTGTCAATAGTGATATTAATTACTATGAATTTGTATCCCTTCAACGCCTAGAGACAGAGCTGGCATGGGGGGGGGGGGGGGAGTGGTGCCAAAGCATCCTGGGCCCAAGCCCTCCATCCAGGGTTCCTAACGTTGAAATAAAACTTTAAGAAACTCTCTTAAAAAGGCCTTATTTGATTTTTTTTGCTTTAAAATTTTCTGACTTTTGGCAAAGAAAAGAAGGTTAAAGAAAGAAAAATTTGTCAGTGAGAAGGGGGGGGGGGTGCCTAAGAATGCTTACCCCGGTCCCAAGAATCCTAGCGCTGGCCGTGCCTGGAGATAGTGGCAAGGAGGATGGGACTGAAGTCTGTGCAGTGATAATATGTACTTAAATATTTTGGAGAAAGATTTTCCTTGATCCACTGATTTAAAAATTCTGAGGTTTCTAAAACCACAAAACTTTACTTTATTCTCCCACACAGACATTAAACATAATAAAAATGCTTGTCTTAACAATATGTGAATATGGAATTTTTTTACCCAGATAACAGGCATATTTTGTTAGGTTCTTCAGTACAGTAGTTATAATTTTTTATAGGTTAATGTCAGCTAGAAAATTAATTATTGCTTGCAGCCTCCTCGCAAGAGTGATGAGGGACTGATCTCTGGGTGGCTGTTCTTCCGCTACATGGCAATTGGTGGTTATGTGGGTGCTGCAACAGTAGGTGCTGCTGCCTGGTGGTTTATGTACAGTCCATTTGGTCCTCAGCTCACTTACTACCAAGTGGTGAGTGATTGTCTCCTTCTCTGGAAAATGTTTATGATGTGAGCTAAGTCATACATTATATTGAGATTAAGCAAAATGAATATGTGGGAAATACTAGGTAAAGCATACAGAACATTTTCTAACTGGTTCATACAGAATTTTATTGTGTCTTCTGTTTAATATTGTACATTTTACTTAACTTCAGTTTTCAAAGACTTGCCACGCAATTTAAATTTTTGTAAGATGTGTTGGGGTCAGATGAGTAGTAAGTTACAGTAAAAGGATAAAATATTTTAGTTTTTATGTTTAATTTAAAGATTCTGTAGAAATATATATATTAAAATCCTATTTAAATTTAAGAAGTGTGTTTTAAGTGTAATTTGTTGTTATTTATATTGGTGCAATGATGGAAATGTTGTGTATATTTAGAATTACATTTGATCAGAATTTGAGCTCTGGTCTTATATCTAATTACAGACTCATCACTTGGCTTGCATTGGAGGTGGTGAAGAGTTTAAGGGTGTTGACTGCAAGATCTTTAGTGACCCACACCCAATGACAATGGCCTTGTCAGTTCTTGTTACAATTGAAATGCTTAACGCAATGAACAGGTAAATTGTACATAAAAAATGTATGTATACAGTAACCATAGTCAATTCTGTGTATTTAAATATGAACTTGTGTAATATTTCAGTTTGTCTGAGAACCAGTCTCTCATTGTGATGCCTCCATGGTCCAACATTTGGCTGATGGCTTCCATGGCACTCTCCTTTACACTGCACTTTGTCATTTTGTATGTTGAAATTCTCTCTGTAAGTAAATTTCACTCTTTTATTTGACCAAATTGAACATATTTGTTTTGACATTACATAATCAGTTTTGATTTTATTTATTTTTGTTGTGATCTTAATGCCCATATTATATGGATTCTAGACATTATTGTAACTAATCTTACTCTTGCTAGAAGTTTTATTAATTTTTTTTCCTTTCCTTTAGACTGTTTTCCAGGTAACACCTCTGACTGTTGAAGAATGGATAACCGTTCTGAAGTTTTCCATTCCAGTTGTTCTGCTTGATGAAACTCTGAAGTTTGTTGCCAGAAAGTTCACAGATGGTGAGAGCCCCTTTTTGACAATGCACTGGATTGTTGTTATGTGGGGGGTTTTCTTTGGTTTGTTGTTTATATCCCCCATTTAAATACCCTCTCCAGTGAATGTATTTTAACTACCCATACCCATATTCATCTTCACCCCCCAACACAACGGATACTCTGGACAGTATATGAAACTGATAGGCAGAACAAAGTGAAGTAGTGCAGACATTGTACAAGGAAGTGATTGTCCATTGTGTAACTGGGGTGTTGAAGAGAGCATAGAGTGCTGTAGTTTGTGTGACAGCTCAGACTGAAATCAACTGGGATCAATGCATTTTTGCCCCTGCAGTGAACAGTACAAAGGCCCAGCATTTTGTAGGTTATTTTGTACAGTGTGTAGCAACAGTGCTGAAGTACATTTTTGATACATTAACCCTGTTGCATTTTTTCATGTATAATGAATTTATTTTGTAACAGTATAGAAAGTGCCTTTTTTTTTAAACCTAAACACATTTTGTCATACAGATATTTTTAAACCTCAATATTTCTCCCCTTTTTTGGTTTTACTGTAAGCTCGTTATTTTTGTGCTACATTATGTGCAGTACTTAAAGGATGAGACAAAGACATTAGGTCAAGTTTCACACCGTGACAATAATTGTTGTTTTGGTTAGAGTTTAATGGAGGTTAGTCAGTAGAGATCTGTATGTACTGGCACAATAGTGAGCTTTCAGTTTTTTGTTTTTATTATTATTTGTTTGATTGGTAACTAGTGTGGCATTGATTGCGAAGTTGCCATGAATCTCGTGAAGTTGTGAATATAATTTACCAACGCCACAGTAGAATTTTAATTTATTCTGTAATAATAAGAAATGCTGGTATATAAACTTTTATTTATTTATTTATGAGTCCAAGTGGAAGCCAAGTTATTTTCCTCTTTGTCCCTATTTAATAAACAGTGGTCATGTTCTTTCTTCTTATAATCGGATTTATCACAATAAACTTATCACTACAGTTAATGTATGAAATTGATTCTGCCACATAATTTACTTAAAAGTGTAGAATTCATTTTATTTAAGCAACAGTGTGTTTAAGCCTGCAATATCCTAATTATTTATGAAGTCACTCTTTAATTCAGGTGTGAGCTGGCCAAAATTTGTAAAATAGGAAGAAAATTGAGGATGAAAGATTGTGATGAACATTCAGCTTGCAAAAACAAATGATCAAGAATCCATTTTGTTGCTTGTTCCTATGATCATTTTTTTAAATATTATTTTACCTTTTTCTGCCTGCAAGAAACAATTTAGGGGCCAGAAGCTTGTTTAAATCCATGCCCTCACCTATGCATGCTAAACCTGAACCTGCTAATGTTGCTGCACTTCATAAGTGTGAAAATTGGGTTATGGATTGGTTGTTGCAATGAACAAAATGTTTTGCTTTTATTTAAGTTTAAAGGACAGTTGATTATTATGCATGGTGATAAACGCAACAAAATGATTACGTGTGAAAAATTTTAAAGTATCTGTTTTGTAGAGTGCCAGTAATGAAATAAGATGCATAGGCAACTTTCAGATTTCCAAAGGACGGAATTTGTTTTGCATGTTAAGTAAGATAAATTTTGAAAATATTTGTTGAATCGAGAAATGAGTGTACATGTTTGTAAATTGGGTGGTGACCACCGAGCAAGAAATGGATATTTTGTAAGTATGCATTTTTGTGTGAATTTTTTGTGTGAGAAAGACATCAAATTTGGAGTCCCCTTTGAGGACTTTGACACAACATAGTATTAATATTTGTGATCAGTGCATCCAGGACTCTGTTCTCAATATGTGATCATTATGCTCATACACTGTTATACTAAATTATTTGTTAAATTTCAACTGGGTGGATTATCTCGGCTGTTTAATTTCATGGTAGGAAGTTTCTTTTAGTTTAACAATAATGACCAGGTGATGAGTAGTCATTTGTATATTTTTTCCTTCAATTTGAAGTGATAAATTACATATGGCAGTTGATAAATATATGGAAATTGGAATCCAATGTCTTGTAAATATTTAATGTAATTACAAACCTTGTTAAAAAGAACTGTTACTAATAAACCAATGTTTTAAATATGATGAATTTTATGTAATAGATCAGTTTTGTATCCATTCCTAAAGAAACATTTAGCTTTTGGATAAATTTGTAATAATTTAATGTATCTACTTTACTACAACGATAACCATTCAGATAGATTTAGATTGTGAGCTTACAGCTCTTGGTACACACATTGGTATAAGTACATATGATTTCTGAATACAGAAGTGGGTGTTAAACATTTTTACAGTGAAATTGTGAAGAATTTTATTCTAGTTAAGTCATTTGAAAAACTAATTTTTCAAAGGGAATTTGTATTGAAATTTTGGATGGTGTCCTGGAAATGAACTGTAGAACTAAATTGTTAATTCTGCAGCAGTTTCAGTATCCTCAGTAGTTATGACATTTTTGCTTGATACCGAGTGTGTTTTGTGGCAGTGGGCTTTAATACCCCACCTGTTGTTACTTTTAACAAACCAAAAGATCCTAACAACTCCATCATACTTAATTCACAAATTCAGTACTACATTTGTCAATATGTTGCTAGTAATTTATTTTCAGTAACATGGAAATTGTTAGCATCTTACTTAAAGAGTAAGAAAATCACTTAAAGCAGTCCATAAGTATCTCGGTATATATGAAAGTGTGTACTTTCATTATTTATCTTCATTTTCTAAATGAACACCTTCATTAAAACACTCATATGGTGGGAAATCATGAACTCTGCTATACATTATCTGAAAATGCGTATGAATTTTTTTGATACCTAGTATTTTTTGAAGAGAGTAAGACATTTATTTTTGCTATATCAATAGATACTTTTAAACAAATGCATTATTTTGCTAAGATTACCTAAAGTTATTCTCAATACTTACAACAACATTTCAAGATTTTTTTTAAATATATATATATATATAAAGTTAGTCACATTGGATTTCTTTGGTATCTCTACACAGAATGGAAAACGGAAAACATGTTTCAATGTGACCAGTTTAAGTAATTTTCGCCATATGATGACATATCAATGAGCTAGAAAATGAAAATGTAGGCTGGATTTAGGTTAACTATTTCCTTCACATTACTTTGGAAACACTGAGATAAGTTTTCATAAAATAAAATTCTAAAAATTTCAGTCATGTTTGAAAATTTTGCTTGGCTGCAAAATACATTTGAATTAGTAACATTCGTGGGATATTGTGCCATTAATTTTCTTTTTACATGGAATACATTTTGTAATGCTATAATTTTCATTAAGTAATGGTTAAGTATTGTTGTATGATGGAAGTTATTGTTTTCTTTTGACAACCTCAAAATCAGCATGTCCATTTGTCAGTAACTTTGCTGAAATTTTGAATCCTGAAGAAGAGGAAAATGTTCATGTGTGAAACTTTTCTTCAGCAGATTCCTCCCCTTCATTGTTCCCGTTTTGTATTTAATGCACTTCAGCTTGTTTTTGTAGTAATTTGTTGACTTAAGACATCTCTCAAAGATGCATGGTAATCAGTGTGTCCCTTTTGTGTGGTTTATTTTTTGAAAACCTTGTGGATTGCAAGTCAGGTTTCTTGAGTGCCACATCCTCGGAATGGCTGTCACCACTATTCCTACTCTGCCTTTAAATGTCATCTGTGAATTCGGAAGCACTATTTCTTCCCAACTTTACTACAAACCAGGTAAGTCTGTTGACATTTGTTAATCTTAAAAATTCTTTAAATGTGTATCAAACACAAAATAAGATTCATTTTAAGATAAACTTGTCTGTAGGTTATTTTAGTAATGTTTATTATACCCTCCTATGACAGATTACTATTTATTACTGTGAATACAGTTTGGAAAGGACATTTTTATGCAGTCTTTATTATTCCTAGTGAAATTCTTGGCAAATGAAGAGTAAATAAGTGAGCAATTTTTTGAGGGCCATGCTATATCACTGAACTATTTTGTATAAATATCAACAGTTTTCTCTCTTCAACTGTCTGAATTTCTCTTTTCAGAGTTCTGATGACTATAAGTTTTTAAAAATAATTAAATCTACAATATTGCAAAATGATACTGTTTTCTCACTAATAAAACATAGTAATATTTCTTGCATATCATAATTGTCCAGTGATAATTTCTTATACGGGATATCTTCCAGAGATTTGGTAAATTATATAAATTGTAGCCTCTTTTCAAATATTGTACAACTTGCACACCTTTTTCACTCCATTTTCCCCCCCCCCCTTTTTTTCTAATTTTTCTGTAAAAACAAAACAAAAAAAACTACCATATATCTTTCAGCAAAACAGGTTATACATGATTCAAGCATTTAGCTTTCTGTGCCATTTGATATGGCTTTAGTAGTTCATTCAAATTTCTTATTGGCAAACAAAATTATGTTAAAGAAATGTAAATTAACATGCTTATGAAAATTTAGCAATACCAACCCCTAATTGGCATATATCTTTTGGAAAGTTTAGAAAAAGTATTGATTTAGAAAAAACTATTGTCAAAGGGCCAAAATAACTTAAATGAATATGCAATACCAATAAGGCTTTAACAACTAAAAATGTACATACAAATAACTCATTTTTATAAAATAATAAAGAAACCTACAGGCAAGTGACTTATAATTGTAGAATCTAGGTTTATATGAATGGTCACAACTCTGTATATTACTTTTCTGAAAATACCTTTGTTTCTGTCCATACAAGGATTTTTGACAGCTTATAAACAAGAAAATTTGGTACGCACCACAATGATCATTTTAATAAACCTTGTATTTGCTGTGTAATTTATAAGCAGATGTAATATGTTGAAAAAAGTATTCACTGTAAACATTTCACATCATGTACACATTTTTACTAACACTAAAATAAATTTCTGCTGTATGAGCAGTTTGACTGATGCTGCATTTTCCTTTCATGATTATTAGGTTTCTTGCACACACTTCTTAGGCCACATTTTCTTCAGTAAACAAATATTCCTACTACAGATGGACAGTTTTTCATATAGCTTTTCATACAGTGACCTTAGGTATTAAAGTTTCATTCAAATTAATTATTTCATAAGTGATGAAACAGTGATCAGGTAAACACTGTATGTTTGAGTGTTTTGAGTTTGCTCCTTCCAGCATGCAAGTTTGATCTAAAACATTGTCCCCTGAAGATACAACTTATTACTGGTGGGAGTATTTTACTACACGACAGTAAGTTTACGATTTTATTTAAAAATTGTGGTGTAAGTTTTTATTCTTTTTTGAATTTATTTACTGCAGTTCTTGGTTGTGGTGTTTGTTATATTGCTACACTGTTATATACTGTTGTTTTATTTCAGTTGAATGGAGCAGTAATTTTTTTTCCAGAAAATAAAATTAACTTTGAGAGTCTGAAGTTTTAAGAAACCTATGCCACTTCCTCTCATCTAAACTCTTCATTTTTGTAATTAATAAAAACTTTAAAATAGCCCTTCTGAAAGTTGTCCCTTTTTTGTTCTCTCAATGTCAATAATAATGTAGCACTACTTATTCCACCATTACTTAATCTCACATATCTCACTGACCTTCTAAAGTTACAAAACATCCTGTATATTTTGTCCACTTTTTTACTAATCATAAATTTTTTCCCATTTATTTTATCAGTGATTGGTTAACCTAAGGAGTATTACCCTCCCTGCATCACCTCCAGATGGAATGTTGTGTGAGTATTCCATGGAACACATTGTGTAATGCTTTTTTTTTTTACCATTTGTTGTGCATATGTAATGGCTTTTTTAAAATAAAGTTGTTTCCATTCTTATAGCTTTTCAGGCTTTGCTGGCATGTGCTTTATTAAATGCTGTGGAATGAAACTATTACTTCTAATTATTTTTTCTGTAATAGGTTTCAGGCTGTTACATTACTCATTTAATATGCCTCAATACATTTTTCGGCAATCAGTAATGAAACGGATTTTCTCAGGAAAATGATGTATTTAGTAGTTTATAGGTATGAAAGGAGACATAAAATAGACTTTATAATTTCAGGTAGTTGGAGTTGAATTTACAATAAATCCAGACTATTTTTTTGTATGTCTTACATTATATTAAAAAAACCTTTAATTTAACAGTTTGCATTTCAGCAGTGAGATCTAGATGTTGATGGTAAACCTGAAATCCAGTAATTTCATGTAACATATGTAATTTTTTTTTTTTTAAGGAAAGAAAAGATTGTATTGGAGTTTACTGCAACAGCCTCCAGTAAATGCATTTCTGAATGAGGGTTTTTGTACGAGTATGGGGAGCAATATAAAGTTGCCACTAATGATTTACACATGAAACACAGGTCTGAAAAAAAGAATCAGCTGTATATGATATTTTTGATAAATTTTGTTAGCAGAATCCAAAAATGACCAATTCCCTCCATCACATGCAGATTTTTTTTAAAAAACATTAGGAATTTACATTAAAGAAGCACAGCTGCAATTAAAAATCTATTATATTAAAATTTTCTTATAACTGAAAAAAAATATATTCCTTCCTGGTATAAACTACATGTTTACACTTTTTCTGTGAAACTTTTTCTTCTGTGATGCTCCTCCATCTTTTGTTTTCACCTGAGCATCCAACAGTAATCAACTAGCATATTAACATTCCATCTTTATTGGAATCGTCTCTTGATGTAATTAACATCCTGGTGTAATCTTTCACCTTGCTCTTCACTATTGGCTCCTAAGTTTTCAGGAAAACATGCAATATGGGAGTGTAGAAAATGAACTTAAAAGCTCATCTTGCATTCTTGAGCTTCATATGCTGTCATACATTGTACAATGTTTTTTAGGAGGCTAGTTTGGTATGCTTCAAAAATCTCTGCATTACTACCCTTTTTCTTTGTCCCCAATTGTTTCTGAAAAGAGGGAATCTGGTAACAGTTTTGTGTGCTGGGGGCCAGTAAAACCTCGCTCTTCCAAACTTGGTTACTGATAGTTTTGGGAACCTGTAACACAGATATTGGAAGCATTTCCCATCTTTAAGCTGTGAGTTAATAAACTGCTTCATAATCCCTCATTTTATATGAAAATGTGGAAATAAAATCTTTTCAGGTAGAATCAAGGTTGTTTTTTGTAAGGCACCTCAAAGTGACCATTCAGTTTTGGTCCAATGGAGGTCTCTGGCTCATTTGTCCCACAAGCATAGCAAGCAGGGGAATTTTTTGTAACCTTCCTGCTGATCCAACCTCATGGTTAGCATTTTAAAATCTCCACAAACCATCCAACAATGTTCTTGATAATTGATTTTCTCAAGAATCATAGACAGAGCATACTTTAATTTAATTTAATTTAATTGCAATGGAGCACAGGCTCCGGTGGCAATTCCCCTACACAGCCATCCTCCCCCTATCCTGCACCCACCTACATTTGCCCTCTACAAATTTTTTCTTTAAATTCCTTCAAAGTTTTCGGTAAATTATTCATCGTTTCTCTTGGTAACTCATTCCAATCCCTGACACCCTTACCTAAAAAAGAGAATCTTCCTACACCCTTGTGCCTGAAATCGAGTGCCAGCTTGTGGTCATGGTCATCTTTTCCCTTCCATGCACTACTTTTCATACCTACTGCAATATCTTTCCATGCCTCATCACCAGTATATGCCCTGTACACTCCCATGACCCTCCTCATCCTCCTCCTGTCTTGCAATGAATCCCATTCCAGCTCCTTTATCATATCCGTCACTGATTGCATTCTGCGATAATTTCCAGAAACAAATCTAGCAGCCCTTCTTTGCACCCTCTCCAACTCCTGTATTTGATACGTAAAATGAGGGTCCCATACTACACTACCATATTCGAGCAATGGTCTGACCAAAGTTTTGTAACCCAATTCCTTGACTTCTCTCGTACATCCCCTCATAACTCTCTCCAACAAGTGCAGAACTCTGAAACCTTTTCCTACCACCTGTCCTATGTGTCCTGCCCAGTTAAGTTTGTTATCAAAAGTAATTCCAAGATATTTGCATTTCAAGTCTTCAGCAAGCAATTCTTTCCCCACCTTATATTCATAATTAACCTTTTGTTTTTTATTTGTGTATCTAATAAGCTGACTCTTCTTTGCATTTATCTTCATTCCATGTTTACTAACCCAATTAGATATCCTGTCCAGATCACCCTGCAACTGTTTACAATCCTCTATCGTTTTGATTCTTTTATACAGCATTATGTCATCTGCAAACAATCTAATTTCAGATAGTAAACAGGCAACACAATTATTCATTAGAATAATGAATAGCAATGGTCCCAATACGCTACCCTGTGGCACACCCATTTTTACTTCCACTTCTTTTGATACTACATTTCCTACCCTAACTTTCTGTTTTCTACCTTTTAAAAATTCTTCTACCCAGCAAATCACTTTCTTATCCACTCCAATGGTTTTTACCTTATTTACTACCATTTTATGGCTTACTCTGTCAAACGCCTTAGACAGATCTAGTGCTACACTATCAATTTGGCCTCCCTTGTCCATTTCATCTGAAATATCTTGCATATATCCCACCAACTGAGATTCGCATGAATATCCTTGCCTGAAACCATGTTGCCTGCTTGAAAACCAATTACGTTCCTCACATATATTTCTGATGTGGTTGCATATCAATCTTTCCATTAATTTACCTACCACTGATGTCAAACTGATTGGCCTGTAATTCTCAACTCTATTTCTCACCCCTCCCTTATGTACCGGTACTACTATTGCACTTTTCCAGTCCTGTAGTAAGCAGCAAGTGTCTAGACTCAATTTAAATAATATTTCAAGATAAGGTACAATGTCACATCCGGCTATCTTTAAGATATCTGTAGTAATATTATCTTCACCAGCCCCTTTATGTTTTTTCAGCTTTCTTATTTCCTTCATGATTTCCTCAGGATGGATATCAAATTTTTTACTATCGTCATTTCTAATTGTGTTGTTAAGCTCGTTCTCCGAATTAGACGCTCCTGTTTCTGATTCATTTTCCCTAATGCTTTCTCTGAACCAGTTACTTAAAATCTCTGCCTTTTTCAAATCGTCAGTAACTTTTCTTCCAAATGCACTGAGTGTCCTAAAGGAAGCAATGCGAATAAATAACCATTATGCAGTAAGACTGCTTTGGGGCTTGTTTTAAACAAATCTATAAATATGTGCCACTCAGATGGATCATATTCTATGTCAAAGTAATTTGTTAGGCCTTGAACATAATTACAATAAACAAGATTTCTCTCTTTGGAGAAAGGCTGAGTGAATTCCTTCTCTTGGTGCCTGGTGTCAGCAGATTTTTATTTTTCATTCAAGAACCTAGCAGTTTACTCCATCTTTGAAAAGGACTAAATCTTTAACTAGGTCATTAAGTTCACTCGGAGAAAATGGTTAGGATCCCTCCTCAACAGAAAAATCTGAGCCAGATTCATCCAGGTGAGGTAATTTCTTCATCCTCTGAATCACTGCTGGATATAATCCAAACTTGAAGGTGGGTGTGGAACCGGTATTTTTGAGGTATGAGGTACTGGACGAATAATGAGAGTAACCATGAGAACTGTGCATGCTTGCAGCCGTTCCAAATTCAGATTCCACTTTAAAAACCAAAATTTTATCCTTAAGTAAACATGTGTTTTGCAACAAAACATGAAGTGATTGAATTATTAAAATATTTTTCCAGGCTTCAGTGAGTAAAAATTTATCAGAATCAAAAAATCCTATGCATTTTTTTGGTTGAAGACTTGTAATGTTTTACGATATGTCAAACACCAAGATTAAGATGGACCATAAATGTTTAAAGCTGAAAAGATGTGTGCCGTTTTCAGAATAAAAATAATTTTATATTGCTGCTTTATTGTTTAGAAATTGTCTCTCAGCCTTCTTTTATGGCACTTGTTCTGCCTAGCTGCAATAAAATGGCTGGTGATAACTATACATTAAAATCTAGGGCAGCTTCATAGGTTAGCTTTGTTTATGTGATGCAAATGCTAATAGGTATAAAAAGAATAGTTGCTTTAAAATTGTTCTAATTCTTTTTGTTCTTATTACATAACAGTAGTAGTAGTTGTGGTAGCAGTAGTAATGAAAGTATTTCACTAAGAAATCAA
This sequence comes from Vandiemenella viatica, assembly GCA_031002005.1. Lineage (NCBI taxonomy): Eukaryota > Metazoa > Arthropoda > Insecta > Orthoptera > Morabidae > Vandiemenella > Vandiemenella viatica. The sequence goes on along the minus strand of JARYHS010013631.1, from coordinate 136,967,699 downwards.
AACTATTTCAGTTTTGAAGAAAAATATTGTGTACCATTGTTAATGTGGAAAGGTGTAAAAAGATATTTGGTTTTTGTCACAAAATAGTCACATTTATCATCTAAATATTTAATTGTATTGCTATGACAATTGATATAATTATTTACACCAGTGGGATTGTTCATCAATTTCTGACAATTTCCACATTGGTATTATTTGACATTGCAATGACAGAAATTTATGATAATTTTTTTTACCATTATTAACAAGTTAATGTCAAAGTCCCTTCAAATTTTAGATAAATAGTTACTAGTATTCCTTTTCTAATGTTCTATTTTCTGGGGCGTTTAAAAATTATTTTGTATTCAAGTTTTTATGTTATTACAGGAATTTATTCAGACTTTAAGCCTAAGTTACTTATAGGTGTAAGACATGTCATTTGATTTCTTCTGCATTAGTTGCACCTGCTGCATACGTGGGATTAACAGGAAACTAGTTTTTATGTGATGTTAGTATTTTTAGCTTCTTTCTTGCATTTTAACCATCTACCATATGCTGTACATAAAACAGGCTTTTATTGATCCTTGTGTATCATCATTGTTTGAATTAATATTACTTTCTTGTTCCACAGCAACACCAGATTCTGTTCCTGACAAGTGGTGAGGTTTGACTAAGCAGTGCTGTGAATTGGAGGCGTTGAGGAAACGAAAGCTTTTGAAAAGTAAACTGACCTGAATTAAATACCTGAAAACAAAAATAAGAAAATATTCCAAATATTTTTCCGTTGTTCCCATATATCAAGTTCATTATTTTCTCATTAAACATAGCTTAATGCATTTTACTGTCCTGTTAACTCATATTGCATTATAACGATCCTATTTTCCCTTATTCTAGCTTAAATTTTTGCTTTTCAGCTTATCCAGTATACAATCTGGTAGCTGATAAATATTTCAAGTTAACTACTTTCTATTGGCAGCTGAAAATATTTTTGTAATTCACCACTGCTTAATAGTTCTTGAATATCATTAATTTTTCAGCTTTCTAAATAGTACTTGGCTACAGCAAATATTTTTCTAACACTTCAATTCTATATAGAAAATGGGCATCATTAATCCTTTTTTTTTTTACATCTATGTACATAATGAATTATGCTACACTGTACTTATAGAAGCATAACTGTCATTTTGCTTCAAGTTTTAATTTTGGGAATAACAGGAAACTTGCTAAGCATTTTCATTTCTTTTATCTGTTACAGTTGGTGAAGTTGTTGTAGACAAGTGGGCCAATTAACTGTGCAATGCATTCTGCTTATAAATCAGCTTAAAGTGCAGTGCTTTCTACTAATGGCATCTGTAACAATCCAACACATTAACTGTAGAGTATGTAAAATGATTTATTGGAACCCTTGCGAGAAATTTTGAAAAATAACCATGTCGGAAGTACATTTCCTTAATGTTTCTATTTCTTTACTAATACTTGGCATATCTTCATCTTTTATTGCCTTTCTATAAATAATGTTACTAATTTTTCAATTATGTATTAGTGTCGGGAACAACACTAACATATTCCATTGTGTACGTATTCAGGCTATATTTTTCCATGTTGTTTTCCTCCACATATACCCAAGTGCAAAGTAAAGTGTAAGGCTGATTCTAAGAGAGAGCCCTGGACAGGCTCACTTAGTTTATCTGTAGTTGAACTCTTGGAAGCATCCCTCCTGAACTGCCTCTTTACTTCTGCCATGGTTTTTGTGTTATTTTTATACAAGGAGAGAAGAAAATGCAGTGTCATATTGAAGTGGGAGAAGTATTTCCATTGTCTTCCTTCTAAAGCACAAATTAATCTTGGATGAGGACTTCTTCTGGAGTCTGTGATGGTGTGAATGACTACACAAAACTCTTTCTTCAGGTAGAAAGAGTATCTGTTAAAAGTTGTGTAAAAACAAAGTTGCAAATAAAAATTGTAAATATATAAATATTAAAATATATTTTGAAACTAAATGTGCATTGTTTAAACTTAGACTAAGGCATGTCCATGGAGTGTAAGTGAGCTGGACATTGGACGAGAATTGGAGTGACATGCCAATATGGGCTTTGGTAGAAAGTTCTTACTTCTATAAATACTTTTAGATTTTAAATACTTTTTATCATTCATCTCAGGACTGCTACATTTTTAGGAGTGTGTATGAGTGTGTGGGAGAGAGAGATTTGTGATGAGACATACAGTTATGAATATTCCATTAATGAAAGAAGTCTTATTCCTTGCATCATGTTGAATGCAAATTTGTCTTTTTCTCGTCCAGATGTCCAGTTTTTGCTCCTGAATAAATTTCATCTCTGTCTACAATGAACTGCTGGATGAAAATCTCCATTGTATTTTCATCCAAAAACTCTGTTCCCTGTGCTACACTTTGATAATGTGACATTTACAGTTCAAAGTTTTGTACAATAAAAAGTCCAAAAACTATATTAGTAATAAAGACTTCTCGAAGTCAAGTTGTGTTTTCTATCTTAAACCCCTCTTTCAGTAGTTTAGAATAATTACTAATTTGTGATTGTTTTTTATGTACTTAAAATTTTTTATTATCTCATTATGTATGGTATACAAAAATTTAGAAACAAAGTAAGTAAGTAAATTTAAGCATATTGAAAACACACTATGAATATAATTATGCCAAAAATGAAAATGCTTTAAGTTAATAGGGGAGAGGACGGAGAAAATAGGTGAACATATCATTCAAAATGATGGTAATTAAAAGGTGAGATTGATCATATAGAATTCCAGTGATAAACAATATAAAATAAAACCGTATGTTATCGTAACACTTTTGCCTTCAACTTTGGGTAATGATTGCTACATTTTCCTCCATCTTATTTTTTTTCTTTTTTTTAATATTAATTTTATAGATAAAGTTCCGCACAGAGCTTGATGGGTGAGCTTGAGTTCAGCTCTGGTGACCAGAACTTGGCAATGCTGGAATAGTTTCTTCAAAAAGCCATGGCCAAATTCCTTCCCATTTTTAGCCCACAATCCATGTGCATGTTGACCTTCGTAACAAGCTTAGAAAAGTTCTACAGTTCTGTGTTGCTGCAGAAGGAGAATGGATTGGAGTTTTTGGAAATAATTTCACCTCGTACATTCTTTAGAATTATTTTTTGTCCAAATTCTCTGAACTAACATAAGCCAGGTAAACCTTCTTCAATTACCACAAGACTTTTTCCTAGCTGCTTGCAACATACAACAGATATATATCTACTCCTGAGTTGTAACCAAATTAGGGGACTGATTTCAGCTTAATTCCCAAAATCACCCAAGGTCTAATGACTAACGTTGACGAGGCATAAATCCATAATCAAAGAAAAAAATCAACTTATTGTAGTTTATACTATATGAAGTATTAATGTATACCACATATGAAGGTAAAAGTGATAGGATTAACACACTTAACAATGTTTAAGAAATGATATGTATGGCAAGGCGAAAGATGTGTACACAACCAGACCTACCATATTTTCGTTGCCCAACAGTTATAGTCACTATTATCAACTAAAGTATTTATTCCTGATGTTTCTGACAAGTGGGTGTAGCTTCAAATGAATATATGTAGTAAAACATAGTTTATGAAGAAATTGGCAAAACTTTAATAATCTGGAAATTTAAAACTATTTGAACCACAACTGACATTAACAAATGGCAGGATAAAACTTCATTACTTTCAGAATTTTAATCTGTCAGATAGGATAGGATGATCATTTTAATGAAAGGAGCGATGGTGAATTATTTTCTTATATATAAATATACCTAGATATTGTAGGATGCGTCATGGTAAGTGCAGACCAAAATTTTTTAAGTTCAACTTTAACTGACCCTGAAAAAATCAATTTTAAAATAATTCATCACCACCTCAAATGTAATGCAAAAGAGAAACACTGAAGCAATGCTGTATTGAATATATATGTGATAAACATATTCAACGTGAACTAAAACCATGAACAATACAACATAAGTAAAAAACATAAATTTTGTACACAGTGAATTACCATCTCGTACTGGTGATTACATGTACAGCCATCTGTTCTGCAAAATAACACATTATAAAATTTATAATAACTACTAAAGGCTGTAAATAAATTGTATTAGAAACACCAGCTGCCTCGTCCTCTCCATCTGAAATTTTGCAACAACTACACAATTATCGTTTCATGAAATAAATGTTATTTGCACTAAACCTTCCATTGATTTCAATAACCGCAAGTGGCGTTATGTGAGAAATTGAGCCAACACATTGTGCGCCAGTGAAACGGTACGGTATACTGCTGTAATAAAAGGTAATTAATATTATTATTTAAATTTACCAAGATGCATATGATTATTTATATTGTGGATTGAAAAAGTGCTCGAAATGATCTACCCATCATTAGTAAGAATAAAAAGGTCATAACCTGACGATATATTCCTTGACAGATGGCCAACAGACATAAGGTGATTTAAATTTAATAATGATAACCAATCAAAAATTATTCACAAAATACCTTTGCCCTACTTTAATAACCACTAAAATTAAGTAATACAAGACAACAAAATATCCGTTCAGATTTTTCATTTACAAAATAACAGTTTACTTGTTAAAAGTTAATGTCCTCCGTTTCAATCATAAACTACTGAATCCACTTATAAAAGGCCACCGTTAATCTCTCAGTTCGTATATCGGAGAACGATGATTCTTATAATTCGGACCTCTCCTCGGAGCGTTAAGTTGGCTAACCATGGAGGTTTTAAGTGCAAACGCAATATTAGTAATTTGTGCAATGTTTGTCTTTTTACCGTCTATCCGGCATGAATGTAGTCAGCAAACTCCGACCCCACACTGAATTTATCTGTCAGTTTTGTGACTCAAAATAAAGACATAACCGATTGCTTGATATACTGTCGGCTTTTATGGGTAGTTCTTGGGCACAGGCACAAGTGAACACGAACCAGCGAGACCCAAAAATACCACGAGGAGCCTCTCGCGCCACCTTTTAAAACATCGGGATGCTGCTCCTGCTTGGCAGATTTTCTCTGGTCCTATCATCGATGTAGGAGTTCCTGCCTCTCTCCTCATTGGCGGACCTGAAACAACATTACACAAAAAAAAAATCTATTTAATAAACTAAAACGCTATTGGCAAAACATTCGCCCCTCCAAGCACACTCAGATTCAGTACATCTTTCCTTTGACGGGATTGGAGGATTTGTGCGGAAACTTACTTCTTTCGTGTCCATTCGGTTTTCCTGGTTTCTTTGCCAATAAATTTATATATCATCAAAGCCAAAGATAGAAGAGGAATTAATATTTCCATCTTTTATGTTTCTAACAGGTTGGACAATCTCAGAGTTCTTAGGGATTTCAGAAGTTCTGCAGGAATCTAATCAATTCCAACTGCCTTATTTGATTTCTGTTCATTAACAGCTCTCTCCATGAAACGGGATCTCCTAATCATGTCAAGTTCGCCGTTGTAGGCTTCATCTTCATTGTACATTTCCTCAATGTATTTCTTCCGTCGGTTGGTATTATCTTCCAAGCTTGTAATATTCAAATGGGTTTTTGTGTGGCACTTTGAAAGACATTGTCTACCAAAACTATCCAACCACGCTCGTAGAGCTTGAATCATTGATCTTTGTGGCTACTGAATCCATTTCCGTTGAGATATTGCAGGATGTAATGGCAAATATAATTCTGCGTTTGCGGCACCTGTAGTTCGAGTGGCGGACATTTTGAAAATATTGTGATGTGAATCATTCGTTGCATAACTGCTTGCAAAGGACGAGTTTATTTGTGCATTCTGATACGAGCTGTACGGCGCCATCTTTCAACAGCTTTTATAACTTTTTGTTTAAACTTCTGTATGAAATTCTTACAGCTTTCGCATTGCTGTTTCATTGCTATCTTTGTTTTAGAGATTTTACATTTTGAAATCAGGGACTCCTGTCATGGGCACCAAGGCCGCCGTAAGCGGGCGTGCGGCCGGCGACACTCGGGGCAGCAAATAATGTTCGAAGGGGCGGAAATCTCACAGTATTTTTTGACCCGATTCTGAAAATTCCTAAATCAACCACTGGCTGTAGTTAGACTGGGGGCGTCATAATCGGAATTGCACGCGGACGCTCAAACAGCTAGCGGCGGGCCTGGTGGGCACCCTTTATCTTACATATCTATATGCAAAGAATTTAATCAACACGTCTAAATCGAATGAATATAAATAAATAAAAGCAACTAATAATATGTTAATTTAAACGAAATATCACCTTTCATTTAAGTGTTTTGCCAATTCATTTCCTCGCGAATGTTTAACTACAAATAAATGATTCAAAAATAAAATTCGTAAAGGACAGACAACTGACGTTATTCCAATTAGAACCGAACCCATGGGAGAGGGGTGGGGGCAAACCGGGGCGCTTTTCCCAGGCGGCGACATTTGGGGTGGCAACAGTGGGGGCGGCAACTTCGCAGTTTTTGCCCCGCCATTGATTCAAGTAAAAGAAATTTAATACAAAAAAAAGAAGTGGAATGCGAAAATATGTGTGTGGTGAAATTGCCACAGGTGCATACATGACAAATTAAAAGTAAGAAGTCACCAAGGCTATAATCTACCCCTTGATTTCGGTAATAAGTGAGTGGGAAAATATTCTTTAGTAAGTAATGGAGTGAGAGAGATTGGATTAAATTACTGGGGGTTATGCTGAATGAGGTATATTTAACATTGAAATATTTTAAAGAAAAATTTTGTGAAATGCAACGTTGGTGAGTAAGTTTTTTTTTTTTTTTTGGTAACTGCTTTTACGTCTCTTTTTAACATCGAGGTCTTTAGAGACGGGAAAGGATGGGGGCAAGGAATGGGAAGGAATTCGGCCATGGCCTTTTGAAGGAAGCATCCCGGCATTTGCCTGGAGTGATTTGGGGAAACCATGGAAAACCCAAATCTGGATGCCCGGACGGGGATTCGAACCGCCGTCCTCCCGAATGCGAGGCGAGATGGTGAGTAAGGAACTAGCCGCTGGGGCTCACACCCCATTTCAATAGGCTATTTCACAGTATTGAAAATATAAATTGTAGTAATTCTCGTAGATTAATGCATCAGGATGCTAATTTTTGAAAAGAAAAGTGGATTATTTTTGATAAAAAAGTGAAATAAAAATTAGATTTTTTCTTACCTTTGGTCACGTGACGGAAAACGCTCTAGGATTGGTGGTCGCTTTAGTGAAGCCACATGTCTGTAAACGCTGCGGCTGCGAATGGAACGTTTCCTATTATCAAAGTTTTAATTTTTATTGTTTGTTGCTGGTTATTTCTTGTTATATTGTTTACAACATCCATACCATCTACTTCATGATTTAAATGCGTAAAAATACATAACTCATCAATTAAATTAGTAATGCTCTCCAAAATATAGCTGTAATTTTCGTAACGTCGCTACTATTGATAGTGCGCTGTTATCAGTAATAATTTCTGCTATGTGTAGATTGTCGCAATGAATGTTTGCTGCTAGATCAGGTTATAAAAGCTGTTAACAGATGGCGCCGTACAGCTCGTATCAGATCTACTGCCTCTGCTAATATTAATACTAGGGATGGGATATACTGCTACTTTCCGGTCACTGTGATATCTGTCACAGTGACTTAAAAGTCACAGTGATTTTTAACTGTGACTCTGTCACGTCGAAACGATAGTGCCAGTATCTTCCACCAGATGGCAATATGTAAGAAATCACGGGCACAGTGAAAAGTAACAACATTCAGTCACGTTTTATATGCAAATGAGGCTAAACTGTGACTGTCACGTCTGGGGAATAGTGCTGATACCTGCCACCAGGTGGCAACGCGTAGAAAATCACTGTCACAGTGAAACAGAACCGAAATATCACGTTTAGAGCAGAGGCAATAGTTTTAGAGTACATTCAGTCGACTGGGTGCGAAATTTTTAATTTGCGTTTACTAATAAGTAGTTAATACTTCCTGGGTGCAAAATGTTTTTATTTTCCTTTCATGAATAAAAACAAAATATTGTCAGCCTACGCTTTTATTGTTTATTGGGAATCTGTGGAATTGGAACGTTTCTCTCTTCGAAATAAATTATAGTTACCCTGAAAAACCCTATATTTTTATCGTAAATGTTTTAATTCAATACTACCCAAATTATTTTACAAAATGAGATAAACATAATAACTTTTTCTGAAATTACAGCTGTAGTGTAAAGTGTTTGACAACAAGAGCAGTTATAATTTTTCATCTCAGAATTCAACTACAGTGGTTCCCAAACAATTACTCTTAAAATATTTTTAAAAAAGCGTAATTACTGCACTGATAATCACGATTTTTTTCATTACATCATCCTTATATTCATCATCAATTCTCTGCTGTGTGGTATTTGCTATACCATTTAATATTTTACAGAGATTTTGAAATGACTCAAGGCAAAAGAAGGGGTACAATAGTCTTAAAACCAAATTTCTTCCTGTAAGTAATCATTGTACACACATTATAGGCCTATCCCTTAAAAATTAGCACATTGCAAAAAAATTTGTGTTCAGAATTTTATCATAATGCCAATCTCCAAATTACTACTCTTCAAGAAGTGCAAGAAATTCTTTTTCCATATATTAATTTCATGTTACATCCAGACCTAACTATCAACATTTATCTGTCTAAAACACATTTAAACATTAGGTAACATCACTGATAAACATTGTCTAATAATTACTTGCCATATCTAATATTCAGTGAAAATTATTATGTAGATCCTAAATTGAAAACAGTTTACCTGTCCAGTTTACAGCACACAGAATATGTAAGCAGTTGCTGAACATTTTAATTTTTATTACTGTTAGCAATATTAGGCTCAAATTGAAGATATGCATTACATTGTTTGTATAAATCTTCTGAAAATATGTATACATTATTTTAGAAAATGCTAGCCAGTACTGATGTTTTAAATACTCTCATCTTCTGTTAGGGCAGTGAAATACAAACTGTGGTTTTAAGTAATATTCTGACTAAAATAAAAAGAGTTGTGGAAAATGTTTAATGACTGATGAACCTCCAGTTATGTTAAAACAGAAGTTCAGTGATGTGAAAGCTGTATTTACTTTTTAGGTGTACCGGTAATATATAACAGTTAGTCATACTTTTAAACTATCTGCAAATACAGTAAGTGTATAGATAAGATGGTTTTCCCTTGCTATTATTCTTTACTCAAACATCTGGTTTCCTACAACTCTTATCTACTAATTAACACAATTACCAATGCAATGATAGAATGGGCAATTTAGATATTGTATATTTATTGTATAAACTACAGAGAACATCTGTAGCATTACAAAGACAGTAAAAATTAATACATCAATGCATTATAAATATTCCAAATTTATATACGATACTGCAAGAATTACTTGTTTTCACTTGGTGGTTTTAGGCAAAGCTAATTGTGGTTCAGATTCAATGTTAAAATGTAGTTCCCAGAGAAAAATGAACTGGTTGTTCATTCCTGACACAATGGCCTTGTGGATGATCCAACCAACCTTCAACTCTGGACTAAGTTTTTAATATAATTAAATGACATATTCCTTAATGAATTCCAACTGTCAAGGAAAAAAAATGTATTATTATTATCCAAACAGTTTCTGAATGAATATTATTTGTACAGGGATATAATCAGTATATCCTCTTTCAGATTAAATATTGCAGATTTTGGTGTAATATAACTTTTTCATTTAAGTTCATTAAATTTCAGTTATAAGAAGGTGTGGTGAAACACAAATGGGAAGGTGCTGAAAAAAAGATGTGAGTCAATGTCATTTTGACTGGATGCATTCTGAGGTATCCAAAACTGCAGGGTATGAGAGGGACGAGATATGCAGAGAAATTAGTAGCTACAGAAAACAGAGCCAGGTAGATTAATTCTGTAATAGATGAAAATTTGTGACAAGTATTGCATAGGATATATTAATGTAGAAAGCCTGATAAGCAGAAATGGTTTCACTGTTTGCATATAGTACAAAAAATAGTACCTTTTATATAATAGTAACCCAATACAAACATATTTTACAAAACAACAATGATGTATCTACAACCATGTCAGTAGCTACCTAATGATGTACTGGTTATCTGACTGGATCTCATAATCAAGAAGTTATGCTGGATCCATACTGCTATGAAATCCTCTGAAAATGTGATTTGGATACAAAGAATTCTTATTATATTCAGAACTCATCCTGTCAAACTGCAATCCCTATTGTAGAAGGAAATTCCTCACACGGATGTGCGGTTATATTATGGTCCATTTTAATTCTAAAAATTAGGAACTGTTAAAAAAAAAAAAAAAAGTTCCAGCTACTTTAACAAGACTGATGGTACAATCAATTAACATCATGTTTGCTCTACCACACTGTAGAAGAAATTAAGGATGAAAACAGCACGATTTCTTAAAATAAGTATTGATCAATTTTCCTTTCAGTACACTAAAATTGTACTTAATGACAACAAGCTGTGATTTTAATAATTTTTTATTTAAGTATCGTATTTAGTTCTATTTTTTTCACAGTTAACATGGTTTTGTCAACTTTAAACGGACCAAGAAGGCTTTAGTCCATTTTTCTTCTAAGTTGATCCACTATTTTTGTTAAAAACGAGAGAAAAACTGCTAATTACTGATACAAAACTGACAGTTTAGTCTACTTTATAATTCAGAATTCACAGTATCCTACCAAACGATATCAGTTATGAAGTGACCGTGACCAAGAAACGTCTTCCTTTCTGCTACTTTCTCATGAAACCGTGATTCTCCGCAAATCGCAGTTTGCGCCTAAAATGTTATCACGTATAACGTGACTGTGACCAAGTAACGTCTTCATTTCTGCTACTTTCTCTTGAAACCGTGATTCTCCGCAGATCGCAGTTTGCGTCTAAAATGTTATCACGTGAACGTTACTCAGTCACGTCCAGATTCTGTCACAGTTACTTTTTGTCACTGTGACTTTCCGGTCACGTTGTGAATGTAGCTGCGACGTTATTTTTCGGCCATCCCTAATTAATACTATACAATACCGTACCGGATCTAGTGGCGTGTGGAAACGTGCCCCTGAAGCTCGTGGTAGCCTACACCTCGGGCAACGTGCTCTGCCAGTAACCTAACGGTTCTTATCAGAACCAAAAGACAAAAACCCTTGGCCCTTCTCTAAGGGTCTGCCAACTTAATATGGAAGGAATAAGCGGATAAAAAGGTCATTGCCTTTCAAAGTGTTTACTAGACAACAACGTCATCATAGCTTGCTTTCAAGTAACCCACACCAAGAACCATTTGCAGCTGAGTCGGAGAGGAAAAATGCAAGGCTACAAAATCTTAAGTGCCACACAAATCAGGAAGATGGAAGACCACAATCAACCCGGATCTACGTTTTGTCTCATGTGATGAACAAAACCATCCTCTACCAACTGCAAGACAAGTCCAACAAGCCTTGCAATATAGTCAATACCGACCGGACTTGCTAGAAGTTTGTCTAACAGTTTCCATATTAGATTTTCGCCCTTACCTAGATGGAAGTTTGGGAAAGCAAAGTGGGCATTATTTGCCGTTAACCTGGACAAAAACATAAGATGGATACCTCCATTAGCAAAAAATTACAATACATTCGTCAGACCAACCATAGCGACAGCTAAAAAGACTATTCCTAAAGGCTTTATAAAACAGTATATACCGGGCTGGAACGAAACATGCGAAATGTTATATGACGATTTCCAACAGAACGGATGTACAGAAGTAGCCGACGAACTGCTGTAGAACCTAGACAACTCCCGTAAATTCAAATGGAATGACACATTGCAAACCTTGAATTTCAAGAATTCCAGCCGAAAAGCGTGGAGCCTCCTTAAAAAGCTAGGTGGAACTCCACATAACCCTCAAGCAAAGCATTAGGTCACTCCCTACCAAATAGCAAACCAACATGTCTATAGTGAGCTCCTATAAAGATACTACTCGAAAAGTGAAAAAACAATTTTCCCTTCTAAAAAGAATGTAGTCTGCCCCTACAAACCTCTCATCACCTGTCAGTGATAAAGAGCTGGCAACGGCTAACAAACAATTGAAGAATGAAAAGGCTCAGCTCAGGGTTTTGACGAAGTTCACCCAGAGTTCCTCACCCACTATGGAAAAAAAAATAGCTTCTTTGGGGGCGTACATTAATTACATTAGGTGTTTTTCCGTAATTCCGGACACCCCACCCCCCCCCCCTCCCTCTGGTGAAATTTGGTGAGGTCTGGTCGGTCCCTCCCCCCCTCTGAAATGACGTGAGATTTTGACGGAGACATCCTCTCCCCTTGCTAATAGACCTCGTAGTTTTTGAAACTCTTTTTTTGTTTAGCTCTCATGCTTCCAAGGGCGGTTATACTCCCCAAAGGTCGATTTATGTGTCGTTTCTAGACCATATACCTCTCTTAAGTCGACTTTCGGGTCATTTGTAGACTTTTTTTTTTAGCTCTACTATCCTTCAAGAATTTCAAAACTTAAAGTGAGATTTGCGTTGACACTCCCTCCCTCCCCTCCCCGTTGGTGTGGTTTCGTGAGATTTCCCAGACCCCCCACCCCTTACCCCATTTCACCTCACGTAATTAATGGACGACCCCTTTACTAACGTATTACAGACAAGTGTCATCAATTCGGAATTTAACGGGCAATGATCATAGCCCTGACGTTCCAGAGAATTTTAGACCTATTTCTCACCTAAACACCATTTATAAGTTATTTGAAAAGAATGGAATCAGCCCAATTATTTTCGAAAACCTCAATGCTGAACAGGAAGGTTTTAGACCTGCAAGAAATTGTGAGGACCAGGTCTTGGCCTTGACAACCCACATAAAAGCAGGATTCGAGAGAAAACTGAAATCTGGTGCAGTATTTGTTGACCTTTCCGCAGCATACGATACGGTGTGGCGAGAGGGCGTGGTGTACAAATTGACGAACATTCTGAAGTGCAAAACAACCGCTTGTCCGAACCGAACTTTCTAGGTTATCTCAGATAATAAGATGAGTGAATAATGGTCTGCCCCAAGTCTCACTTCTTGCCCCACTTCTTTTTAATGTATGTATATCCGACACTCCTCAAACAGAATTCTCCTATGCTGACGGTCTGGCACTAGTACAACAATCCCATGACATTCAGCAAGTTTAAAATAGGCTAATAGCTGACCTCGAATCCCTGAGCAACTATTTTAAGAAATGGCGTCTCGTACCCCGTTCTAGCAAGATGGAAATTAGTGTTTACCGTCTTAACAGTCGGGCGGCGAATCTCTCGCTAGACATTCTTCTTATTGGCACTTCCCTCCGATACAACCCCTTTCCAAAGTATTTAGGGGTCATAATGGATCGCAGCTTGTAAAATAAACATCTGACCAACCTTACAGCAAAAGTAAGAACTAGAAATCATATATGAAGAAGCTAACTTTCAACTACAGAGGAGCATCTCCCTCCATACTTCGTACCTCAGCACTGAGCCTTGCGTATTCCGCAGCTGAGTACTGCTGATCTGTCTGGATGAATAGCAGCAACACCAAAAAGATTGACTTAGTTTTGAACCAGACAATGCGGATAATTAGTAGATGTATCAAGTCCACTCCTCTGTACTGACTGCCAGTTTTGAGTAACATCGAATCTCCTACGATAAGGTGATGCAATGGCCTAATTGCACAATATAATAAGATCTGCCATAACTTGGACCTCCCCATCTACGACGACATGGAAACCCAATTTCAGAACCTAAAATCGAGAAGTCGAAGTGTAAAAACTGCAAACCAGCTTACACCCAACAACTTTGACGGTAGATCAGCCCCATCAGAATGGCACTCCCTTTTTTGACAATAAACAGGCACTAAAGGGACTCGACATCCTCCGCAAGACCTGGGCGGCTCTCAACAGAGTTAGGTCTGGCCATGGCAGATCTGCTTCAGCTCTTCACACATAGGGAATGAGAGCTTCACCAAATTTCGACTGTGGTGAGGAAGAACAAACCATCCGTCACGTGACCTTTGATTGCCCACTTCGAGCCTTCAGGATATCTCAGAAAGACTTCATAGTCATTGGCTGCGCTATGTCGACTTTGAATTCTAACTATAACTTTAACATGGACTCTTATATGTAAAATTTTATTAGTCTAAGTGTACTAATAAAATTATATGTAATGTTTTATTGATTATGTGCTATCGCCATAAGATAAATAAATAAACCTACGTTGCGGGCTTCAGAATCATGTTTGAAGGGGCGCAGTCTCAAAATTTTTCCTCCGGCTCGGAAAAATTGGTAGATATATCACTGACCATATAAAACAAGTTTTAGCTTATAATAAGAATTCTTTCTCTCAATTATAGAACACGCACTCGACAAATCAAAGAAACAGCAGGAAGTCGGATTTCAGATATCTTTTGACAAGCCTACATTCATGACCAATATTTGGGATTCTCCGACAGTACTAAACACAGAGTATGGGAAAATTGACAAGGACAGACAAAGTAAGAAATGAACGAGTTTTGGGATATGATGAGTGAGGCTAAGAAGTTTGTGGAAGAAGCTTACAGAAAAAAGAGACAGGCTGGTAGGTCATATTTTGAGACATGCTAGATTGGTTAATTTGCTGGTGGAGGGAATAGTCGAAGGTAAGAACTGTAGAGGAAGACAGAGATTAGAATATATGAAGCAGATAATTGAGGACGTGGGTTGTAGGGGATATGAAGAAGTTAGCACAAGATAGGAAGGGATGGAGGATTGCATCAAACCAGTCGACAGATTGATAACAGCAAAAAAAAAAATATATGTAGTAAGTCAGATTAATGGGCTTGATAAGGAAGTAAAGAGATCAAGAGCAAGAAAACTACGAGAACAAGCATACCAACAACATAATAAGAAGAATCTCTCAAGGAAAACTAAAATCAAACACTAGAACACAGTAATCAAACCAGAAGGTATCTATGAAAACTGGAGAAATAGAGAAAAAGGAAAGGAAAATCTTGAGCAAAATTTGAGAACCACTTAAAATTGAAAATTGAGAGTCTGGGAAATCAAAAATCTGTACAAAAAAGAAGAAATTGAAAGCATCTCAGACATACCCTGAAAGAGGAGAATCAGTTTTTTTTGGTCACATGATTAGAATGGACAACAGCAGACTTACAAAAAGAATTTTTAACCATGTTTTCAAGAGTAAGAGGGATAACCAGTGGATCCAAGGAGTAAAGAAAGATATGATTGTGGTCGGAATAACGGAAGATATGATACATGACTGAGCAACTTTTAGGAGACTGAGCAAAAATTTCAAGGATTTCCAGGAAGAGGAACTAAAATGTAATAACATATGGACCGAAGAAAGGAGGAAACAGCAAAGTGAAGGGAGGAAGAACAAAAAAAAAAAAAAGGAAGCATCGGAATGAATACAAGGGATTACTTTTCGTGATCCTTAGATAGCCGAAATCGAAGAGAAGAAGAACAAATCTTTATAATGTATACAAATTTCTTAATTCTATCCTCTAAAGCTTAACATTCACACACAACGCCCAGAACGACTTCAATCTTATTTAACTTTTTAAAAATTATTATATAACAATAAATGCGGGAAGATTTGATGTTCTGGAATTCTTCTGAGCAGAAATCACATGCAAAAATCATTTCCATCATCGTCGCATCAATTTTCAGCTGTTTGCTTTCGTAAATCACCTTCCACTGCAAATATTACTTGTTTTATTGCTTGATAACCAGAACTAAATTATGCATTGACTTAAAACCTTCAATAATCAGACTGTCGACAGACAGTAAATACACGAAAGCAAAATTAGCGATAAGGGACTGACGTAACACTTTCAGACTGGTGTTTCGCATCGCGTGACGAATGGCTGTATTTTAAAGTTTTTACGCTGTGTCAAAGTGGGAAGGGATAAGATTGGATGGTTCCATTTGAAAAATGGACTATTATCCCTGTTGTTTATTGTGGCTACGGATGAAATATTGAAGAAGGTGGTGCAGAACATTGGAGATGAAAAAATAAAAGCAATGATATTTGTGGGTGACCTATTAGTTTGGGGAAAGGATAAAAGAGAGGTACAGGATGAGCTGGATGTGTGGGAGAGAGTAGTTGCAGCTTATGGCAAGAAGTTCTCTGCGAGGAAAATTGAAGTGGTAACAAAAAGAAAGAAGAATAGGACGGATATAGGCATTTCTATTGGAGGAGAGCAACTAAATAGAGTGGAATGTTTAAAATATTTTGGAAGCTGAATTGAAGAAACTGAAGAAAACAGGGTGGAGATAAACGAAAGAGGAAGATGTGCACATGGATTTTTTAAGAACATTAGACGCCTGGTATGGAGTAGGGATGTCCCGCAAAAGGGCAAAGAGGCAAGCTATAAAACATACTTTGTGCCAATTTTAACGTATGGGTCGGAAACCTGGGTGATGAAGGAGAGAGACAAAAGGAGAGTACAATCTGTGCAAATCAAATTTCAGATGAGTAGAGTAGGAGTAATAAGAAAAGACAGAATAAGGAATGAGAGAATCAGATAGATGATAAAGACCGCTACAACACAGAACTGAAAAATCTAGGTTACATTGGTACGGGCTTGTAAAGAGTATGGGAGGGGAGAAGTTACCAAGGAAGATGCTGGACATGGAGCTGAAAGGAAAGAGGCCTAGAGGAAGACCGAGGGACAGATGGATTAAAGCATTAAGAAATGTGTGGAGGAAAGAGGAGGAAATTGGGCGACAGTGGAAGAAGAGAGATGGTGGTTAGACAGGAAGCGCTGGCGAGGCTTGTGTTCCCAGCAGACCCGGCCAGTGGCTGGAAACTGTCCTAGATGACGATGATTATGATGATGATTGTGTCATAAACAATATAATTTTAACTTTTATTCGATAAATTAAGTTGATTTTAGGTAGTCTTACAATTTACTCTATCATTACTAATTAAAATTTCATGGTTTTCCGTTTAGTGCGTAGTTCCCTAACCAAATGCAATACGAAATTATTAAAATGCTGTTAATTTGTGTTATGCTTGAGCATATTATCGGAATATTTTTAACTTACCAACTTTTTAACCATTATATCGCTGAAACACCTAAAACACAATCTTGAAAGTTTTGGTATAAAGATAAATTGGCGATAGGCATCCAGTATACGCAAATCCTTAGAATGGCAAACATCAACCAATATAACTATGTTGCTAAATTATTTTTGAAAATTGGGGCTTCAACTTAGCGCAATAAATATATAGCCGAGCGTGGTGGTGTAACGGATAGCGTTCTGGCCTCGCATTCGGGAGGACGGCGGTTCGAATCCCCGTCCGGGCATCCAGATTTGGGTTTTCCATGGTTTCCCCAAATCACTCCAGGTGAATGCCGGGATGCTTCCTTCAAAAAGGCCATGGCCGAATTCCTTCCCATTCCTTGCCCCCATCCTTTCCCGTCTCTAAAGACCACGTTGTTAAAAAGGGACGTTAAACTGTTTAAAAAAAAAAAAAAAAGCTGCCTCCATGTTAAAAATAAATTGGCCAACAGGATGCTTAAAGTGATCTTAACAACCTTACGCACAACAGCCACCACAAATGTCTATGTGTCACATTTCAAAGAACATATCATTCAAGGAACATACAAAAACAGGCGCTAAGATAAAGATAAGGAAAACCTCTCTGTCTCTACAATGAGCGATCGGATCAATGCACTCCACTGTCCCAACGTGACTAAATATCAGTGCCGGGTTTAGGAGGGAGGAGGGTGGCAACTTCAGGGGCACTAAAATCGTGTTTGATGGGCAGAAAATTTATGTGCCATTTTTTTTACTCTGCACTGCTGGCGACAATGAGCGATAATAGGGGCAGCGGCGACAGTTGGGACAGTGCGACAATGAGGATGGTAAAATAATTTTGGAAGGGGCGGCAATTTCACAGTTTCTGTCCCGGCTGGGAAAATTCCTAGATCCCACACTGCTAAATAGCAATCATACAAATATCATAAATAATCACCTCAACAACACAATACGCATTTCATCACGCGCAACAAAGTCTGCTTCAGTCAACTGGTACATCTTTTGAACAACATTGTTCCTCCACAACTCGGAAGGAAGAATAGAAAATAATAACAATAGTAAACCAACAGCTGCCAATCAAACAGGATATCACAGGAAACTTTGAACAAAGATTGTAAAAGATCGGCAGGAACACAACTCTAACATGTTATACGCTTGGAGAAGAGTCAGTTCCACAAAATCACATGTCCTGCATCATAGAAAAACTTTTTTTTTTTTTTAGCTGCTTAACGTTTCTTAACAGCGAGGTCTTTAGAGACGGGAAAGGACGGGGGAAAGGAATGGGAAGGAACTCGGCTATGACCTTTTGAAGGAAGCATCCCGGCATTTGCCTAGAGTGATCTGGGAAACCATGGAAAACCCAAATCTGGATGCCCGAACGGGGATTCGAAGCGCCTTCCTCCCCAATGCGAGGCCAGAACACTAACCGTTACACCACCACCCTCAGTACAGAAGAACTGTTGGTCTATGACCTTCCCAGTGGAGTGAGGACAAGGCTCAACAGAATCAGAAGGGATAGTGGAAAATGTGGTGATTCACTCTATCGTTGGGATAAAATGGCTCTCCTGTGTGCAACTGTTTTGCCGAGATGAAGACCATGCCATATAATACTGTTTCTCAACCATTTCTACCTCGAGGACCAATAAAGGTAAAAAACAATTCTATTGCCCTGGAATGTATATTGGTCTAATTTTTTCCTTATGTGTATATTTTATATCAGCTGCTATAGGCACGTGCCGGGTGCCCTATGACCTACACCCACACTATTTTTTTTTTATCTGCTTACCGCCTCTCTAACAGTGAGGTCTTTAGAGACGGGAAAGGAGGGGGGGGGGGCAAGGAATGGGAACGAATTCGGCCATGGCCTTTTGAAGGAAGCATCCCGGCATTTGCCTGTAGTGATTTGGGAAATCATAGAAAACTTAAATCTGGATGCCCGGACGGGGATTCCCACACTAAAGCCCTTGTAAATTTGCCATTAACTTAATCCTTAAAAGAACTCCCCTCTCTTTATTGCCGACTGGCAGTGAGGGATCTATGAATTTTCCGAGCCGGGGCAAAAACTTTGAGATTGCTTCCCCTTCAAACTTTATTTTGCCGCACCATTGTCGCCGCCCAGGACAAAGTGGAGCGAGTAAAAAAAAGGCGCCGTGCATAAAATTGTTATTCCTCGAGGATTACCAACTGTAATCTATTATAGAGTACTAGCCCAAAAGCCCGTCAAAAATGACGGGTTTAACGGTAATTTATTTCTCTGCTGTTGCTTAACTAAATAGAATTGTTATTAAATAAAGCTATTTGCAATTTATCGTCCCTTGTGCTGTGGCAAAAAGCTTTAGTTGTCAACTTGGTCCAGGTTGCTTTTTAGCCTAACCACAATCTCCACTAATATTTCTGCTAGAAAAGCAAAATTTCAATCACGCGCGAATTAATACATTCCTTTTATCGCATGTCAATGTCATCATGCATCAAGATATAAACTTGATCTCAGCCCCTCCCCCCCAAAAAAGTATCTAGGTCCACCTCCGACATTGCAAGTTTGGAGAGCTTTTTTTTTTTTAGCTCTACGGATTTGAGGCCTGAGAAGTACTATAAAGACTGCTGTTTGCCCGTCTGAAGCCCCACCCCCTAAAGCCAAAATCCACTGATGGCAAGCCCCCCAGACAAAATCCACTCAAGCCAAGCCCCCCCCCCCAAACCAAAATCCTGGATCCGCCCTTGCTTGATCCAAAAACTTCACAGGTTCTTACACTTTTCTTTCTTAATACCTGTGATGAAGATCGATATTTTAATGGCTGAGACAGCTTACATCGGTTGAAATAGTGACCCCAGTTAAAACGAAGGATACTAAAAATAAATCTCAACAGCTTACGCTATGCCACGTAATATTTATTTGCGGTTTAGGCCACATATATCGCGATCAATTTGAAACTTCTTTCATTCAAACTTTGTAATGATTTCAGTAAAAAAAAACTGATAATTAATTCGCCAATTTAAACGAAATACACACTTTTCTTTCAGTGTTCTGACAATTCATGTCTTAACAATTGCTTAACTAAACAGAATTGTTATAAAATAATATTCAATGTAACTCCTCTAACAAAAGGTTTCCGTTTTCATCCGGGTCCAGGTTGCATTTCAACCTAACCACGTATTACAATAAACTTGAAGAACAATACTTCAATCTCGCGCATATTAATACATGAATTGTGTCGCGTTTGAGTGGAAATAATGCATAGCGATATAAATTTGATCAAAAATCTTCAAGGGTTTTTTACATATTTCTTTTTGTTATCGGTGATTCAGACCGATATTGAAACGTTTGAATGGCTGACACAGTTGCTGAAATAATGGGCTCAGTAATATTACAAAGTTAAAATAAATCTTATAAAGTTACATTATGCCACGCTTATATTTATTTTAAGTGTAGTGTGAGAGGCACAGATCGCAATCAGTGTGCAACTATTTCCGTTCAAACGAATAATAATTTCAATAATAGGACACAGTTTAAAATTAAAAAAAAAAAAAATATTCATGTCAGAAGCCAGTTTAATTCTGATCAGTAGTGGGGGTAAGGCGGACCTGGCGGGTACCCACTTCCGGTTACGTGACACAAAATGGCGGCTTCCCTTCCCCTTTTCCCCCTCCCCTCCATGACGTCACTTCCGGTTGGCGGGATATTCAAAACTAGTGCAGTGTTGCCACATTGGCGGCATGACGACCGCATATTTAAAATTAAACATATATAACTGTTATTTAGTCTTTATTCTAGCTGTTATTTCACTTATCTCCAACAATGCTACTCTGAAATCAGCGATATTATTTCCGATTGTGTCCTATGTGATGTAGATATTCCAGCTGCACAAATGTTGCAATGTAGCATATACACACATCCTGCCACCAGGTGTCTCCACCGAACAGCGCATGCCACGAGAAACGTCATCTGCGCATGCGCCGGCCAGAGATATTCAACTTCGCCACGAGATCTTCTATCCTTGTCTTGCGGGGGGAAACCCTACCCTAAGGCGTATTTGCACAGGTGTCGACATGTACGTACTTGCTCGACCGCCGAGACCCTGTTGCAACATGCGCAATAATTTGCATAACTATCGCTAGAGGTCAGCACACGGCAGTAGGCATTTGTCGCTAGATGGCGCGGGTGTACCAATATGCGTGAAATATTTCGGCACCCCTGTCGATGTTTGCGCGAGCGGCTATTGTTTGCCCGGGAGTCCGGCAGGCAGTGCAGGTTACGAAATCGCTCCATTACAGAGCGAAACAGCTTTGCTGGTGTGTGTTTGCCAAGGGAAGCACATTATTCATCCACGATTATGAAAGCATAGTTGGGTGTCTGGATGGTGGACAAAGAAAGTAGGGCGTCCAATACAGCGTTCGTGTGATTGCAGAATTTTGTACAGAGTCTCAGGCTTACAGCGAATTTCGTGTGTATTTGTTCAGGTGTCCTGCTATCGAAAAGGAATGCGGGTTGCGCCATATGCCCCTTGCATATTTGGTGTAATGAACACTATTTATGGTATAAACACTTAGGTGTATGGTGAAAACATGCCATCTTTTGCACACCTTCTATCTCACGAGGCTGATGAAATGTAATGAGACTTCTGTTTTTCAGCCAGTCATGAGGCACCACTTTTTTGTTTCCATTATTGGTGCCGCTAGTTGTGCTGAACTCTCTGTAGACTGGGACATGTGTATCTGCGTCTCTCTTTGTGCATGTAAGCCTATGTATGGTGATACCTGACTTTAACTCGTCTGTCTGATGATTTTTGTAACAATAGTTCTGTCCAGTTAATCAGTGGTAACGACAATTCTGCCCCACTTCATCGTTTCCATGATGCTTGCAGTTAGTTCTGTCGACCTCGCTGTATGCATCTACAAGTGTGTGCGTGTGTCATTCCTCTGTGGATTTGAGTCTAAAATACATGGTTATAGAATTATGCTCACCATCAACGTGTGCTTCTAACCATTGCTTTAGGGCTTAGGCAATCTCTCATTTCACTGTGCTCTTTACAGTTTACTACCCTTTGTGTTGGAATACGAATTGTGTTTCTCACGTTTTTCACTACATGCACTTCGGGATAAAATTCATTTAACAGAGAGGGTGATGAGGGGATATACCAGAGAAGCGAAGGACTTGGATACAAACCCACAGACAGACTATTGCTTGTATATGGAAGTGTAGTATGGAGTTCACATTTTTTGTACATCAAATGCAAGGTGCTAGGAGGGCAGCTAGATTTATCAGTGGAAAATATTCAATAAGTAACATAATAAAGGAGCTGGGCTGGATGTCACTGGAAGATAGGAAGAGTGTTGGGGGCTGTATGTGGCGTATAATGCTGTTATAATGGATATTGGTGGAATAATTCTGAGTGGTCTATGGAGCCTAAGTTGACCATGACCACAATCTGGCACTATACCTTAGGTGATGAGGCCTAGGTGGGTAAAATATCCAAACACCCACTTTGATCTAACAATTTACGACAGTTCAAGTGTAGGTGCTATCTTCGGCGTAATAGAACTAGTGTCTGCACCTATAGTGACGTTTTGGATACTTGTCGATGTGTGGGGATCTTCTATGGAAATGCGGGTTATGATATCTGTTTGATGACCAAGTTAGCTAAGAGCTTTATGGCAACTTAATCGTGGTTAATTGAACAAAGCATGCAATTACAAACAAATGACACACTTGGTCCTGATTCCGAAGTTTGGCGTCAGATGGGAACATTTAAACCGAATGGAGAACTCTCCTGGGTCCTGATTAGTCTGGGTAGACAGACGACATATGTTTGAACTTGCTCGAAAAAATTACGAGTGCGATGAAATATTTTATACCAATGGTAGCAGAGATGAGATTAGAGAAATAAGGTGTCATTCTGATGCTTATATGAATTCTTTCTTCCCTCGTTGCATGCCATGGTCAAATTGGAAAATGTGATTTTTCTAGCCTTGGTGTGGGAAAGGCTTTGTTAACCATGTCACAAGTATTTTCATGTGGGGCTCTTGTCCAAAGACTGAGTCTGTAGGGTTGAGAAATAGGCTTGAAAAAATTACAGGCTGATTGGTTTGACATCAGTGGAGAGATTAACATGTAATCACTTCATAAATGTCTGTAGGGAAAGAAACTGGGTTTCACATCTGCAACTTTGCATTAGGCAATGATATTCATGTGAATATAATTTAGTGGGCATATTTCAGATAAAATGGGTAGGAAAGTTAATGCCATAGCAATAGGATAAAAATACACAAAGTTCATCAAAGTTGAAGACACATACATTAGGAAATCACTTCTTTGAGTTGAAAACATTAGTTGGATTCTCGCTTTGTTTCATTGCATATAATTTAATAAATTAAAATAATGGCGGTGTGACAGAAATTCGCAAGTTCTCATTAACGCGGTTAACGATTAATTATATTGGAATCCCACTGTACTGACGCTTATTTCCTCTTGTTACTCGCACAGAGTTATTTTTTGTGCAAAGCACCCTCTGACAATTTCGAATATCAGAACTGCATTGTATAGACGTGAATTTGAGCTATGCCAGGACATTCCATGGTTCATTATCACGTTTTAAACGTAAAAGATACGCTTTCACATGGTCTATATCTAATTTTTTAATTAAATACAAAGACTCAGGAAGTTTTTCTGTTCACCCAGAATGAAAACAAAATTTTCTATTTTAAGAAATTAGACTACCATAAGTGATTCTTGGATTTTTACTACGAAACCTGACATATAATAATTAATTCTCATCTCGTAATAATTTCTTCTTGAACCGAAGTGAATGCTGAAATATTTCTATGTATCCTGCTGGGGCGGTTTCGCAGTGCAAGGGGCATATGGCGCAACCCGCATTCCTTATCGATAGCAGGACACCTGAACAAATACACACGAAATTCGCTGTAAGCCTGAGACTCTGTACAAAATTCTGCAATCACACGAACGCTGTGTTGGACGCCCTATTTTCTATGTCCACCAGCCAGACACCCAACTATGCTTTCATAATGGTGGATGAATAATGTGCTTCCCTTGGCAAACACACACCAGCAAAGCTGTTTCGCTCTGTAATGGAGCGATTTCGTAACCTGCACTGCCTGCCGGACTCCCAGGCAAACAATAGCCGCTCACGCAAACATCGACAGGGGTGCCGAAATATTTCACGCATATTGGTACACCCGCCCATCTAGCGACAAATGTCTACTGCCGTGTGCTGACCTCTAGCGATAGTTATGCAAGTTATCGCGCATGTTGCAACAGGGTCTCGGCGGTCGAGCAAGTACGTACATGTCGACACCTGTGCAAATACGCCTTAGTGTAGGGTTTCCCCCCGCAAGACAAGGATACAAGATCTCGTGGCGAAGTGGAATATCTCTGGCCGGTGCATGCGCAGATGAAGTTTCTCGTGGCATGCGCTGTTCGGTGGAGACACCTGGTGGCAGGACGTGTGTATGCGCTACATTGCAACATTTGTGCAGCTGGAATATCTACATCACATAGGACACAATCGGAAATAATATCGCTGATTTCAGAGTAGCATTGTTGGAGATAAGTGAAATAACAGCTAGAATAAAGACTTTTTTTAAAAAAAAAAAGACTAAATAACAGTTATATATGTTTAATTTTAAATATGCGGTCGTCATGCCGCCAATGTGGCAACACTGCACTAGATTGGAATATCCCGCCAACCGGAAGTGACGTCATGGAGGGGAGGGGAAAAAGGGGAAGGGAAGCCGCCATTTTGTGTCACGTAACCGGATGTGGGTATCCGCCTGGTCCGCCTTAACCCCACTACTCTGATCCATGCAAAACTTTCGCTGCCTTGATGCTCGAAATACAAAGCTTTTGTCTTACATATCTATGGGCAAAGGATTTAAGGAATACTTCTATATATCATAAGAATATTATGTAAATCTAATGATAGATATGTCGATTTTAAGGCAATACATACTTTTATTTCAGTGTCCTGTCACTTAATTTATTCGCGGATTGGTGGAAATGTTATTAAATAACGCGCATTACCAAGAATAATGGCGTAAAGCGTGACATCATTGCGCGACGTCATAAAGTTACGTGATGCCGTGAGAGACGACGTCATAGGTGACACAGTTGCTGATTATAATATTAGATTGTACTCTATAATCTACGAGAAATTAATGAGGTACATTAAAATACTATTTTTTTAACCAGCACGCATTTCCACCTTACTGGCTGATATTTTACATACAACAATAGTATCACCATCAATGTTCATAAATGATTATGTAGAGCAGTTGTCTGCAACATTTTATTACTCCTGACACACCTTTCCCTGCTTGCGGCACACCTTAAATTATCCATGACTCAACACGGCACTACCACTGTAAAATGAATTAAAATTAACAACGGCTGTTTATTTAGCGTCAGAAATATACATAGTTATACAATAAATTCAATAACAAACATCAAATTGCACTAGACCAAAACGTGGTCACTTCCAGAGCATTTTCCGAGACCTCATATAAGTCAACTTCCGAGCCGGAGGTTGGACAACAAGAGTGAGAAAGTAATCAACATTTAATTTACTTACCTGACTTTTTTGCATTCATTGAGAGAGATTTTTTTGTCATTGTTGCAAAATGGAGAGATGAAAGAAACAAATCTTCTCTCAACTTAATAAAGTATGAGCTCATCATACACCGGTATTTTGATTTAAATATAGATTATACAGATGCTGTGGAAGTGTTTGGGAAGAATGTATCAAAAAGCAATGAAAAATGTGTATGTATATAATATAAACATAAAAAGTAGTCTTTTTCTATACAGTGTACTCTATTTTTGTCATCCCGTAACACAAATGTACTGCTATTCTTCCTACTCCTATTCGCCCT
This sequence comes from Vandiemenella viatica, assembly GCA_031002005.1. Lineage (NCBI taxonomy): Eukaryota > Metazoa > Arthropoda > Insecta > Orthoptera > Morabidae > Vandiemenella > Vandiemenella viatica. The sequence continues at coordinate 136,941,749 of JARYHS010013631.1, read as the reverse complement.
CCTCCCCCCACCCCCTCAATTCGCCACTGCTGACTGGAAACGTGTTAAGTGAATAATCCAGTCAAAACATTATATCCTGCAAATAACAAATGTTTGCAGGTCGTTGACAATGTCATGGCTTTTAGAATGTTTGGTTTATAGCTTATAGTCTCTTATAGCCTTGTACAATACGAGTACGCTGACCGTTTTATGTGAACAATTTTTACTAATTTTATTTTTGTTGTGATATATTTATCTGAAATTCTGACTGCGAACCAGATGTAGAGAAACGCTTTTATAGATTAATGCGTATGCAAGCTGAAGAGCATCCACAGGGGACAAAAACGATTTACTGAAGGCAACGAACCAATTTGTAAATTGGATTTCTATTGTATATATGAATATAATTCTTCGTAAGGCAATATGTACTTTTTCCATACGATAAATAAATAAATTTATAATTTTAAGTAGCTGAGGAAACTGATTATATGTGAACGAAATTGATAAACTCTCCATCACTCGACGAGTGGGATTTTACGATACAAGAAACCATTGTTTTCATCTGTTGATTTGAAACCAAAAATATTATTACTAACTGCTAAGATATATACGTGTTTCCGTACAGTGAACAATCTAATATAATTGGGATGGAGCATATGGTTCATGACACATCTTTTTTCCAATTTCATGTATTTTGTCTTAATTTTTTTAGTGTAATTTTCCCACTGATCTACATTTTCCTTCAACGAATTTTAATTTTAAAATATTTTTAAGTGTTTTCGGTAAATTGTTCATAACTTACCTTGATAATTTATTCCAAATCTAGATTCCTTTAACAAAGAAAATTTTCCCTCTTCCATATGCCTGAAATCGGGTACCAGCTTGTGGCCATGGACATTATTTCCCTTCCATCCAAGTAAAATTTGATTATTTAGATGGTATAAGTTTTAAATTAAGTATTACAAGCTCCACAGTATCGGTTAAATATCGTAGGGCACAAGGTAGGAAAATTGATCATGTAAATCTGCAGTTGTTTACCGATTTTTATTCGAATAAACTGATATGAAGGGAGTCACCGGGATGTTCAAATTGCTGTCGATGAAGCCGTACGTGAGGTGACCTTAAACCAGAGAATAACATTAAGTTACGCCCCATGTAACTCTACACCACATCTCCTCCACAATGAGGAAGGGGGAGAGGCTTCCTGTACTCCAGGCCACCCACCATATTAGTCGTCTTGCATCCCAGTGCAGAAGAGATGGACATATTCAAGTAAGTACATAACGTATATGCTACCTGCACTGAATATTTCTCTACACGTGTCTGCGAATGTCTGTGATGATTTTCTCTGTCTTCTAAAAGAGATTCTAAAAAAATATTCAAGTAGCTATGATGATTGCTAATAAAATCATCTTATCCACAAAAAATGGTAGTGAATAGGCAGACAAATATCATGCCTAAATGGTCAAAACGGAATCTGATACAGACTAAAAAAGAACTCTAAAATAGTAACAGATATTTCGTGGCAGAAAATGGAGTTGTAATTAAAATATTACATTGTTGCTTTCAATGCGTGTTCCTGTTTTACATTTACCTATGTACATTTTGATATTCTACGAACCACGATGGGAAGCATAGAACTAATCTTTCTCGATATTAATTTCAGACGCGAAATGAACGGCTGATTACTAAATTGCTCCTAATTAACTGATTATGTACAGGCAAATATTTGTTTTTACAATACGTGACTAACTTCTAATTTAGCTTCGTTGAATAATTCACTTTTACTACCACTACTGTATGTGTGAAACGAATCCTCTATCTCAGTAGACAATCTTTCCAATGAATAAATCTGGCATGCACGTTGAAGTGATGTTTTCAAATATCAAATTTTAGCGAATGGTTGCAGATATATTGCAATATATCTTCGACTGCAATAACAACCGACAGTTCGAGGTACAGTTTAAGGCAGGGGTGGTCAACCCAAATGATATTTCGGTCCACTTTGTAAATCCATCATAACTCCGCGAGGCCGCATATAAAATCATATATCCCCCTATTAAATTTAGAGCCACTATAGATATTTTTTTTGGATCGAAAACATAAACCCTAATGAATTATTATCATTGTGTTTACTAATATTCTTAAATGTAAATGTAGACTGGGCCGGCGTTAGGGGGGGTTAAGCGGGGCAAAAGTGCCTAAATAAATAGAAATAAAACACAAATTTTAAAATCTGCACCAATAATTTTAAACATTTTTGTATTATAATTTTCTGACTTATACAAAAAAAACCAAAGTGTAAAGTAAAAATATTTTCGGGGGGGAGGGGGAAGAGGGCCTAAGATCGCTTACCCGGGGACCGAGAATTGTAGCGCCGGCCCTGAATGTAGATAATATAATAATAATGATACTAAACGCATATTATAAAGAAATATATAACACTAAAAGTAAATGTACGGAACCACAAATAATTATTTTTTAATACATTGGTTTTCACTACTTTTACCATTATAAATTTTGTAAAAGTATGACTAAGCTCACGGGCCGGAAAAATGTTTTTGGCGGGTCATATGCGGGCCGCGGGCTGGCCACCCCTGGTGTAAGGTATACGTTTTCTGGCGTTTATTTTAATTTACGTTTCTTTCAAGAGCGCCTTTACGTTGCGTGAATGAATGTAGTTTCACATGTACCGGTACGACTAAGGTTGGATAAGAATTATGATATTTTGCAGTAAAGCACGATTACAGTGTTTAATTTTAATTTACTTTGCTTTCTTTAACACCACATTATCAATTTTCTTACTTGCAATCTGTAACCAACGCTACTCCGGGACAAAATTACAGAATTTATCGGAAATGTTTTAGTTACTGTAAAATATAAAATTATTTCCGCTATCTATGTAACTGTATACTTAAATATACAAACAAATACTATAATCTTACCGAGTAGAAATAGTAAGAAAGTAAACTGTTGTCGTAAAGCATTCTTCAAAATATGAAATTTCTTATCATATCCAGTTTTTATCATGCTATCAGTAGCTTCTTATTAAACAAACTCAACCGTTATTTACTTTTATTAAATACGAAATTGTACCTATCTTCATGTAAATACAACGTAAAATTTCAGTAGAATTAACAAATACCGCTTCTAAAAAAAAATGAACCTAATTAAGGTAAGTGTACCTATTGTCAACACGTTGAAAATTTATTTTTTAACTAGCATTTGCCCGCTGCTTCACGCGCGCGTGCCTTGGCAGGTGTAGAAATTATTTACCGATTTTATTCTCTTATCAGACATTAACGTGGAAAGGCATGAACTGTTAATGTATTCTGAATAGTTTCGTTTTGTTTCGGTTAATACGTTAGGTTCGGTTTTCATACTGATGTCAGAGAGTTGTTTTATTCATATTCCTGAAAAATTAACAGTAGTAATTCGTGGTTGTAATTATTGTGCGAAGTATAAACATTTATTGTTTAGAAAGGCTTTCACGGTTCAAACGACGTTCTTTCTTCTGTGCGCTTTCAGAAGCTATGGATTTAGCTTATAGAACCCGGTTATAGGTCAATCGCTTTTCTCGGTGCAGGTTACTTTCATTTGCTCTAGCTATTTCATCTAGTTCTCTTTGACGTTGCAGACGATGTTGTCGGTCTATTTCACTCTCATTTAGCCGAATATTATTTCTGAAAGCAATATTTAACTCAGCTAAAACATAATATTTTTAAATGCTGATATGGAGGATTCCACGTTAACCGTGGTACCGAAAATTTAAATGGATATATAACAGTTGTAACGTTAAGAAAGCTGATATTATAATCATTATGTGTAATTTTTTTTGGCGATTTTATGTGTAAACTTTGCCTGGGATTATATAGCTAGGTATAAGCTTTTTTAAGGATGTATCTGTGGATTTAATGAAAAATATTCTTTCCATGATACTTAACTAAAAAAAGTTTATTTTTAAATGTGGATACCGAGGATTGCAACATAACCACGGTGCCATAAATTTATGTAAAAATAGCAGTAATCTACGACTTAGTCCTCTTGGAAGTGTGCTGAAATATAAAAATTCGTTACCAATAATCACAGCATCTCAATTTTTCTGATTTATTTATTTTTTGTTGTTTTTTATTTTTTGTTGTTTGGATATTGGTTTTATTTTATGTTGATACACCATCAATTATTCCTGCTTTAAAATAGAAATTTACGTGAATTGGAGCTACTCTTGATTTCAAATCGTCGTATCATTACTGTCATTATTTCAGTCAGATATAATTAATCCAAAAATGTCGAGATGTTATCATGGTACAGTTTATGTACTAACGTGCATGTAACTGAAACAATTATTTCTGAGTGGCAACATTATCACAAGTTGTGAATCGCTTGAAATGCAACCTGACAGCTGATATGATGCTTTGTTATAGGCCTAAGAGACGATGCCTGCAGCTTTATAATCTACGCGGTGTAGCATTAGGATATGAAACATTTTTAATTTAAGTTTCTTTCAATATAGCCGTATTTTCTATGTAATTATTTCAGTCGCATGTAAGTACCTGGCGAAACAACCGCCTGGACCAGATGACAATTGACTCGTTTTGTTTAGCATCAGGCATAACGGGTTTAGTTTTAAAATTTACGCGGTGTAGAATAGAATTTTAGGATGCCTAGTTATATTTGAAATAAAAATTCGTTACCAATAATCACAGCATCTCAATTTTTTCTGATTTATTTATTTTTTGTTGTTTGGATATTGGTTTTTATTTTATGTTGATACACCATCAATTATTCCTGCTTTAAAATAGAAATTTACGTGAATTGGAGTTAATCTTGGTTTCAAACCGTCGTATCATTATTGTCATTATTTCAGTCAGATATAATTAATTCAAAAATGTCAAAATGGATCACGGTACAGTATATGTACTAATGTGCATGTAACTCAAGCAATTATTTCTGAGTGGCAAAATTATCGCAAGTTGTAAATCGATTGAAATGCAACCTGGACAGTGATGACAGCTGATATGCTTTGTTATAGGCCAAAGGGACGATTCTTTTAGCTTTATAATTTACGCGGTGTAGCATTAGGATATGAAAATTTTTTTATTTGAGTTTCTTTCAATATATCCGTATTTTCTATGTAATTATTTGAGTCGCATGTACCTGAATTTTCGGATGCCTAGTTATATTTGCACGTTATAGCCACGAGACATATTAATCGAATAAAGTACTTCCAAATATGTGCAATTCCGCACAAGTCATTATGAAAGAAGTATGTTTTATTACTTGCTGATATTTATAATAGCTGTTTTTCAGACATCGCTCTTCGAGAAAAAACTGAATTTCGTATTAAGTATTGGCTTATTGTGGCTGTATTGTACAGAATTCACGTAGCAATTTTGTTCCAGAGACAAACTGTATAACAGTCTACCAGAGACAATACGTCTTCAATATTTGTAATACAACTTTTTCGTAATTCAACAGAACTGTTACGATTCAAGTAAATGCTGATTATACTTGATTCACGTATTCTTTATACTTTGAAGTATTGCGGTCCAGAAAAATGAATCGCAGAAGTAAAAAAAAATAATAAAAAAAAAGGAAATCCTAAATTTTGTCAGGTCTCTTTATGAAAGGAGTGACCGTCTGAATGTGTATAATTATCTGTGGTCTACAGTTTCACATTTCTGAAGTTTTTTACTGACTTTCTTCTTCCCATGGTACATATTAGTCATTAGCTGCTTCTGCAGATGTTGATCAGCAACATTAGCTTTAAAAATTTGGAAACACCATGCAAATTGATGCGGTAGTTTTTGCGTTATTAGAGATCAAGCCTCACTACAAACGCAGCTTGCTTAGAGATTTATAATAGTATAGACTAGCTGGTACCCACGACTTCGTTCGTGATTGTAAAGAATTCATATTGACAGCTTTAGACATCTAACCACCCTAGTGCACGATGGGAGACTCAATACTATTACCACACACAAGTACCAGTCTTCTGCGCTATGTAGTTCCGGCAGCAAGGTAAAATTTACGGATACACACAAGTCTTTGGATGAAACACGAAAATATTCATGATCGACCAATTTCAAACACCATATCTCACACACTCCCACAGTTACCGAATTTCGGCCAACGTTGTGATCGATGGGAGAGACTGTGTTACTACCACACACAAACGCCAGTGATCTGCGATTGATAGTTTTCACTTAAAAGTGATACACCGTGACACATGCGTCTTTGGCAGAAATATGAAATTGCCGCAGGTCGACCATTTTCATCCCCCATATCTTCCACACCCCCATAGCTACAGACATCTAACAACCATAGTGCACGACAACAGACACGATTCTACTACCACACATAAACACCAATGCTCTATGCTATGTAGTCGTGGTAGAAAAGTGAAATCTGCAGAGACACATGCCTTTCGTCGAAATACGAAAATATCCTTGGTCGGCCACTTACAACCACCATATCTACCACAGTACCACAGTTTCTGAAATTCGGCCGCTGTTGTGATCGAAAGGTGACTCTGTGCTACTACTACACACAAACGCCAGTTATCTGTAATCTATAGTTTTCGCTGAAAAGTGATACACCATAACACTTTTGTCTTTGGCAGAAGTATGAAATTGCCACAGGTCGACCACTTTCAACCCCCATATCTCCGACATCCCCATAGCTACCGACATCTAACAACCATAGTGCACGACAGGAAAGACGATTCTACTACCACACACAAACACCAAAAGTCTAAGCTATGTAGTTGTGGCAGAAAAGTGACAAATGCGGAGACAGTCGAAATACGAAAATATCCTTGGTCGGCCAATTACAACCACCATATCTACCACAGTACCACAGTTTCTGAAATTCGGCCGCTGTTGTGATCGAAAGGTGACTCTGTGCTACTACTACACACAAACGCCAGTTATCTGTAATCTATAGTTTTCGTTGAAAAGTGATACACCATGACACATTTGTCTTTGGCAGAAGTATGAAATTGCCACAGGTCGACCACTTTCAACCCCCATATCTCCGACATCCCCATAGCTACCGACATCTAACAACCATAGTGAACGACAGGAAAGACGATTCTACTACCACACACAAACACCTAAAGTCTATGCTATGTAGTTGTGGCAGGAAAGAGAAGTATACGGAGATACGAATTTTTGGTCGAAATATGAAAACGCCCTGCACTGACCAACTTTAATCATTATATCTCCCACATTCCCACAGCTATCGGCATTCGGCCAACGTTGTGCACGACAGGAAACTCCATGCTACTTCCACCCACAAACATCAGTGATCTGTGCTAGGTAGTGGTGGCTGAAAAGTGAAATATAGGAAAAAAACACGTCTATTTTTATATATATATAAGGTTACGAAGCAGTGGCGGATCCAGAGGGGGCTAGGGGGATCAAGTCCCCCCAAAAGTATTTAGGTTCACCCCCGACATCGGTGATTTTTAGATTTGGAGACCTATTTTTTTTTACCTCTACTGATTTTTTAAAGGCGGCACGACTATAAAGCCTACCCTTACGCGACTCAAGCCCTCCCCCCCCCCCCCACACGAAATCTACTAAAGCCCCCCAAACCAAAATCTGCTCAAGGAACCCCCTCCCCAAAATCCTGAATTCGCCACTGTTACGAAGCATCTAAAAATACTTCTTTAAATGAAATTAAATTGCAATGGAGCGCATGCTCCGGTGGCAATTTCCCTAAACACCCATCTTCAGGGCCGGCGCTAGGAATTTCGGTCCCGGGGTAAAATGGGCGACCTTTTTTAGCCCTACAAACTAGCCGTAACCGGGCGACAACGGGCGGAATCTTGGCTTCGAGGCCTGGGTCCCTGCAGCCAGTGATCGGGGCCTCCCATCAGCCGGCGGGCCCGGGTACATTTGACCCGCATAACCCCCCCCCCCCCCGCTAACGCCAGCCCTGCCCATCTTCCCCCTTTTCTCCATCCACCTACATTTACCCTTTACTAATTTTAACTTAAAATTTTTTCAATGTTTTTGACAAATTATTCATCATTTCTCATGGTAACTTATTCCAATCCCTGACACCCTTACCTAAAAAAAGAGAATCTTCCTACACCATTGTGCTTTAAATCGAGTGCCAGCTTGTGGTCATGGTCATCTTTTCCCTTCCATTCATTACTTCCAATTCTTACACCAATATCTTCTTAATAACTATGCAGACTAAAGTAATTTTCTGCATCATGAATATTTATATTCCATTATCCATAAAACTTACTCGCAAATTGTAAGTGTAAATAAAATTATATAAATAGAAATCTCTTCGTTTACTGCTACACAGGGCCGCATTTAGGATCTATAGGCTCCTAGGCTATACATGTGGGGCGGGCCCTTTAGGGTCTGTATGTAGCCCCTAGGTTCTAACTGTGGTGCGGATAAAGCAATATCGATTACTTTTTATTAAATTAATAAACTTTTTAACACAAAACAATTGAATAACGTAATGATAGTAAAAATGTACGAGGATAACTTACTGAAGTATCGAAAGTTCAAAACGTTCTTTATCTTATATCTTTAAACGAGCAATTCTTGTATATAAATATATATTTCGGATCTCGGAAACGGCTATGACGATTTGGATGAAATTTGATATTTAGATAACGTTTTGATTTTTAAGATTACCTATATAGTTATCTTCCCTACAAAAAAGCGAATTTACAAAATACGAACATTTTTTTCAGTTGGTATCTCGAAAACGGCACTAGCGCCATCTCGTAGATAATTCAGGTACCAGAAAGTCTACAAATAGATTCTCATTGATTTCAAAGAATATTTAAACGAACAGTTCTTATATACTGGCTGACCCGTGGAAATATTAGCACTGCAAGCTTATTTGTAAAACATTTAAAAAGGAAGGTAATTAAAAATTTATAATTGGTTTTGTCAGAAGTGATACTTTACAGAAACTTCTTTGAAAATAATATTACTGGTACCAGTTCAAAAATAATCATCGTTAAAAGTGGTTGTTAGTTTGTCATTAAATACTACCACGCGAGGTATGAGCATAGATTCATCGGAGTGAATGAATTTACCACTGATGATGTTCTATCATTACCGTGACGTCACAATCTGATGATGAAATCTTATAGAACCCGACGAAACATATCGAAAATAAAGAATAAATGTTCTTGATATCTCGCTTGGTATTCGAGATATAGCATGTAGAAAATCGGTTATAGGTATAGTTCCTTGTGCTTTTGGCGACGTTTCTTCTGATCCAGGCCGTATTTCAACCTAACAACCATTAGGAACAAAATAAAACATTGAAAGTACATTACCACCATACAGACATATTGGTTTTGGTGGATTTTCTTTCAACCTAACAACCATTAGGAACAAAATAAAACATTGAAAGTACATTACCACCATACAGACATATTGGTTTGGTGGATTTTCTTTCTGGTCCAGGCCGGATCGAATCCTAACCTCTTCATTCGAGATATCAGAAAAATAAATTCTTTATTTTCGATTTTCGACGAGTTTCATACGAATTCATCATCGAACTTGGCTATGGCGAACTTTATCTTCTGGTCCAGGTCGCATTTCAACCAACCACGTCAATTTTGAGTTACGATATCTCGAGAACTAAGCGAGATATATATATAAAAAAATATTTTTTACTTTCAGTTTTTCTCGTCGGGTTAGATAAGAATCCATCATCAAGGGTTATCGAGAATCCCCTGAATTACCACAAATCTCGCACAATTAATTAATCCCTGACTTGCATTAAGATTTCTATTTAACATAACAATATCATTTTTCGTTGAAAGCAATTAATGAGGCGGTCTCGCAAAATGGATCTAGCGATTTGGATGAAATTTAATATGTAAATAACGTTTTGCTTTTCAAGTTTTTAACACGATTAAAAAAAAAAAAAAACAATTTTTTTATTTGGTATCTTTAAAACGGCTCTAACCTCATTACGTAGAAAGTTCAGGTACCAGTAAGCCCACTGATGTTAGTTAAGCTTCTCTTTGGTTAACTGTGCACCTCAAAACGCCTAGGAAGCCTTCAAACCTTTTACTTTAATCAAACTATACTCGAAATCTTGGATATTGAACAGAAATCGAAATATGCCGAGCGAAGATCGGACACCCAGGTACTGTTACTGAAGTGAACAAGGTTAGCAAGTGATGCTTGGATGTTCAATTTTTCGACTGATGATCGATAAATAACGTGCTGCCTATTGTAGTTGCAACCAAGCATCCTCAGCAAAAGCCACCAGAATTACATACTTAAAAGTTTTAATAACAAAATGAAACAGAAGGTCTTCATACTATAATAAAACAAACGATAAAAAATTATTAAAATCACCACAGCACGCAATGGAGAAAGATTAAAAATTCAATACTGATTGTTAACAGAAAGACAGTGACTAATATATTTTTTATTTTTCATTTTTGTATGTGGTGCGGGCCCGTTTGTGGTGCGGGGCCCTTAGGCTACAGCCTATGAAACCTGTGCCTAAATGTGGCCCTGCTGCTACTGTCAACACTTTGAATTAGATGGGCTCTTAAATTCGACACATTTTGTACAAGTACTAGACACCCTTTTCTCAATCCTTACTTAGCATTAGGGTTAGAAAAGAATAAGAACTGATCAAAAGAGATTGACAGAACGAGCCTGGCCCAAATGTAAGAAATTCAAGACGCAGATGGGGTCCCATAGGTACTAATTTACACTAAATCCCTTCATAAAAATAAAATAACAATCCTTTGCATCATATGCCAGCTTTACATGAATTACTTAGCAAGTAGTGGATTTCACTATCAGCTTAAGGCTAGTTCCTAGCTACATCGGATGTAACGCAGACCGACACCTTGTGTCAGCTTTAGGTTTCTAGTGCCGCATCGAAAAAGCATAAAAAGACTCATTGTTGTAAAAGGCACAATGATTCGTTTAGGATTAAAACTCAATTATTAGTGAGGAATATAATTCGATACCCCTGTCAATTTAAGGAATACGCAATAATTTAGGTACTGTACCTATGTTACACACAGAGGTTATCCAAAACAGAAACCAAGCGTGGTGGGTGAGAAATAGGCTCCAATTAGAAAATGATTTGGTTAGTTGCGTCTCATAAATACAACGATTCGACAATTTGTTAAAAAAATAAACAGGCACAGCCTTCTCACAGAAAATTTTGTAAAACCTGTTGAAAAACAGTGCTATAATAGAACGACCGGGAAACATCCATTTATGAAAATGACTTATTTTCTAATAACTCATTGTGTAATTGCAACTAAACCATAGTTGTTTCATTCATAAATATTATTAATCATGTCCGCACAACTGTTAACATGCAGCTGCATTCTCAACGAGTTGAAGAATATATGTTTTACTGTTATATTCGATCTATCATCATCGACAAAAAAAAAAAAAAAAAAAAAAAAAAAAAAAAAAAAAAAAAAAAAAAAAAACGTAGACAGTATGTACAATTATGTTAAGCTTTTTTAAAGCTTATGAAATAAACGATGTCTATGAACCCTTGTATTAATCTAGTACTATATTGCTCTAAAAAATCTACCATAGGCTAAAGGGGCATCTATTATAAGGAAGAATGAAAATGGCTTGTTTTCTAATAACTTATCACGCAATTACAACTAAACCATAGTTGTTTTGTTCATTAACTTTGTTAATAATTTAACCACAACTGTCAAAGATGGGTGCAGGATAGGGGATAGGGAAATTGCCACTGGAGAGTGTGCTCCATTGCAATTAAATTAAATTAAACATGCAGTTGCATTCTCTCCGAGTTCAAGAATATATCTTTCGTATGTTTTACTGTTATTTCGATTTATCATCACTGATACCAAAAAATAAAATAAATTTTTTAAAAAATATGGAAAAATAGAAAGACAATACTGAAATCCACTTCAACCATTATAAACATCACAGCCTTTACGATAGTTGCTAATACAGAATTAATTGAACTAATACAATGTCGGTGTACGATGGATGAGAAAGACTAAAATCAACTTGCCCCGTTTCAACGAACAAAACTTTTATTTTTATATATTCATTTTGAATTTTAGTATAAACGAACCTCAGGATCAGAGAACTTACAGATGTGTGCGATGTTAAACAGTATATGAAATATTTACTTCTGAAACATCCCAGCATTCTCCTTGATCCCGCAAAACGGATTTGTGCTCGTTCCGTTCGAGCTCCCCAACAATCTAACAGGCAGGATTCTAAAATCTACGCAGTGGAGCAGCCTATCTAGATAGCAGCCAAATCTGGCCACGGCCCCTGCCGGCCCAAAGCTCATTTGTTACGTATTTTACCACATTAACAGATCCATCTAGATCGTCGCGTGTTCATAACACTCGGTCACGCAACTAGCATTGTTATCTGTGAATCGTGACATTGGTTTCAGAATAATGGACGCACGAAACCGGCTTAGACGGCTGGACTACCAGCAAGCCATAGAGTAGACAAAACATTACCAGGCAAGAATTTTGACGTTTTGTGTACAGGAAAACGGCTGAAAGTTTTATTATTATTCAAAAATGTGCAATAATTAGTGCAGATTTTACTGTGTCTGTTACTTCCGGTGCCTATTGGATCATGAAAGGTAAGTTAAGCTGTGCAGCTTCTACCTCGGCAACGTACCTATCATCATGATAGTCTCGTGTCGCGGGTTAGATTGCGGACTTTTATGCATGGCTGTAGATCATCTTGTTTATCTTTTGCACCGAATTTAAAGATTAGAACAGACCTTGTGATATTGATGGGGAACGAAATTGCTTGCTGAAGACTTGAAATGTAAATATCTTGGCATTACATTTGATAACAAGCTTAACTGGGCAGAACCCATTGGACAGGTGGTAGGAAAAGGTTTCAAAATTCTGCACTTGTTGGAGAGAGTGATGAGGGGATGTACGAGAGAAGTAAAGAATTTGGTTACAAAACTTTGGTCAGACCATTGCTCGAATAGGGGACCCACATTCTGCGTATCAAATACAGGAGTTGGAGAGGGTGCAAAAAAGGGCTACTAGATTTGTTTCTGGATATTATCGCAGAATGCAATCAGTAACAGATATGATAAAGGAGCTGGAATGGGATTCATTGCAAGACAGGAGGAGGATGAGGAGGGTCATGGGAGTGTACATGGCATATACTGGCGTTGAGGCATGGAAAGATATTGCAATAGGTATGAAAAGTAGTGCATGGAAGGGAAATGATGACCATGACCACAAGTTGGCACTCGACTTCAGGCACCAGGGTGTGGGAAGATTCTCTTTTTTAGGTAAGGGTATCAGAGATTTGAATAAGTTACCAAGGGAAATGATGAATAATTTACCGAAAACGTTGAAAGAATTTAAAGTTAAAATTTGTAGAGGGTAAATGTAGGTGGGCGCAGGAAAGGAGGAAGATTGGTGTGTAGGGAAATTGCCACCGGAGCGTGTGTTCCATTGCAATTAATTTAAATTAAATGATGTAGTACTAATACCTCAATACTTACACAGCGTTTCATTTAGGTGAATGTAATGTCACCGAAGTCAAATTCTTTATTTTTATTAAAGTGCTTCACCGATGTATGAATACTCAGAGAAGGCATATTAGAAGAATCGAGACAATGGAAATGAAATTTGAAAAGAGTAAGATTGCAATAATAGACTGTACAAGCTGCGAAATAACATGCGAAGAAAGTAGTTAAAGAGGGACAATTACATATCAGAACAAAAAGATTATTAGTTAATAAACCATGTTACAGAAAATATGTCACTTGAATTTGGAAACAAAAAGACTTCGATGACGACCAAGGCACAGATGGAGGATAGAAGTACGATAACGTGTGCAATACAGAGGATTGAACTGAGTAGCTGTGGAAGAGGAAAAAATGTTTGTATTACAGATTGACCCGGTCAGCAGGTAGAAACTGCCCAGATGGAGATGGCGATGTTCATAGCAGAATTCATGTCACAAATCCGTGTTATTTCGTAACTAAAAGCTGATTTTCCATAGTGTAAAGATCAGTTTGAAGATGTGGTGATTGAAATCGTCCTCCAAGTTTTATTTTTCAAAGACGAACTGTTACATCTACGAGGCAAACTTGATCGACATATATTAAGAAAGCATCCGTTCTTTCATTTTTCGCTTCTCTTTTCAGTTAGGGTGAATTAAAGTGTAGAGTAATGATTTAAAAAAATTTAAGACCAGACATTATTTCATCTATAAAAATCTTGTCACAAAAATTTAATCTACACAAAACTTTTACTATTTCACGAAACCCTCGTTTCTATACTGATAAAATACGTAGTGAATGATTTAACTGCCCTTGAAATCAGGGTTAAGAAGAACTGAAATATCCAGGGCTGTGTAATGAAGTTACTACATTCTTCTGAATGGACTTTAGCAAACCACCAAACAGGTGAATCTAAGAGGAACACACGTGCGCAGTCAGGGTTCATCGACCACTCTGACGTCACAAAAGCCACCACCTGTATGAGACGATCCTTTGCGCAAACCTGCTTGATTCTATGAAAATGGATCTAATCTTTTCGTTGTCGTGCAAGCTAAATAGCAGTGAGACCAAACCGATCACTGCCGTCAAAACTGGAATTTGAGCTGGTAGCTGTACACGTAAAATGAAGAATATGTACTGCTCCAGGTGACCGATACAGTTTCTGGATTCTTTGCAGTAGTGAACACTTTCAAACTAGTGGTTCACTTAGCGAACACACTGTCTCTTCCCAACCAGTATCAGATGCCAAAATTCTGTCCCTGGCCTATGGTGTGTTTATTTACGAATCCACGTGTAAGAACTTGACCGACGCTCAGCCCACAAAGAGCAGCGCCGTCGGTACCAAGAAGGCAAGAAATCGTGGAGTCTTCATGTTATGAAATACTACAACGAATTTATAAGCATGTTGGCTCTTAAGCTGCTGCGCGATTATTCTCGTGCTCCGATGCAAAAACTAATAGATATGCACATTGATAACGTGTATGTACTATATACAGTTAAAATTAGAAATTAAAGCATATACAAATTTGCCGATATTTGATTCTAGTATAAAGTAGCGCGCAGAAGGAACTGATAAATAAAGCAATAGATATCACATTTGTCGTCATTTATTTTACTCAGTCTTGGGTAATTTAATTGATATTTTCTAGAGCATTCCAAAATGTATGTACATTTCAAATTTTTCTCTTTAGTTCACACAGGTAAGTGAATCTTACGCGTAAATCTTCAATGTTGAAGCAGACTTTCTTCCAGATAATTTTCTATAACCAAACCCGTCTTTTCCGATCCTTAGACGTAAATAACAGCATCTTCTTTATTGGTGATAACACATAAAATAAAACACATTTGTCAAATGAGACAACATTAGCGTTCCAGGATATTCCATGGTAATATTTGCCAACCAACTGACACTTTGGCTGCTACCTTCAAATGATAGTGATTATTCATGGATACGAGTGTGCCAATAATGTTGTCAGATTTTACTATGCATAAACTGACCTCTTTGAAGACAAACACACCCTCTCTCGCCTTGAATCAGAGTCAATGCGTGATCTAGGGCGAAGAGGGGAGGGGAGAGGGGGGAGCAAACCTGGATGCTTAACCCTGGCGCAGCGGCAAGTTCGGAGCGGGGTGGCAAGATCATATTTGAAAGGACGGAAAATGGTAAATTCGTGTGGCGGCGACTTCGAGAGGCATCCTCAGGGGGCAGCAATCTTTAATTTTT
Source organism: Vandiemenella viatica (assembly GCA_031002005.1). Lineage (NCBI taxonomy): Eukaryota > Metazoa > Arthropoda > Insecta > Orthoptera > Morabidae > Vandiemenella > Vandiemenella viatica. Next base: position 136,926,034 of record JARYHS010013631.1, on the reverse strand, counting down.
GCCCCGGCCCGGAAAATTTGTAGGTCCGCCGCTGTCAAGATTGCATCCAAGAATTTGGTTTTCATGTTTATGCTGCATGTGTACTGAACGAGGGACGCTGTTATCATAACAGCCTCCGCACAACTCTAGTTAGAGGTTTGTACACCACAAAATGATCACGCAATATTAGGCAGTATGCTGAAGTATTGTTAGGAAAATTTATTCTACTAACAAACTTTAAAAGAATATTTACTGGCCCCATCTTAATTAATTCGTACCGTCGCGAACAGTCAATTATAGAAACTGGAATGTGAAGAATTTTGTCAGCCAGGTATAAATGAATGTTATATAAGACTGTGACTCTATTTTTAGTAATGTTAGAAATTTTCGTACGGGAACGATTCGTCGTTCAGGTAGACTTTAACAATGATGATACTGCAGTGATCAAAATGCATGAACTAGTTACCTTTATGTGTTTTCGTTTGCCTTCATTCTCAGAGTTACATACGTTTCTCCAACTATGATAAGATTTTTACATTCTGAAATTAACATACGGAGGCTTCTTACTCTACAGCTTTAAGCAAAACAAGTCTTGCACTGTCTCCTACACATACATAAAACATCTTTCAGTTGAGCTTGCTCATCACAAATTTACACTTCTGTGCATTTTAAGCTGCTTTAATGTATGAATTGGTGTCATCTTTAGCACGAATCATACTAGTTCCTGTTTTACTTTTCAAAGTTGCCGTTTAAATTCCCCGACGAACGCTAAAAGCATACTCATTGGTACACAGACATCGAAATACTGTAGTTGTTCACAAGTTTATGTTCCACCCATCCTGCACAGTTGTTGATAGTCGCTTGAAATGGTATGTTGGTATATGGGCCTCAAAAGGCATTTTATCGACCCCTCGCTTCAGACTCAGGCGGGCTCCTAAGCTACAGCCTATTCTTAAATGCTGCCCTGCAACGTGGGTCTTTTAACTGTATCCGAGTAGTATGCCCCCGCAGACGAAAATTCTGCAGCCAGCAACATAGGATAGGGAAACGAAATTCCTTATGGGCACTATTACTGATCTAGTCTTGGATGAGTCCTAATGCTGGAGGATGCCATCATGGTGTTTCAGCGACCTCGCCCGATAAGCGGGTGGCAACATGTAAGTATAAATGGAAAAATTAAATTCGGTAGGAAAGCCCACAACTCCAGCATAAAAACTAAATTTTGTGTTAATCCGATCATTCGTACTATCGTTACTCGCAAGTCAATAGACATGAACAAACTTGCAGACATGTATCAAAACGGCGAAAATAGTCACAATATCTTGAGAAGAACAGCAAGTATAAGTTTACAATTTTCGGCGGATTATGTTACTTTGAACCTGCCATTTTGGCCGTACATGTTTCATTAAGGTTTTGAAGCGGTTTTCCACAAGAATGGCTGATCCCGAATATATGACTTGAAAAGTACCCGCTTCGCAAACAAATCAACCATTAAGATAGTTTACTTTGCTTACAGAGGGCGATAACCTGTTCCTCCCCCCACCCTCTCCCAAGTTAACCTGTGTTTAACAAGTACATCCTAGAAATACGAGCGCGTCGTTGAAGGTTTTAACTAAATCTAGCTGTGGATAATTTCCAGACAAGTTAGAAATCTTAATATATACGGTAACGTATAAATGTTTCACGGCTACTGAAGCGCAGTTTCTGCAGGGCCGGCGTTAGGGGGGGTTAAGCGGGGCAAAAGTACCCGGGGCCCGGGCCACCAAAGGGGGGGCCCGCCAGCCTGGGTGCCTAAATAAATAGAAATCAAACACAAATTTTAAAATCTGCACCAATAATTTTGAAAATTTTTATATTAAAATGTTCTGAATTTATCAAAAAAAAAGTGTAAAGTAAAAATATCTTCGGGGCGGGGGTAGAAGGGTCTAAGATCGCTTACCCGGGGCCCGAGAATCCTAACGCTGGCCCTGAGTTTCTGTTATGTGATTTTTGCTCTATGTATACAGTATTTCAGTTTAGGTGAAAAATAGATGCATGTTATCCCAGTCCAAGTCGTTTAGCCGACATGTGACAGGAATGAAGGAGGCTGGTCTTAAAATACGATTCTCAATGCTAGAATGGAGCTGTTGTGTGAAGACCTCATGAAGAATCGCAACCACTTTTCCCCGCTTCCCTTCCACAACAAAATCAAAATGAATGCTATTGGTTTGAGGAGCCAGTTGAAAATATTCTCTGCTTTATAGCGATATGAATGTGGGCATCGACTTGTTTGTCAGACTTTCTGTCTACTTCATGGCCCTCGCACTTTAGATCACAGAACCAACTTAAATTTAAGGACATCCGTATTCACAACTATAACCCATGTGTATATGCAATCTGAAGGTTGAGTTACAGCAGGACGATAATATTCGATACTAGTTTGCCCGGCAAGCGTTACAATGCCTATTTTTATTTCATAAGTGGGTACGCATACAGAAAACAGACACATTAACATGTACCATATAACTGAAAGACTGATTTTTATCCATTAAATTACAATTGAAAAAGTTTATTCTGGTGCTTTGGGTTCTTCTATATTTTCGGTCTTCTGCAAAAGCGGAGTAACCAGCGTCGCTCGTCAGGTGGATATGAAAGTTCTGATGTTACAACCGTTTTGATCGAATTGTAGTTAAAAATTCTCCATCACTTTCGAGATATTCGCGAAAACTTGAATGTTTTCATGTGTAAATTTTGTTAATGAAGGGTGATGTGTGAAAGTGGACTGGTTTTTGTCAACCTAATACAGGTAATACATTTCTCTTTGTTTTAAAGTGTAACTAAGTTTCTATAAACAACTTTTGAATTAAGATGGGTGTGAGTAAAGGGGAGGAGGGGTTGGATTTTTGTAAACCAAATGTAGACAGTACTTTTCTGTTTGCTTTAAAGTATACCCGTGCAAAGTTCCTTCAAAGTTCCTTGAAAAAAATTAATGGGGTGGAAAGGGTGAGAGCGGTTGGGTTTCTGAAAATCAAATTCATACAGTATTTTTTATGATTGTTTACGTGTTCAAAGGACCAGTGACGTCGGATGAAACCTGTATGTATAAAAAACGTTTACAAAATTAAGGGGGTAGAAAGGGGGAGAGAGGTAGTGTTTCTAAAAACCAAATGAAGACACTATTCTTCTGTTGGTTTTAAAGAATACATGTGTAAATTTCCGCCGATTCTGGATAAAAACTGTGAATATGTGTAAAGAACATTGACAAAAAGGGGTGGAAAGGGGAGAGGGGTTGGGTTTTCGCAAATAAAATGTATACAGTATTTTTCTGTTTTGTTTTAAAGTATACGTGTGAAAAGTTCCGTCGATATCGGATAAAAATTGTAGGTGCGTATAAAAAACATTGGCAAAAATTATGGGGGTGGAAAGAGGGAGAGGGATTGTGTTTCTGGAAACCAAATGTTGACAGTATATTGCTGTTTATTTTAAAGTATATGTGTGCAAAGTTCCATCGAAATCGCATAAAAATGTAGGTTCGTATAAAATTAAGGGCTGTGGGAGAGGGGGTGATTGTTTTAGATTTATTTTGGTCAGAAACCTCCGCACGTGTGCACACAATAACTCATCAAAGTTTAATCGTAATCGGATGAATGGTATAGGAACGCAAAGAAGACGAACATCTAAACAATCATTAATTTGTATATATAAGTTGTGGCGTTTGCTACTCCACAGTCCCGGAAACCATTTCTTTATCGCTGGATTTGTTAAAGTAACAGATCTTCTTTCATTTAGCCACTATTGTAGAAGACGACTGCTGAAGGAATGCGTCGAGCTGGTTTAGTAGTTGAGTCACGGAATGCAACACCATACGGCATACGAAAGAGATGTTGGGAGGGGATATAACTCCAGGGCAGATCGAAGAGAGAGTGTCTACGCAGCAGAGTTGCAACCTATAGACAGGCGTGTAATGTATCCGTGCGTTTAAGGGACACGTGACGACTGGTGGATCCAATTATTCGTTTCAGTCATGTTATTTCAACTGTTGCATATTATTGATTTTTTATAGTAACGAAAATTACAATCAAACTTCCTAAAATCGTTTTAAAAAAATAAATGAAATGAAGTATAAAGTATAATTTTGAATTCTATAGTGAAAATAAGTTACTGTATTAATGCAATATACCGATTTACAAACGTCAGGTCCGTATTTCGAACTGTTTCTTATCCTAGTCAACCTAGCAGATTATTATTCATTATTTAATAACCAGGGGGGCTTCACCTGTTTGATGACGTTTAATTTAAACTTACCTGCCTGTCGTAAGCAAAAAAAAAACAAAAATGAATAAATAAATAAAAAAAATAAAAAATAAAAATAAATAAAAACACAAAAAATGCTATGATGCCCTTTTGTCGATGCCTGATTTCAAATTTAACAATGTCTTGAAACCTTGTCCAAAGCTACCAATAAAAACATAAATTTTACAATTTTTTATCAACAATATCGATTAATTTTTCAGAAGACCAGTCGAAAATATCGTCAGGTGAAAATTTCTGATGAACTTTAAAATTAGCTAAAACATTTACCGCACTTTCCGCAATTATGAAAAAAGTGTCATAAGAATTTCTATCTATTCCTAACAATACTTCCGTTCCCGTAACTCCCTCTCCCGCACCATTGGGTCCCATCGAAGTAGTGATCCCCGTGGCTTTCTTTCAATTAACTTTCTTTCTCAGTCAATACAGCCAACACGTCTCCAGAAGGTTTTCATCAATTCTACCTGCATTCTGCTGGTTCTGCATCGATTTTCTTACCATTTATTTTAATATTTTTCACTTTCTCACTGTCAAAATTTATAGAAATTTACTTTTATCGACCTTGATAGTCTTAAATTAACCTCCGCAATATATGTCATTCAAAATGATGTTTTTTTGCCCTACTCTGCGTGTCAATCTGGTGTGGTTACAGGTCTCTAAAGCTGCGTGTCCACTACGCGCGGCAAACCCTCGAACATTGGCTCGCGCGGCAGCCGCGCATAATGGATACGCTGTTGACACGCGAGCCAGCTCGAACATTGGCGCGGTCGAACATGCCGCGCTGCGAGCCATTCTCTGTCGGTCTCTAGGCGCGCGGCAAAGGCCCCCCACTAATTGGCTCGCGCGCAGTTGGGACGGCGGTGTCGTTCTTGGAGTTGGCTCGCGTGGCACAGCGACAGTTTACTGCCATGAACAACGAAAAGTGTCGATTTCTAATACAGCTGTATGGCGCGAATTTTTTTTGTGGAATAGTAAATGTGCAGATTACCACAACAAAACGCTGAGGGACGATGAATTGAAGGAGGTAAGTTCAGCCATGGGCTTAGGGGACATCCATAAATTACGTGAGGGGTTTTCGGACCCCCCCCCCCTTCTGGTGAGATCTGGTTAGACACCCCCCCCCCTCCCACAGATCGTCTTCGCAGCTTTTTGAGACTTTTTTTTTTAGGTCTCACCGACACTTTTCTACGAAATACCCCCCCTAAAGTCGACTTTCGCGCCATTTGTAGACCTTTTCTTTAGCTCTACAGTCCTACCCAATTTTAAAACATCTCACGTGAGATTTCCGTTGATCCTCCCTCCCCCTTGGTGAGATTACTCTGGACCCCCCCCCCTATTTCACCTCACGTAATTTATTAATTTATGGATGCCCTCTTACGCGTTTCCGACTTAAAGAAGAAGACTACGCTTCTGGCATCATACAGAAGAGAAAGATCAAGAATAGCTAACTCTCATTACTGGTTCTGGAAAGTATTTATTATTTAACACTTATAATGATCCCCACGGTGTAATTTTTGCTATGTATGTCTACAATATAAGCCATATGGTAGCCTGCAGAACAGAATGTAGCACCACTCATATTCCTACTTGTGGAAGTCTCAGTAAAAATGGTCGCGAAATCTGACTGTGCCTGCATTGCTTGCCGCGCGACTCTGGCTGGGTTGCGTTGGCTCGCGCGGCAGCCGCGCTCGTCAACAGAAACCCACGAACATTGGCTCGCGCGGCGATACCTGGCACCAAGCCAGGTATCGCCGCGCGAGCCAGTGTTCGAGGGTTTGCCGCGCGTAGTGGATACCCAGCTTAAGGTTACTCGGCGTGCATTGAACCACCGTTTCGCTACCAGACCAATCTTGTCCCTTCCCTTCATCTTGTGGGAGAAATTTGCTTCTCGGTTACATCGACACAGCGGTCAGCTCGGGCAGATAGGAACGGGTGGGGTTGTAAGGTGAAGTGCGGGGCAAGGGGATGATGACCTTGAGCCTCCAGTTCGAATGAATATGGTATAACTGATTAGTTTTGCGGTTCACTTAATGGACTGTACTGGAAGCAAGAGCGACATTCAGGTAATAACCGGCCAAGTGTTAGTTGAGTCTCGCAGATTTAATATTCCGTTATCTAATGACCAAAAAACATTTCTCGTATAGAGTATGTCATATGTAGTGTTGCCAGGTGTCCCGGTTTGCGCTGGACGTCCCGTTTTTCAGGGGTCTAGAGACGCGTCCCGATTTGCCGTCAATCAGGACGCCAAATGTTCCGATTTTTTTAGCTAAATGATAAAAACCCACTAGTCGTCGCAAAAAATGAAATCACTTGTCTCACGTCGAAACGTATCGCAGCCATCCAGCAATGCTATTCATGGCTTATGGTACAACTGACCCCACTAACCTGCGCATTGTGCCAAAAACAGTTTAGCATATCTCACTGTGGCAAAATGATATAGCAAAACACCTAAAATCTGTTTAACAACTGCGCTGAAAACCGATCAAATGTGCCCCAAGAGTTAAGAAGTGATAGCTGCTTAAGTCACAAAGACATATCACTCGGTGAAGCACGCCTTGTCGTGTTCGGTTTACTCGACTGTGAATCAAAACTCGATCGTACTTCTTATAATGATTCTAAAATTGCCGAGAAATTGTCGTTTGGAAGAACAAAGGCCAGTGGGATTGCACATAATGGTGTAGATTTGGTATTTACTCAAGAAGCGATCGAAACTCTTCCAAATGATACATTTTATAGTATTGCTACAGACGCCCCCCCTCACGGTGGTATAAAAAAATTTCCGCTGATTGTAATATTTTACAGTCCAACTGCAAATTCAAAAATTTGACTTTCATGAAGACGCAAATGAAGCTGCATCAGCCACGCATAAAAATTTAGTGGAACGACCAAGGAGCCCAGTATTGGGATATAGTAAACATCTTAGTAGTTACTATGCAAACAACGCAGATGTGAACTTTAGGTGCTGCAATTCAGCTTTTCCAGTTACTGCACAATGATAATAATCAAATTATATTAGTGGGATCTCCTACAAACATTTTGCATGGTAGTGTAGGATATGCTTTGAGTATGAGTAAATTTGAATTGGAAAATTTCATCCTGAAACTGCATAGTCATTTCTCATACTCCAAACGAGCTCAAGCTTTGAAATACTTTTACGAGAATCATGAATCTGAATATTTGCTTTCATGGCATCAATACCGGTTTCAAACGTGGCAACTGAAAGGAAATTTTCTCTGTCTTAAATAATTTGGTCTGAGATCACGAATAATCACTGGAGCATGTCAAAGCAGAGACACAAATTAAAACCAGCTTCAATTTGTCTTGTAGCGAATTTTATAGCTACGTTATTACCAAAAATGTGTAATACAAGTAATGAAGTCTAAATACAATTTTAATAAAAAAAAAAATACTTTTTACTTATTAATAAAATAAATAAATACTTATAATTCAATTTGAAAATACACTCTTTCCATAATATTTTGTTACTAATCGTAGCCAACAAGTCTTACTATTATTATAATATTTAGTAATAAGATACATAAGTTCCTATCATATGATAGACAGAAATCTATATAAATTACCATTGTACTGCATAAATCATCACCGAGCGAAGCGGTGTAACGGTTAGCGTTCTCGCCTCGCATTCGGGAGGACGGCGATTCGAATCCCCGTCCGGGCATCCAGATTTGGGTTTTACATGGTTTCCCAAATCACTCCAGGCAAATGCCGGGATGCTTCCTTCAAAATTCCATGGCCGAATTCCTTCCCATTCCTTGCCCCCCCCCCCATCCTTTCCTGTCTCGAAAGACCTCGCTGTTGAGAGACATAAAGCAGTTAAAAAAAATCATAAAAATAAACGTGAATTATATAATAACCTATGTTTTGTGGGTTGTCCCAATTTGTAACCCCGAATCTGGATTTTATGACCTTCCGTCCCGATTTTTAAAAATCTGGCAACACTAGTAATATGGCACCTCGGCTCTCCAAAACCGCTAACCATGCTGCGCGCGCTGCTAATGGTATCTTTCAGTTACAAACCACATAAACTAGGTGTAAGCCCGTCATCGTGTTTTGGGTGTGTTCGCTGGTCTAGAATAGTTCCACATTTACCGCGATATATGCAGCCTGGACCAAAATTAATATTAGTACTAATTTTATTTTGTTAAGCAACTGAGAAGGAATGACTAGCCAGAACATTATGTTGAAACTTGAAAGCATAAATATACATAATAATAACACACAATGAAGAAAATGCAGCTACAGTATACACGTAAGAAACGTAAAAGGTAAATAAAAACGTAATGTATAAAAATAGTTGTTCTGGTTTATGGATTGTAAGTTCCATAAATATAGAAATAAAAAATAAAGAGAAACACACGTGAAAATGTAATGACCCACCGTAAAAAGTAAAACAATCAGCCACGTTTTTAATTTTAATATCCTTAACCTATTGTCTGCTGTAACCACAAGTCTTTTGTCCAATGTAAATACTTAAGTACAGTACCTAAAGATGACAGACCAGCTTGACAGTACTGGTTAAAAAATGGAAGGACTTAAAAGAATCGGAATGTATGTACAATTTTATCCCACGTTTTTTCAGCCATAACGTTTTATCATTTGTTTTCACTAAATTCACAAATTTAATTTTAAATGAAATGCTACGAAATGATAAGCAAAATTAAAGCTAAGATATTCAAAACCTCCTACACCGAAGAGCCAAAGAAACTGGTATATGCATGCTTATGTAAAAACATATATGGCTGCGGTCGGCAACGCCTATAAAAGACAACAGGTGTCTGGCGTAGGCGTTAGATCGGTTACTGCTGCTACAATGGCAGTTTATCACGATTTAAGTGAGTTTTAACGTGGGGTTATAGTCGGTGAACGAGAGATGGGACACAGCATCTCCGAGATAGCGATGAGGTGCGGATTTACCTATACGACCATTTCACGAGTGCACCTTGAATATCGGCAATCCGGTAAAACATCAAATCACCGGCATCTCCGCGGTTGGAAAAAGATCCTGCAAGAACGGGAACAACGACGAATGAAGGGAATCGTTCAACGTGACCGAAGTGCAACCCTTGCGCAAATTGTTGCGGATTTCAATGCTGAGCCATCAAAAAGTGACAGCGTGCGAACCATTCAACGAAGCTTTATCCATATGGGCTTTCGGAGCCGAAGGCCTACTCGTGTACCCTTGCTGAGTGCACGACATAAAGCTACATTACGTTTCGCCTGGGCCTGTCGACACTGACATTGGACTGTTGATGTTTAGAAATATGTTTCCCGGTCTGACGAGTGACGTTTCCAGTTGTATCGAGCGGATGGACGTGTACGGGTATGCAGACAACTTCATGAATCATGGACCCTGCATGTCAGCAGGAGACTGACTGCTCAAGCTGGTGGAGGCTCTGTAATGGTGTGGGACGTATGCAGTTGGAGTGACATGGGGCCCCTGATACGTCTAGATGCGACTCTGACAGGTGACACGTACGTACACATCCTGGCTGATTATCTTCATCCATTCATGTTGATTGTGCATTCCGACAGACTTGGGCAAATCCAGCAGGACAATGCGACTAAGGATTGCAATCCCGTAGTGTTTTCAATCCCGCGGGATCCGCGCGGGATTTGCGGGATTGGCGCAAACAGTTTTTTTAACGCTTATATTTAAAACATAGTTACTTAAAACGTTAATCTTCTCTATCTATAAAACGAAAACCGGATATATATGTTGTGTAAAAACTCGGAAACTACGGAGCAGATTTCGATGGGGTTTTCACTGTTTTAAAGCTTAGAATCTTAATGCACTTGTCTGACATGTCTTATGTTTCAACGTTAAATAATGTAGAAGCATTAAATGAAATTCTGAAGGTATGGTGAGGAATTCCACAGGAGGATTGACTAGATGCTGCATACGTGGTACTAAACACACAACTACAATATAATATCTCTGACCATAGCCTTTAATGAACAATTTACAATAATAACCATTTTTTCATACTCCAAACTGAACATAACTTGAAATATTATTTCATTTAATACGGGGTGTTTAGTTTTTAAACGCTCGATGGCCCTATTGGATGCGAGGAATTAAGAACGAAAAATCAGTAGAGATTTTCTTTGTCCCTGATGTCTGGCAATGTCTATGACCATCAGCTTTGTCTCTGATATCAATGATATTATAAGCAATTATTTACGATAATTTTCTGGATAAATTACGTTGAATTATAGGTTCAAGTTTACGTCGCGATACACGTCGTTGCTAACTTAGGATAAAATGATTGTATCAATGCGCGTGTAATTGAAGCTTTGAATTTGTGGCGCCAATATTAGCGGAGACTGTGGTTAGGTTGAAATTCAGCCTGGACCATAATGAAAACTGAACCTTTTTGTTATAACCAATGGTATGAGGAATTTAGTTATCAGTTATTTAAGCAACTTTCATAAGCAATATGTCACGTTGTAACATCATGTATCGCGACATAAACTACTCCTGAATTATACAGGTAAAACTAATACTAAAATATCTCTGGCGTTCAAGTTTAGATTCAGTTATTCACATTAACCAACGTTTAACATTTTTTTTTTTTCCTATTGATTGTGTTTTTCAGTATTGGATTTTCTATATTTGCATAAATGACCTAATCTGTATAGCTAAAATTTCAGGCGCTTACAGATTCATTTCGTTCGCAGTAATTAATTCCTACGCTGATGGTTTTTTTATCATCTGAAGTTTTGTATTCAACCTTTAGTAATTAATATGTATGCTGATTTTTTTTATCATTGTAAGTTTGTATTAAAACTTTAGTGTTGAAAATAATAACGACTTAGGACAACTGAACATTTTTTGGTAAGGGGTGCAATTCCACTCTATACGAGCGTGTATCTGATGTAATCTAGCTTTTATTGATTTTATATTTTATAGCGTTGTTTAGTAATGCAATGGCTTTTAACAGCTTTTATTAACTTCATAATTTATTCAATTGTTTACTAATGCGGTTTTTACGACAACTGTTGCGCCGCAATTTGATTATGAATTCTTATATAACTCAATGAGACAGATAGAAATTAAAAAAAAATACATGTCTCGCTTAGCTCTCGAGTTATCGAAAGTAAAAAAATTGACCACAAGTGCTAGGAAAAAAAAATCCCATTGTACATGTCCAGCGTATACTGAGTTTTTTTTTGGTCCAGGTTGCGTTTCAAACTGTCAACCTCAATTTAGATATACTATATCCCAAGGACAAAACAATATTTTAAATTTCACTTTCAATGTGTCTCGTCAAGTTAGATAAGAATCCATCAGAATCTTCAGTTTTGATTTGTCTTGTGCTGTTACATAAGAATACATCACCAAATTGCAACGCGACAGTTGAAAGATTTTTCATAAAAGAGTATTCACACTCAACGAATACCGGTACTGTTTTAGTACTAAATCGACATGGAATGTTGTTTCCTTGTGAAGAAAGTTTAAATGCAACATTTCTGAGATACAAAAACTTAACTCAAACCGCAAAAATACTCTGTTAGGCGGAAAAGGGTGTGTGGAGAAATTGCTACAGGGGCGTGGGCTCTATCGCAATTAAATTAAACTATAAAGTGAGCTTGATGGTTGAACGGTAGCGCTCAAGCCTTGAACTCGAGATCACCTGTATTCAAATCCCCGCCCGGCCATCCATTTTTCGATTTTACATTGTTTCACAAGCAAAATACTCAGAATGTGACGCATACCTCTTGGGCCCGTAGCTAAACATTAAATTTTTCCTTACTTTCTAACATAATCTAGCTTTCAGTCGTATTATGATCTATTTAATTTATCGATATATCGAATGTCAGACAACAATATCTGGCGTTTGGTGCTAAAAGTAGAGTCATTGTGTTCATAATTAAAGCGTAGGCTGATGGCTTTCAATAGAAATAGAACGTTGTATTAAGACTTTAGTGTTGCAAATAAAAACAGTTTAGGAAAAACAAAGCAGGTTTTCTTCATTTTATAATTTATTGCGTTGTTTCGTAATGCAGTTTCTATGATAACCATGGTGCCATAGTCTGTAAATCCCTGAAATAAATCGAAGTAAAGAATTTTGTTTTTATATTTCTCGCTTATTTCTGAATAACTGATATACAACTGTGAATACCTGATATTCAACTATACAGGTCCGAAATAGAATTTAATTTTGAGCTACAGTGCAAGATGAAGCAACATAATGAGAAATTTTTTCAGCTCCAGCGGCAGATGAGCCAGCACATTCAGACACTTCTAATGTTTGACGCTACGAAAACTCGTTCAAAATCGATTCAGCGGTTTTCAGATAATGCTTGATTATTATTAAAGGTGCCGTAACGGCTTAAGATATACGTAAAATTTTAATTTTGTACCCAAACTTTCAAATTCTGAAAATCCACTCAAAATATGTATTTTTTGCGTAATGCCGGAATAAACAGATTCATTCCAGATACATTTTTATGTATGTGGTATGTAATAATGTACGTAATGTTTCGATTTTCGTATAATGTGCCTAATGTTTCGATTTTCGAGCAGCAACATTGGCAAATGTAATTAGGTTGAAATGTAACCTGGACTAAAATGAAACTGACATTCCGTATCAAAGCACCCAAGCCACCCCGTTCTTGGAAGGGTGCTGTTAAATCACCGGTTAGTTTAGTACCGGAAATGGTGGGTACGAAATCAGTAAAACTTGGTAAGCATGAATCTGTTCAGACGAATAAAAACAGTGCACGGATAAATCAAATTAAACCCACCTCTTTCTTGGTAAATTGGGGATGAATCTAGGTATGTTTTAATTCCGGAAATTGATGGCCCAAATTGTATGAAACTTGGAACATGTTACTGATTGCATGGATAAAAACAGTGTATGGGTAAATCAACAACAGCTAAACCGGGCAACGCTGGGACCTCTGCTAGTAAATTAAATAATAATTAAATTAATAAATCAATTTTAATGTTATATGATAAAAATTAATAGGTAACAATATTTTAATTGGCAAAATGATATTAAACCTTTTTAGCATGTCTTAAGTACATTTCGAGGTTTTACATTTTTGTTTTTTAATCTAAACCAATTTTTAAATAAATAATAAAAATATTCAGTGTTAGGTCATATTATGTGCCTTACAATACATCACATAAATTTAAAAAACATGGTTTGCTTAGTGGCCAAGTTACCAGAGTTTTTTTTTTAATTCTAAATAAACGTTCCATAACACCGAGAGAAAGCATTCCATTTCACAAAGTGAAGTGAATATACTCTGTAAAGTGTAGACTTGGCTCAAAACAAGATCTCATAACTTTTTGTCATTGCATAAGCACGAGACTTGGCTTTTTTCTTCTTTTTTTTACAAAAATTGTTTTTATGGGATTCATTATTATATCTCCTGATTCCTTGATTGATCTTACAGTTGATTCAATGTTACGGTATTAAAGGAAACTACTCGCCAACACTTAAACTGTCAAGTATTTTAATTTTACATATGTGGCGTAACGACGTTTTAAGAGTGGAAATTATTGCTTTTTAGTAAGAAAGGAGACTTTCTCGGCGAATGATTGCAGTGAAGTTTTCATAGGTTGTATCTCCGGATTTCATTGTAAAAACACGAGATTTCACACGTGAGGGAGACGGCGGGGGCAGCCGTCAAGTATGGTGTTCCTACAACACAATTCGTCGATACACCCGTGAAAACTTCATTATAACTTTTTTTGCCTTTAGTCGAAATAATAACAAGGAGAAGAGGTATTAATCTATAGCCTGAGTGGCACATGTAAACAGATGGCTTTCGTCAAAGAAACGCATTGAGGCAGCGGCCAAAACAGCAATAAGTCAAAGGATATACAATTGCCTTTTGATAGCTGCTAAATAAATAGGTATGCGATTAAAATTACGATAACATTAGTTTCCTATCAACGAATAATCAAATTTTCAGCCGCAAAACAGAAAATTGTCACAATAACTTTATCCGCAAATACAGAAAATGGGAATAATGAAACCGTGAATAATAAGCTGTAACTTTGTAGTTCAGATAACGTTTGCAACACATAAAAAATAATTATATGGTTACAAAATCGTACTAAATACGCGACATAACTCAAATTACAGAAATGTGTACTCGAAAATTAATACGTAAAAGTGTATCTATTTACTTACGAATGACGAAGGTTGGCAAAAACAAACGTTTGTTCACACGCGCCAAATGCCAACTGGAAGGTTATAGGCAAACAGTGCAATACATCCGATAGAGACCGAGTGGAGCAGTGAGTCACGCACTGACACGCGTTTTATCCGCATTTTGCGGATTGCGGATCCGCTTAATTTTGTGCGGGATCCGCCATACTGTCTAATGATGCGGGATCCCATGGGATTGCGGGATCCCTCTTTGCTGGATTTAGCTCCAAGAACACTCTTCTGAGTTTAAACTCCTCCGCTGGCTACAAAACTCCCCAGACATGAACATTATTGAGTTATTTGAGCATATCTGGGATGCCTTGCAATGCGCCGTTCAGAAGAGATCTTCATCCCCTCGTAGGCCTACTCTTACTGATTTATGGACAGCCCTGCAGGATGCATGGTATCAATTCCCTCCAGCACTACTTCAGACATTAGACGAGTCCATGCCACGTCGTGTTGCGGCACTTCTGCGTTCTCACGGGGGCTCTACACGATATTAGGCAGGTGTACCAGTTTCTTTGGCTCTTCAGTGTATATTTCATTGGCTTGTGTGATACGCCTCACTTGAAGTACAGAGTTAGCCAACGAAATTACTAAGCAGATACTTTAGAAGGAAATGTACTCTGTATTTAGAGCATTTTAATACATGCAACACATATCTCTTGTACGTGTATGTCTGACGTGTCGTCGCCTGACAGACAGCTCGGTCAGTGAATCTAACACGGTCAACGTGACTGCAGAAAAGAGACAAAATTCTTAGTGGGAATGTTAACATCCATCCAAAAGGTTATAGGGACCAATCGAATACTCATGCCACCAGTGCTAGGTGATTGTGCTGTTGGTCTTATACCTGTCTTTCCGAATTTGAACACCGACACTAATATGTCGTTTCTTGAGTGGGCGACGTCCATTCAAACAAAAAGAAAAACAAATCTTTTTGAAATATACAAAATCCTAGTTCGATGTCAAAAGGTCAGTGCTAACTTATGACATTATGAGTTTAAATTTAAAGTTTATTAGAAATGCATATGCACAGGCTTCCCTACAAGTTTCATACAGTGGCGGATCCGACCAGGGGTAAAAACTTGAGATTCCGCCCCTTCAAACATCAGTTTGCCATCCGGGGCAGTACAGAGCTATTCTTCGATTTGCTGCCCTCCTGATGTACCGCTTTGGGGCAATAGAACTAAAAAAAAAGGTCGCCGCCTCACGAATTTTCCATTTACCGTCCCTTCAAACATGATTTTACCACCCCCCTGAAGTCGCCGCCCGGGGCATGCGCTCCGGTTTGTCTCCCCCCCCCTCCCCCCTAGATCCGGCACTGGTATCATATTTGTTATAATTTATGTCGAGTAACCAACAATACAAATGTTCATATAAATTTACAGTTTAAATTCATTTATTTCAGCTTAAGAACGTGTTGCGTAAGAACTAACATGTGTACGGCGAGACAGTCCATACTTTATTCTATTTTATATAATATAGAGTTTGAATTCTATCAGAAACTTCTTACGTACATTTATCAGAGATGAAGATCAGTTTAACGGACGGCAAAAAATTCCGGCCTGTACCAGGATTCGAACCGGGGATTTCCCTTTCCCCAGGCAGGCGTCTTAATCAACTTAGACATTAATCCTCTGAACACAACTGAACAAAACGTTTCTCTATGATAGAATTAGATTTATTCGTGTGTAACTGATAACCTCGATTTTGTAAAGGTTTGTTTCAGTATAGACGAAAGTTTTCAGATTTGAATTTGAATCACACTCGGATATCACGTTACGCTAACGTACTTTGACCCAGTACCGTAACGGTACTGGGTCAAACTGAGCCAGTGACACTAACTTTGCAACAGCTCCCCTAGTTTACTACATAAGCCTCTTTGGGGTAGAGGGCCAGCGACCACGGGAGTTCACGAAGCAGCGTTCTAACATGTAGCTCGTTGCCAGCTGCCGATTGTATAAAAGTAAATGCGAATGACGTTATTGGCCGGAGTCTCTGAAGGACAGTTCTATTCGGAATCGTATAGTTTTAAGTGGAATCCGAACCACGCTCCGTCCTAGCGTACTTATTCAAGTGAATAAAACACAAGGACATCGACGCGCCACGTTGCCACCCAGAAATCGAATCGACTCGTGATATCCTTGTGATCTGGAAGCAGCTTGGTGGTCGACTCGACACGTCACTACGTAGTTGATAGTGGAGCAATTAACACAATGCCGGCCTCGGTAGGGTAGGTGCTAGAGTACTGGCCCCGCGTACCGAAGGTCCCCGGTTCGAATCCGGCCGAGGGCATGGGTGTTTAAGGGTTGTGTGTGTGAATGTCTTGTCAGTCCTGTGGTGTCCCTACTTAGAAGCTAAATATACTGGAGAAACTGATTCACCGAAAGATTTATGATATTCACAATGAGCAGGCGAAAGCGATTAAAAAAAAAAAAAACACAAACCCAAAAAAGTTGTCAGTACATGAAATTTATTAATAAAAAGACAATAATTCAAAAGCAATGCAATTGCACAACCTTAAAATTTAAAATTTTTGTTTCCTATCATCACGCAAAAACTGATAGACGGATTTTTATAAAAATGCACATAGTCAGAATGCAGGGTACTTTTTTTTTATCCAGATATGTTACAAAGTTCCTTATGATACAGAGTTCAAAACGGTAATTGTTTGTTTATATGTGTGCGCACTTTAAAAAAATAATGAACGTATTTCAATAAAACTTCGCTTATGTCATCAGTTAACGTACAGTCTAGGTCAGTAAATACCAAGTTCTAGATGATACAGATGCCAAAACGGTAATATTTTTAATCTTTGTCTGTGTGTGCGCGTCTCAGGCGATGTCTAATGAATGGATTTTCGCGAAACTACATATGATTCTGATTTACTCATCAGTTAGCTCGTAGAATACTTTTTATCCCGATTAGTACCATATTCCGTTCATTATACAAAGGGCAAAAACTTATTTTTTGTAATTTATGTATGTGAGAATACGGATCAAGCAAAAACCACTCATTTCACATGGCACTTACTGATATCTTATGTTACATTAGCAACAGTTTACGTTATGTTTCGATGTGACATCCGACATGCTAACAGGTAAAAAAGGCCACTGATTTAATTGTTACGTAATAGAATCTATCCATTAATAATGTCTTGGGCAAGCCTTCTCGCACTCGAAACGTTTTAGCCATATTTACGGCATTCCGGTGTGTTTAAATCATACAAATTAAAACAGATCAACTTTGAATTCAATTAGCGATTTTATATAATAGTTTACACACATCCATAAAAAAGCAATTTTTTCGTTTGCAGGCTTGGCAGCATCTCTTCAAATATTTCTTACAGAGAGGCTATGTAAATAATAGTGAAATGTGTCTGCGGGTCATCCGGAACCATAAACTCTTTCGAATTAGTGGCAGTATTTTTTTAAATTTAATTTTAATTTGCCTAGACATTTTTTTAAATTTTTTTTTTTTTTGGTGTTGGATCTACAGTTTAATGTGGAATCAGAAGCGTATGATCAAGCAAATCTCTAAAAAATTCTTTGCCCACCGGGACCCCGAACTATAGACCAAATGCCTTAACCACTGAACTACCAGTCCTCTCAAATGATGCACACATATGTGCTTAAAACGTTTGCGTACAAACTAAATTCAGGAGAGCCGGCCTCGGTAGCGTAGGGGCTAGAGTGCTAGCTCCACGTGCCGAAGGCCGCCAGTTCGAATCCGGCCGCGGGCATGGATGTTAAGTGTTGTGTGTCTGTGTGAATGTCTTGTCCGTCCTGTGGCGTCCATACATTGGAAAAAATACACATTGAGCTGGCTGTATGGCCTCCGTTGCCGAATGCCATTAAAAAAAAAAAAAAAAAAAAAAAAAAAAAAAATCAGGAGACCCAAGAAGAGGAAAAAAGCAGGGCTGATCCACTGCATTTTCCTGCCCAGCCAACATTGACAGTTAATTTGTGAGTTAACAGCACAAATCAGAGACAATATATATGCACAAATCTCAAATTCCACGTGGAAGAAACCAGAAACCGCCATCAGAGTTTGAAAGTAATTGTCGATTCGGCGGCCGCTTCGACAAGAGTCGATCCATGATCGACTCGAATATCGCTCCGTCTGTGTTTGACCTTTAAATAAGTTCAGAACGAACGACGCCTAAGAAACCAACTGAAGCGTCAAAAACCTTCAATTCCTCGTTTTGATTTGTCCAGTTTAGTGAATCAGTATCGGTAAAAAAGGAGAAAGAGTTTGTCAACATTTAACGGTTATTGCGCTATCTTCTAAAAGCGTATATTCCAAATGGAAATAAAAGATGGTATAACTTATTGAGAGTCTTTAGTTAAATAAGTACATAATTAATTATTTTTTACGAATCAGTTTTTCAGATCTTAAACCGTAACGATCAAAAAGCTTGGGGCTGAAGAAAGTATAATTTAGCATTGTCCATTACAATCTCGAGACTGGTACTGAAATCACAACGCTGTGCACGGAGTATCAGCCCAAGCCATTCCGTTTTATAGAACAGACTTCGAAATTAAATATATACGGTAAGTATAAACTATACTTTTTCATAAATTATAAATTTATAATTACAGGTTTACATTGCCAGGCACTTTCTGCTTTGGACAGACTGCACTATTACAGTCTCCAAGTACATTGCAGAGAGTGAATTAAGCCTGTTCTGTTTTGTGATAGATTTTAAATAGTGCGTTGATCTGTTAAACAATAAAACAACCGTTCTGCCGAACATTTTACCCCAGAGCAGCGGTTCCCTATTTCTTTTTGGCCACGGAACCCTAATTGATCATATATTTTTTGGTGACTCCCCATTTTTATAAGCGTAAGCTGAAAAACCAGTCTCGCATAGGTCAGTCATCACAGACGGAAGCAGAACCATGACAGCGGCGCGGTTATTACTCTTTTCAACGAACATTTTATTTAATTCTCGGTTGGAACACGGAACCCTTGTGACCCTTCCAAGGAATCCCAGGGTTCCGCGGACCACACAACATTAGAAGGGCTATTCGCACATTTGGATTTTTCCAGGATGTACTTGTATATCTTCCGTTTCAATAACCAATTTTTGGCCATACAGTATCCATACAACGTGTTTGCGTCCTTGATGGGTACCATTTCGTTACCTGCCGAGGTTCCCTAGCTATCTAATTTTCCGAGGCAGAAAGTCACCTCTGAGTACACAGTCACAATGGACCTTTACAAAACTCTTAATAAATCAAAAAGGGAGAAAAGACTTAAGAATGACCATCAGCAGCATACACTAAAGTTATTATCAAAAGAATAAAAGATATTTTGAAGGCGCACAAAATCGAACCTATGACAAAAAATGTAAAAAAAAAAAAGGAAAACCCTCCATTAAACTCAACAGTTGCGCTTAAGGTAGGTTTCCATTATGACAAGTTCCTGGCACATGTCGTGCAACTTATGCTCGGCACATGTTGCGCGTAATTGTTCAACTGTTTCCAATTGCCTGGAACATCTGCAACATTTATAGAGATACCTCCAGTGGAAGACTACAAATGAAGTTTGTACAGAGAATCAGATACAGTGTTTTCCAGTTTCTTGAGTGGAATGAAATATTTGAGCGATATGGACAACTCAGCTACTGCAGCTTTTGTTGTAATGGCGAAAGGCGAAAACGACCGAGATGGTGGATTAGAAGGGTTTTTTTTTTGGTAGCAAATAGGCTTTCGGAAGTAGCTTGATGGCAGACCTACGTCTCCAAAGTGGGTTGAGAATGACAGCAAGTGATTTTCAATTGTTACTGAACTGAGAGAAAACTCATTAAATTGAAATACTGCCATTTAGGTTCGGAAACATCCTTAGCACCATGGAGGAAGGAAATATATGGAGACGACGCAAGAGACCTTCACCACGCATTGAAGTGAAGCAGGGCGGAAGAGGAGTGGGGGCGCATGGCCGGAGTGGAGGGGGCATGGCCGCTTCCATACAGACACGGGGAATATGTACAAAAACCTCAAGGGGACTCTAGGATAAAGGTGACGCCGCAATCTGGTGATGGATTATTATGTAACTCGATATGACAAATAAAAAATGAAGAATAAAATTCTTTGATATCCTGCTTAGTTTTCGAGATATTCTGTCCCAAATGTGAAATGGTTTTGGTTGAAATTCAGAAGAAAAAATTGGTCAAAGTCAAATTTGATGATGGATTCTTATTTAAAAAGACGAGACAAATGAAAAATAAAGAACAAAAATTTTCGATATCTCACCTAGTTCTAGAGATATACTGTATCAAAAGTGAGGTGTCTTGAGTTGAAATGGAGAAGAAAATTTCGCAAAAGTCAAATTTAATGATCGATTCTTATGTAACACGACGAGAAAAATCGAAAATAAAGAATAAAATTTTTCGATATCTTGCTTAGTTTTCGGGATATACTGGGAATATCGCAATTGTTTGGAAGCGCGATATCGCCGCTGCCGCCACTGCGCATGCGCGAGCCTGCTTCACCAATTTAACGTCATTTCTCCTCCATATATTTCCTTCCTCCATGCTTAGCACCAGCTCCACTTTTCTTGCTCTTTTCACTCTTCACTCTCATTTTTTCCCCTTAAATATTAGGAACTCGGGGAGTGAATTTGTTTTCTACTTCTTCAATACTGCATTCCAGAAAATCAGAAATTTGTTGCATGACGTAATTTCTATTGTTCGACTTCTTGTGGTTCGCATCAATTAGGTTCAACAGAACTGTATCCTGTTCATATAGTTCTAAAAGCTTTGTTACATTATTCTTCGACCACTCCATCTTGAAACTAGCTTTAAATAAAGTACGATTACCACAGAAAAGAAAACACGTACTGCCCACAAGTGTACTGCGAATGCGCATGACGGCACATGTCCCTGGGACATGTCGCAGTCTGTTTCCATGGGCTGAGACACAAGTTGCGGTACATGTTGTGTCCCGCAGTCGCTTGGCACATTTCTGTCTCCGGCACTTGTGCCGCAACATGTTGCAGGCCGTTTCCATTTCAACAAATTTGTGGCATATGTGCTGGCACTTGTGCCACAACATGTTGCGGGACAAATTTGTAGCAATGGAAACGTACTTCAAGGCTCTACTAAAGGTACGTTTCCATTACTACAAATTTAATTTAATTGCAATGGAGCACAGGCTCCGGTGGCAATTTCACTACACACCCATCTTCCCCCTATCCTGAACACACCTACATTTGCCCTCTACAAATTTTACCTTTAAATTCTTTCAATGTTTTCGGTAAATTATTCATCATTTCTCTTGGTAACTCATTCCAATCCCTGACACCCTTACCTAAAAAAGATAATTTTTGTCGCGCAACATGTTGTGGCACAAGTGCCAGCACATGTGCCACAAATTTGTTGAAATGGAAACGGTCTGCAACATGTTGCGGCACAAGTGCCGGGGACAGAAATGTGTCAAGCGACTGCGGGACACAACATGTGCCGCAACTTGTGCCACAGCCCATGGAAACAGACTGCATGTCCCAGGGACATGTGCCGTCGTGCGCATGCGCAGTACACTTATTGTGGGCAGCGCGTGTTTTCTTGTCTGTGGTAATCGTACTTTATTTAAAGCTAGTGTAGTGTATGTTTAAAGATGGAGTGGTCGAAGAATAATGTAACAAAGCTTTTAGAACTCTATGAACAGGAGACAGTTCTGTGGAAGATAATTGATGCGAACCACAAGAAGTCGAACAATAGAAACGACGCCATGCAACAAATTACTGATATTCTGGAATGCAGTATTGAAGAAGTAGAAAACAAATTCACTCCCTGAGTTCCCAATATTTAAGGGGAAACAAATAAAATTGAAAAGAGCAAGAAAAGTGGCGCAGGTGCTAAGGATGTTTCCGAACCTAAATGGCAGTATTTCAATTTAATGAGTTTTCTGTCAGTTCAATAACAATTGAAAATCAATTGCTGTCATTCTAACAAAATTCTCGACCCACTTTGGAGACTTAGGTCTGCCATCAAGCAGTGGCGTAGCTAGGTCAACAAGGGCCCCGGTGCAGAAAATTTATTTTGGGCCCTCAGGCCAGACGGGCGACCTTTTTTTGCTTTGTGTGTTGGTAGGGGCCCCCTGAACTGAGGATGGGGCCCTTGAATTGTTCTTTAGGGGCCCCTGAGCAGTGGTTGGCCCCCCCCCCTGAGCAGCGAGGGCCCTTAGTGAGGGGCTCCTGTGTTCTCAGGGCCCCTTAGACGACGGTAGAGGTGCGCTTAGGGGCCCCTTGAGGTATGCTTGGGGGCCCCCTGAGCGTGAGGGCCCCGGTGCACTGCACCGCCTAGCCCCATAGTAGCTACGCCCCTGCCATCAAGCTCCATTTGTAAAAAAAAACTTCTAATTTACCATCTCGGTCGCTATCGCCTGCCATTACAACAAAAGCTGCAGTAGCTGAGTTGTCCATCTCGCTCAAATATTTGAATCAGCAAATCATTCCTCTGAAGAAACTGGAAAACACTGTATCTGATTCTCTGTACAAACTTCATCTGTAGTCTTCCACTCGAGACCTCTCTATAAATGTTGCAGATGTCCCAGGCAATTGGAAGCAGTTGAACAATTACGTGCAACATGTGTCGGGCACAAGTTGCGCGACGTGCCAGGAACTTGTCAGAATGGAAATCTATCTTTAGCAGAAGACCGAAGAAATGTCATCCGGTGAGAATGTAAACTATTTCGGTTAAGGAAGCCTTTCTTATATAAGTCTGGAGAACTTCACGAGGAGATAGCAAGAAGAAACATTATATTTCAAGGAAAGACGAAAGAAAATTGCTTGAATTTGAAACAAGTACTTATCTGCCCAATTTACATCTACTCGACGCCGTCTCTCACAAGAGCAGTCAGTAAATAATAAATAAATATCTATGACATTATTGGCAGGGAGACTCTGAAGGGTAGTTGACCGCCGCGTGAAATATGAAACTGTCTGATTGAAAGCAATATGACCAAACTTTCGTCTTTTTTGTTAAGTGTTTGCACTAGAGTAGATCTTCCGAAATGTAAACTCGCATCAACAATTTAATTCGTTGAACATATTGGTGCTGTTGTGAATTTGGTACGAAAGCTCAGTTGGTAAAAGTCTACGCAAACAAAAGTCGAGGAGATGTCTTAAATCGGTACTTGGCCCTTTCCATGTCTGACTATAATAGTGTGACTTGATCCGATCATGTTCCTCTACGTCTAGGATCATTTTTTGGCGTTTTTCGTGAAAACGAAGAGGGAAGATTAACTGATTTTCCCTTGCTTATGTTCTCAGCAAAGTCAAGATGCAGGTGAAATGCTCTTCTTTTCATACAGAGCATAATTAGGATTAAATATTTCTTTTATTAACGTTTCTCTAATTGGAAGGAGAATTTCTGGTGCCACAAGTGATTTCGAACTGAAATTGCTGCCTACTTTGATTTAGATTGAACAAAATTGCAGTAACTGTAGCCATAAAGGCTATATCACTTTATTAGTATACCTGATTTCAACATAAGGTCACCATTTACATTCTCCGGTTCCTTTTCACTCTATACCGATTGCAAATAGCACCTAATCCTGTTCTCTTACCGTTTAAATCTTTTGCGAGACGCGAGTAGTTCCCATGTGTGGGGGCGATGTACGGTAATCTGAACGGCAAGGTTGAGTTGAAGGCCATTGATTTTTCGGAGCACGCTTTGTAGTAAAGTGCTATGCACTTGCGATCAACAACCTTTCTGGCTCATCGTTGGCGTGAGAAAATGAGTTACTGCTCAAAATTCATGACTGAAGTGAAATGAGAAACATATTGCATTGATACAACAACATCTACCACAATGTAAGTAAATAGATTTTTGAAGTAATTTGTTTATTTACATGCTGTTGGACTATCGTTAGTTGTCAAACGGTTTGTGTACTGTAACTTGTAAACAAACATTGCTGAGCTTGTGATATCCTATTTAACTGGTGTTATTGTTTTTACATGGAAAGGGGAGTTGGGTTGTCTTGAAACATAAACGATGTAATAAATACAGTTTAGTTGTGATGGAACTAAGCAATTACTTTAAAGACTATGTCACTCAGAACTTTCGTTGTATGAATTTTCAGTGACAACCAGCCAAAAAATTTCAAAATATTAATAATGTAAGTACATCGAATGGCTTGTTAGTAAACTAATGTGACAACAGTCATTACGAAGATTATTTCCTGCACCTTTTGAAAATGATATTGCCTATGGGAGTTTTGATCCCAATTTTGACGTTGTGTATGGAGAAAAATTGTAATTTTTCATTTAGGAATTGTGTCTGGATTTATAATAGTAATAGTAAAAAATTGTTATTTTGGTTCATTTCATGCTGTTGTTTTAACTTATCTAACATTTGTACCATTGTAGTTCTTGAATTTCATTAACTTGTACTACTGAAATATTTCTTTGTTCATGTTACAATTGTTATGTTGGGTTATATCATTTTTTGACGCCTTTAGATTTTTTTGGTCTCTATTCAATGTAGCCACTGTGAGCAAATGATACCTGTCAAACATCCTTATTTTAGGAACAGTATTCAGTAAGTTTATAAATTCTTCCCAATATTTGTTTCTATCAAAATATAACTAAACATTCTGTTTGTCTTGTTTCAGGATATGTACTGTGGAGCAGCTGCAACAAACAGAAAAAGTTTCATTAGACCCGTTATGTAGAAAGAAAGATGTTTACACTCAAACTGATGGCTAATGTAATTAAAGAATGTTGTCCAGAAAGTCAGCATTATATTCACCATTTTCATGGTGCATATGTTTATTTATTGTTAGCACTGTAATTGTAACGAGCTTTATCGGATATGGTTTTGCATATCTGATAATCATATCTGAAGATGAACCACCTGGAACTATAGTGTTCAATGCTAGTTTACCAAGACTTGGCTCAAATCGCCATTATGAAATTAGCAACCATAAAAGTGGTAATTTTGTACATAAAATTCTTCGTGTGCAACGTGATACAGGCAAAGTCTTACTTCGAAAGTATCTTGACTGTGATGGTATTTTCTATCCAAATTTATTTACTGTGTATATTGATTCATTCTCAAACGATTCTCGTGGAATTGATTACTATTCACTTCCATTAAGAATATTTGTGGGTGGCAAAAGATGTGAAAACAGTGAAAGTGAAGATAAAAAAAAGGCTTTTGATAGCAGAGTTCATTTAAAAATATCTGAGGCAAAAAAGTGGATAAGTGAAACTTTTGCATCTTATGCAATCCCGAGCACTGAAGGATGGAAGCCAATTTGTCTTCGTAAAAGCCAGTTTGTTAACAGCATTTCCTCTTTCCTACCATTAACAATTCAGAAAATGTGCCATGTTCATTACCTGGATATGAGTGATCCTCGTTTCTGCATTGAAAGGTCCGCTGGTGATTTAGTTTCGGTTGTTGATCAGTGTATTATTGAACCTTTGTGGAAGGTAACCATTCGCTTGCAGTATCAGTGTGATGCTATTGAAAATATTTCATCACATTTACCAATGAGAGGTATTGTGTCAGTTGAAGAGCACCGATTAAGGATTGTGTACCATCATCAGGAACTGAATGACACGGATATTGCCCATAGAGTTCGCCGTGAACTGCGCAACCAGTCACCATACTTTGAGCAGGCACTTTATATAGCATCTGTCATGGAGGAAAGACCTCCAGGAGCAATGGTTATAACAGTGAAGGCTAGAGATCCAGAGAATTCACCTGTTAGCTACTCAATGGTTTCTCTTCTGGACTCAAGATCACAATCTATGTTTGCTGTAGATTCTCGTTCGGGTATGGTTACAACACTTACGAGTCTTGACCGTGAGTTGCTTGACATGCATTATTTTCGAGTAACAGCTGTAGATGACTCATTTCCACCTCGCAGTGGCACCACTACTCTGCAGATCAATGTTCTTGATGCCAATGACCATGCTCCTGTTTTTGAAGCAAATGAGTATGAAGCAACAGTTCGAGAATCGGTGTCTGTTGGGTCAAATGTTATAACAGTACGTGCTACTGACCAGGATATAGGCAAAAATGGTGAAGTGAGTAATGTTTGTTTCACTGCATAGAATTCTTCAATATCTATTCAGCACAATAATGCACATTATTGAATATATGTTAAGATTTTGTAGTTTGCTTTTTTTTTCAGTTTTGATACAGGATAAATATCTTTATAATTTTGCTGAGTTGGAGAGTCATGTGTAAAAATATTGAATGCACGATATTAGTTAGTAATATGCAGGTTGTATTTGTCCCTATGTCTTGAACAGTATTATGAAGCCAGAATGTTGTAAGCTGTGACTTTTTGATTTGAACTCATAGTGACAACCACTACTGTTAGCCTGGGAAATGCCAACAAAAGTGAGGCATCTTTTATGGATCAGAGACATGGGTGTCAGGTCTTAAATTTATATCGTCGTACTAATTAGCATTGCTCGTAACTCCCAAATGACAAACTTTACACAAACAACAAAAAACTGATTTTTATTTCTGTCAGTGTCCCTACCATATATTTTTTTAATTCAAGTATTTTTTTAATGTTGATTGATGTTATACAAATTGCATTTTTCCACATTTTACAGGAATTGAATTAATTTATGGAGTTAAGAGGTTTTAGAGCAAAATACATAGGTAATACAAGGTTTTCTTATAATGTATTATTGTACTTAAATGCTAGGTACGTTAACGAAAAAGAAACTTGTTATAACACTTGTTATTTTTTAGAACATTATTTACACATTACACAGTACTTGGTTTAATGATTCAAAAATAAAATCAATCAAAGGGTAATATCTAGATCGCGATACCGCTGCAACCACTTACCGCCTCGCGATGTAAACACTTCCCGATGGAGAGAGTTTGATATCACTGTTTTTCCGTGTGTGACGTGTTCAGCCTTCCATCGATTTGAGAATACACTTTAGACTGTAGAACGTAACCAGTAGTAATAATAATAATAAAAAATTACTGATTGAAAAAGTTAAAGAAAATTACTACTTGCACAATTAATAATATTATTAAAATATGTACAACATTCCAAACTGATATTGTTCATTAGCGTTAACGTTATTAGTCACAATTCCATTGATTTGTATTTGATTCCGTTCTTCTATATTTCCTTGCATGGCTGAAATTGCTATTAAAATCATTCATACGAAATAAAATATTTATAAAAACAAGATTTCGTCAATAACCGTTTGCATTTAGGTTGAAACGCAGCCTGGACCACACTAACAGCGATTGATTTGAAAAGAAAATTGGGTTTCAGCAATATTGTGTGCGACGGTTACGTTTCACTATGGTCCAGGCTGCATTGAGATGTAAACAGCGATAGATACGACATAGAATTAGGTATCCGCAATAAGGTGTTCGATAGTTATGTTTCAGTGTGGTCCAGGCTGCATCAAAACCTCATGTCTAATGAATTTATTCCTGTACTGCTGGTGCACAATTAATGATTTCTCGATATGAGACGTATCAGTGATGGACTACTTTCCGGACTACTTTCCGTGGAAGGCCCCGTTAGTGACATTTGAAGCTGTGCGCGGAACGTATACGTCACATTCAGCAAGGTAGTAATGTTATACTCTCTCCATCCGGCAGTGTTTGCATCGTGAGGCAGTAAGTGTTTGCAGCGGTATCGCGTTCTAGATATTATCCGTCATAAAATGTGGGTAATTGTATTCTAAAACAGATTTCAGATCTTGCAGATCATCGAACTTTTGACTTTGATTATGCTTTTGTGCAAATTAAGAAAGGGCCTCAAAAGACATAGGTGTCATATTTTTGTTCCTTTGTGTTGTTAGATCTGTCAAATCATCAGTGAAGTTCAACTTATATTGAATTTTAGCTTCTGGAAGATAGCGGTAGGCTTTTACATTAACAACACATGGCGTCCCAACACCTCTTCCAGGTCGTATACTTTTATAATTTCAGATAGTTGTCAAATGATCTGTAAAAAGGATGGTCAAGATACTCTACTGAGTACGGGACAGACTTTCTGCTTTTGTGCACACTAAAGAGTAGTGATTTTGTTTGTTTGTTTTTTTAGCCTCTACCCAGTGACAGAATATACAGAATCAGCCTCTGTCTGCGTGTGTCCTACTTCCATGTAATTTTATTCTAAAACCACATTATTTATGATGGATACGTGATACAAGCCATTCGAAATGTGTGTATTTCTATTCTGATAAAAACATTCATCACTGCACAGTGCAGTATTTCTTGGTCTTCTGGTATAGGAAGCTGCGAAAGCACAAAACTTGATAAAACACTTGCAAAATCATTTGATGTCAAACTGCCCTTTGTTTCATTCCAAAGAAAACAATAGCCAGCATTGGTACTTAGGCTGTAAATTGCAAAATTATGAAAGTTTCATTTTGTAATAAAGAATTGAAACTGTTGATTTAGAAGACTGCGTGTAAATCCATAGTAAAAGTAAGGTATTTTAGATTTGTCTTATCCGACTCCTTTTTCCATTTGTGCTTCATTTTTTCTTATAATGTGAGCTTCATAATCAATTTCACTATAATTACCAGTTTTAAAAGATTCGCAGATATCACACAAATCCTTCTTAGGTTTAAATAGGCTTAGATTCTGATCTTCAAATGTCTGTGAAAACCTAGATAGTGAAAGTGGGGTTACATCTTTCTTTTGGCGCTAGTCCTCCTTGTAGAAGTAATATAATTGCCTTTTGAATTTCCAATTTGGCTCAAGATAAAATCTGGTAGATCATTTCCGACAATAATGTGATTCAACTTTAGGCAATGCATTAAAAAACTCTTTTAAACATTCAGCCTCATTTGCCTTTCTAAGTTTTTTGTGGCAGGCACTGATATAGTACTATCTTCGACTCCTCGATTATGTCACTGTTATAGTACCATCTCAACTCCTTCATCATCTGTATCACCTGCTGTTGAATCTTGAGGTTTATTTTACCAGTTTAGTGCAGTCCATTTGCCAATGGATAAGGTGTTTAAAAACATTGTTTTACAAACACCGATCTCTGGACCTTTTCATATTCATTTTCTTCATCAAAGGTTTTACAAACAGCTTTTTACCTTGCCACTCATAACCCCAAAACTGTAAAGTTGTCTTCTCTGTCTTTATCTGTTATAGTTGCACATTGTAACAAACTTTTATCCTTTCTTTCACATGAGCACCGTAGCTTCATTTTGCTCTTTCCTTTGTATATCATACCTCCACTTTCCATCATCAGACTTTCTCAAGTACCATAATAAGCTTTTCTGAATTTTTAACTGCTTTCAACTCATTACTTTCCCAAGTGGCTGGTTTTACAGGGCGTTCGCCGGGAAACGCAACCCACTGTTAGCGCTACAAGGAAGAAACTGCTCCCGGCGAGCGAGCGCTCATCTTCCGGCATTGTTCGACCGTCGGCCGCGGACTATTTCATAATAATTACGCTTCATAAACTTCATAAACTTGTATGTGCTAAGCATTTTAATGTGACGTAATTCATTAGCTTACCTTATAAAAGATGCTGGAAGTGTTGACCCTCTTGTGTAATGCACATTTCACATCTTCTGAACATTTTTCGAGACACACGCTGCCCTAACTGACTTAATGATTTTTTGGGTGACTGTTCTAGTCGAAAAGCGATATCGTCAATTTTCTCCTCTGTGAGAATACGGTTGACCGACAGTCTCTTTTTGTTAAAAAATGAACCCGTTTCTCTTACTTTTTTAACCAGACGCAGAATTGTTGATTTAGCTGGCAGTAAAGCGCCAGGAAATTCGCGACGAAATTTACTGCGACACTTTTTAAACGACTTCTTCTTCACATATGTATCGTAGAGAAATATTCTTTGTTGCAAACTGTAACGTACCATAATTTTACTCACACTCAAACACGGTACAGATTAGTAAGAGTATGAAGCCCCAAACCAGCCAAACCGCAAAGAAACGTTTATTCACAGCACTGATTAATAAGAGACTGAAGTCACAAACTATCTACAATGCAAAGAAACCGTTCTTAACAATGTAAGGGTCACTGCAATGCACTGTTGGGGCAGCGGAGGTGTTAAACAGTGCGGTGATTCACGGTGGCGCGTGGCGGAAACTGCTGGCTCCGCTGTCCGAGCAAGTTGCCGACGGCAACAGACTGGGAGGGTTGCGTTTCCCGGCGAACGCCCTGTACATTAAAAAATGAACCCGTTTCTCTTACTTTTTTAACCAGACGCAGAATTGTTGATTTAGCTGGCAGTAAAGCGCCAGGAAATTCGCGACGAAATTTACTGCGACACTTTTTAAACGACTTCTTCTTCACATATGTATCGTAGAGAAATATTCTTTGTTGCAAACTGTAACGTACCATAATTTTACTCACACTCAAACACGGTACAGATTAGTAAGAGTATGAAGCCCCAAACCAGCCAAACCGCAAAGAAACGTTTATTCACAGCACTGATTAATAAGAGACTGAAGTCACAAACTATCTACAATGCAAAGAAACCGTTCTTAACAATGTAAGGGTCACTGCAATGCACTGTTGGGGCAGCGGAGGTGTTAAACAGTGCGGTGATTCACGGTGGCGCGTGGCGGAAACTGCTGGCTCCGCTGTCCGAGCAAGTTGCCGACGGCAACAGACTGGGAGGGTTGCGTTTCCCGGCGAACGCCCTGTACATTATGCCTCTTTTTGCGTGTTCTTTTGCTAGGCTGCTCCTCCAGTTGAAGATCACTAACATTCTCACTAACCTCACTGGAGCATGTTGCTCCTTAATTTCCATGCTCACATGACACCTCAAAAATGTTTTCAGTAGTCTCTAAATTTCATAAATCTTGGTTATTTGTACTTGTGTCCAGGTCCAAATTATTCAATATTCTTTCCTCTTCACTTAGATTTAAATTAGTTTCCTATACCAGATTTTCATTTGATTTGTTCATTTTCAATAATGTTTCATCAGCATTAAGTACAAAAGTTCCCATGGAGACATTTTGTTCTGAGGCTGTTTTTTACAGGAACATCTTGGTCTAGGACCATTTCTATGGAAAAAGTTTCATCTACGGCCATTTCTACTTGCGTCTTTCCTCCTGACACTCTGTAAAGTATAAATAAATAAAAATAGAAGTTAACCAAATTTTTTGCCCCGTATCTCTAATATAAAGGTAGCATTCCTTTCTTGTGTTTTGAAGCTTGAACTGAAAATTAATGAATTTTTGCATAGCTTCAAAATTTCTTCTGTGATATGAATAGATTTGAAGGCAGTTTATAACCTCAGAAAAAATATTAAGTCTACTTAACATTTTGTACAAGCCAAGCTAACAAATTAACCTAGTAGAAAATCTCTTTACTCCAGACCAATATTTACTGGACATTTTCAACACTCTCTAGTACACTTCAAACTTATTAGTAGAAATAATAATGATTGTAATACTTACTTTTTGAGATTACTTAGACATCAGCAATAAAACAGAAAATATCCCAGTGTAATGACAAATCGATCATACAGCCATACTTAACAGGACCACAACAATGCTCAAAATGGGAGTTACTTGAGGTTACTAGAAGTTTGCAAAAATCAGCTTTACTTTATTCTTTTGGAATTACCAGTATTGCTGAAACAGGTAGAATTTTGTTTTTTCTTCAAGTTGGCAGTAAAATGTATAATATTGAAAAAAAATGGAGTTACGAGGTTTGCTAATTAGTACGATGATATTTTTATCTTCTGACGCAAAATCTTCTTAGTCTTTGTTTTGTCGTGATTTGACTGTATGCTAAAGAGGCTTGTGTGGAGTGATGTTTTAACTTTTTTTTTTTTACAGTGAAATTTCCAATATATGTTTGATAACATATAATATTTCTTTTGCTAAATTTGTATCAGAACTTGTATTGTTACTTGTATGATTCCATCATTGACTTGTGTGAGTATGATCCTGGTGTTTACAGCATTATACACAAGTATCAAACCCTGCCATGGTATTTAAAAGTGTCGTTATTTTAATTTGAATTGTCCAAGCACTAAGTGTTAAAAATATCATCTGCTGTGGAAGATATTTGTTTTAAGTGACTTAGTTTACAAATTATTGATTCATTTTCTGATGTGGGAGCAATTTAAATTTTGAATCTTTGCTGATGCTTACCATCCAAAAATTTATGAAAGCTTCAAAGAAAAGCAAATTATTATTTTGCTGAATTTTTGGAAAAATGAACCTGTAATGTCACAAATAGCAAATAAGAGCAGAAATAAAGCACACAGAAATTAAAAATATTCCACAAATTGTGATCGAATGCATGACCTTTACTGTACAGGTATGATGATTAAACCAAATGGCCACTTAGTTTCTTTACCTGGCCCCCTATGTATTCCACATGTGTATATTAAAAATGTAAAATGTTACAGTTTTTAATTTAAAATTTCCCATAAATGAGAGCCCACAAGGACGAATGGTGTTGGGATGATAAGCCTGAGGTGTCATATTATGCATTCGCCTTGATCATTCTCCTATCTCAATTTCCTTATGAGTGAAAAAAACAATGGCAACCTACCATTCATAGTCATTTTGATGGAGTGCCTGCTTCGATGGCAATTTCCCTAGTCACCTATTTAACTCTTTCTTTTTATTTAATGAGCGTGGTGGGTATGCTGTTAATGCTCTGGCCTCGCATTCAGGAGGATGCGGGTTTGAATCCCTATCCGGGCACCCAGATTTGGGTTTTCCATGGTTTCCCTAAATCACTCCATGTGAATGCTGGGATGCTTCCTTCCTGTTCCTTATCCTAGTCCCATCCTGCCTCTAATGACCTCGACAAGGTGTAAAGCCATAAGGAAAAAATCCTTTTTTTTATCTTGAGTGTGAGTTCACCCACCCATCAACTGTTATCCTTTACGAATTTTAAATTTAAATTCTTTCAGTGGTTCTGGCAAACTATTGAGCACTATGCTAACAAATTATTCCACAGATTAATTCCCATATTTGAGTATCTTGTTAATATGCAAGTGTAAAAGATACTTCTCAAATTAAAGATAAAATTAGCATATACAAAACATATGAGGGAATTGAAAGAGATGTTCAGATTTTTACCAAAGGTCTGAGCAGTTTTTATAAGCTAATGTGCCATGACTTGCCAAATATACAAACCCTGATACAAGTTCTGACAAAAGTATCAAAGTGTGAATGTATCTACGTATATCTAGAATATATTCCTTGTTTGTGTGCTTTCTACCACAGCTCTTACAAAAATTTCAGTACTAAACAAACCAATTAGTTGGAAGTTGTTTTAAGGTGTTGTATCTATTGAGTGTATGTATCAGGGAAGTGAAGAAATGGGGCTATTAAAACCTTAGTCAGGCACTTGCTTGAGTGTGGTGTGATGTTATGGAGTGTTATATTGAGTATCAATTACAGGAGTTCCAAAGAAAGGCACTTGATTTGTTCATAAAAATTACTGCAGAAAACAACCAATAGCTGATATGATAAATAACTTGGGAAGGAAGTTCTGGGAAGATAGATGAAGAATATATTTCCACTAGTGTATAAAGTATACATTGTTTGTAAAGTCTGGATAAAAATCACATCAGTTGAAAGTAAGAAGAGAATTATGACTTATCAACTAGCAATTAATTTCAGGCATAAGTGGGCATAAAGAATTTAATTTGTGTTTTTGAGAATCAGAAAATGGTATAAATTATAGTAAAGGAATATGCTGAACAAGTTACTTCAAACACTGAAAGGAAAATTGCACCAGGGCACACGCTCAATTGCAATTAGTTATAATAGTAACTAGCTTTTGCTTATAGCTTCACCTGAATATACCAAGGTGTTTGAAGAATATTTTTATCCCCTATACTCTTATTAACTCTAAGCAGTAATTAAAATGATAAAACACATTGGCAGGTGCCTAACAAAAGAACAGTATTAAAATCATTAATTAAAAATTTCCTCCCTCCCTCTTTGTGGTTTTTTTAGGACTGTGAAAGGTTTGGTTTATGTTTCTGCATATTTTAATGTACTTTGTTTCAAAAAATTAATAGATAAATAATTGAAGTTATGTAAAAGTGCATTTAAATAGCCAAACCAATACGAACAGCAAATCAAATTTCTGTTAGCTGAAGAATCAACATCAACAAGAATGTTTTAAAAATTAAATTATGCTTGGAGTAGTAGTATACTTCCTAAACTTATCACAAAACTTTTTTATGTTTTTATATTACTTATGGCTTTACGCCTCATCAACATTGAGATCATTAGAGGCAGGATGGGACTGGGGACAAGGAATGGGAAGGAATTCAGGCATGGACTTTTGAAGGAATCATCCTGGCATTCGCCTGAGGTGATTTGGGGAAACCATGGAAAACCCAAATCTGGATGCCTGGACAGGGATTCCAACTGGCGTCCTCCCGAATGTGAGACCAAAGCATTCAAAACCTTAGTCAGGCTAATTGCCTGAGTATGATGATGTATTATGAGTTTAAAATACACAAGTCAAAGATGCAATGGAGGAAGGCTAGATTTGTTTCCTAATCTAGTATTGAACACTACCAGCAACTGATATGATAAAAGAGTTGGTTTTTGGAAAAATTGGAAGACAGGTAAGGAGAGTGCTGGGAATATATGAGGCGTGGATGGGTATCGACAAAAAAATTAGGAGTTGTATGTGGAAGGGATAGAGGTACCTGTTTCAGCAAGTTATGAGAGATATAGTTCTAATTCCTTTTCACCATTAAATGTATATAAATATCTCTAACTATATAAAGATTGGAGAATATACAATTACAAATGGGCTTTATACCTAAATTTTAATTTTGGAAGCACTAAACTGTTGTAAAAATTTGAATATTAATATCCCTAAAAGCTCTAAATAAATAAAAGGATGCACAATTCTTCATAAATATTTGCAATCTATAAGTCTTCGCTGAAAATTTCATCTCTGTGTTCCTTGTAGAAGTTGAGAAAATTTTCCTATCCAGTAAAAAATAGACATCTGTGAAAATGACACTTAAAGTTAGGGAAGATATTTTACTTGTATTTGTTGAATTTGATAGTGACAGATAAAAATATTATTTTAGAAATACTGCCAGTTGAGTTAAAAGCTTAAAACTTTCATTATATACCATATAATTGAAAAACATAATTTTCAAAAAACATTTTTTTTACCTCTGATCAGTTACATCCCACTTTAAGCAATTTGATCTTTGGTGAAAACAACTGCTAGATTTTTATATTATACATGATCACTCATGATGACAAGAGTTTTGACCCGAATGCAGTTGTTTGGCAAAGTTATAAGGCAGTGGAATATGCTGATGTATGATGACACTGTCACAGCTCATACACAGTTGCTCATGCTACCCATCATGAAGCAATTAATTGAACTGAATTAACATTTTAAACACCATACATAATGAAAAAAATTATTGTAGAAATTGGGTTTGAGTTCTAAACTGATTTTTTTTCTCTGAAACACTTTTTGTTGTTGTGGTGTGGTAAAATTTCATTTACTGTTATTTATCTCTTTTAGGTTGAATATTCCATTGTGAGTCAAGACAGTGGTGGTACGGAAGAAGAAACAGAAGCCTTTCGCATAGATTCAAAATCTGGTATAGTAACTACACGTTCACTATTGGACCGTGAACGATCAGAAGTTTACACACTGATTGTAATGGCAACAGATCAAGGACTTCCAATTAGTGATAGAAAGTCTTCTACTGCTACTATTGTTGTAAGAGTTTTGGATGATAATGATAACTATCCACAGTTTACTGAAAGAACGTATAGTGTTCAGGTACCTGAGAACATTAATTGGACTGCAAACCCGGTCATAGCTACAATAAAGTAAGTTGCATGGAATAAACCTTTTTTTAATTGAAACACTCTTCATTGTTTCTTCATTTGATTCTCATGGTAGTAGCTGTTAGAACTAGGAATTGTAGAAGAATAAAACCTAAGTAATTACTATAGTGTGGTTCAAAAGTATTTTTGATTCAGTTGTGTATGTATCTGTCTTCTGTGTATATAACTCTGTAAGAAACTTATATTTATGTATGGAGAATGACTAACATCAAATTTGCATGAAATTTCATCTTTGTTAGAATAGTCATCTGTTGCTAAAGCTTGTACTATGCGCATTACAGTTCAGGTCATTGTATTGAGAAAACTTCCAAAAATATGATGAACCAAAAACTGAGATATGTTCAGGCTCATCTGGTTGGAAATAACAAACTTAAGACTTAATTACTTTATTCTGTACTGAATATGGCAAAGTACTGAAAATATAATAATTTATAAACTTTGTGTTTGGCATTATTTTTGAGGTTGTGATAGCTCAATCTGCTAATGGCTTTGCCGGGCCTGTTCTAATTTCACCAGAGCTCCATTGGCCATCATTTTTCAGAATTCCTGCAAGGCCTTCACACTTACTGTATCAGCCATAGGGCAAACTAAGCCCTCATGTACATCACTCCTACAGGCCATACTGCACTTCATACCATTGCCCATCTTCCACCATGTGGAGGTGGAGATTAGTTTTCTGAGAGGCAATGAAAATGTCAAGAGAAGGTTGAAGACAATGAACAGAAAGGAATTTGGATGTTGTATTTTGAGGGAACCTACCTGACACATGCCCGGAGTGATTTTGCAAAACCGAGGAGGGGGGGGGGGGAGGGGATCAGAATTTCCAGGCTTTGATTTGAACCCGTGTCATCCTGAATGACAAGCAAGAGCATTACTACCCACTCACTATTCTTGGTGCATTAGAAGAGAAGCTGACAGGGGAAAAATTGTGACGGCTGGGGCATGTCATGAGAATAAAAGCAGGGAGAGTGCTGAAGTTGGCACTTTTGAACAAGGGAAGGAAAGGATCCTGTTAGGTATTTGGATTCTTGAAATAATTAGTCCAAAGAATCAATTTTCACTTTGTTTATTCGCCCAAGCTCTCCATGGTAACATTACACAAACAGGTGTTTGTTCGACCCAAAGTTACTAAGTACAAACATAAACAAATGTTCCAGCGATTAAACTCACATAGTTCGGATAACTACTGATTGATTGACAACAACTTTCAACCTAAACTTTATATAGATGCTACAGAAATTTCTAGAACAACATAGAGAAAGCCGTCTGATGATTCTCGAGTTCTAACAAAAACAATTAAAATCACATTAAACAATCGGAATTAATACAGAATCATTCAAAATCATCATGAAACACACGGAAAAGAAAATTAAAGAAATTCACAGGTATTTACAAACAAATTTATCAACATAAATCTGTCCAAACCGTCGCAAATTTCCTGCAAACATCGTAGCTCACATCAGTACTTACAATTACAAACTTTTAATTAATGTTTTATACTCTTTGAACATGTTACATAATATTTTACATAATTCATCTACAAAAATTCACAGTTAATTTCACAAAAAAATATACGAAACCATATTTAACTCCCAGCCTGCTAAACACAATTCTTAAAATACAATTTCATAGAGGTCTGTTTCTGAGGGTCATTATTTGCCCTTTTTGGAAGATTATGAACAAGAAGGATGGGCCAAGTGCAGAAAGAAATAAAGGACCAAGGGAGTTGACTGGAGACAAGTAGTGGAGGAATAATCTTGGAGTGACTGTCAGAAATGGAAACATCAAATGATGATCATTATTGTTTTTGGCATTATCTGACATTTTGAGACACCTGGCCATATTGAGCAGATTAACTGATTCAGGTGCATGTAGACGACATTTTAGACAAGTGAGTTTTATAGTTTTTTGTTTTCAAATAATTTTTTTATTGGAGCAGGACAATGTTTGGTATTAAATGACAATTAAAACCTTTAAATTTTTCAGAAGATTGGCCATAATTTAACAGCTGGTGAAAACTTATAAGGTAAATTAACTACTGTAGATGTATTTTCTAATGGAAAATTTGAAAATCTGTATTTTGGGGATACTACTACATACATATGAGTTTATTTCAGTCATTAATTTTTTTTCTAGCTTAGCTCAAGTTGTACCTATCATTTGTTTTATTTTTGTAAATTAAATTAACGTGTATGTTTCCTTTCTAACCTCATATATTACATTATTTGATATATTAATACATGAGTTTAAACGAGAAAAAGTAAAAGGGAAACATTTAAGATAGCACTTCCCAAAGTTGAAAAGAGAAGACTGACTTTGCTAAAAGAAACACGAAATTCTCCATTATTCCTGCTTAATACCCTTCATGGAGTGGGGGGTAACTCACTGAATGGTTCTCTCAGATAATAATGACATCTAATGAATTAATTAGACTTTCAATTAACAGATTTTCTCTGTATGATCGCCAGGTAAGTTTTATCTTTCACCAAAGGATGATAATAAATACAGCTTTTGTATGGATAGGCATTGACTTCATACAAAAATACTAAAGCACTTTACAAAAACTCCAGTAAATATGCTCCTCAAACTTTAGTAAACAGAACTGTGGAATTCCTTTAAAACATTTCTGGCAACTTCTGCCACTCACTATGTCCGTGCACTTAAATAGTTATCAGAGAAACGTCAAGAAGGAAATAAAGCATGCCACTAGACATTTCTCAAACATTAGCGATCCCACTGACAACCAAACTCATATGAAAACAATTACAGCTGTACAGTCATAATCATTAGGAAACACTTTAAAATGGAAATTAAAACTATGTACAAGTGTTTAAACATAAAACGGGCAGCATAAACCAATCCAAACAGCTGAAAATTGCCCTCAAAACCCTGTGGCTCATACAACATTTATAATTACAAGCTTTCAATTGATATTTCAAATATCATACTTCTTCTGATTATATTACACATCATTTACACAATCTCTTTCCATAAAAGCAATATTCATTTGCTTGAAAAAATATACAAATTAATAATTAACCAACTTTCATCTCTCCCTACTTAATTCCTAGAATTAAAAGTCCCAGAAGTCTGGGTTTGAGGGCTGTTACAACTTCAAGAAAAGACAGAAATGCTTGACCGTTTACAACTTGGTGAATCTCTTTTTTAAATCAATGAATCATCTGTATGACCAATCATGAAATCAGAAGGCAAAATAAAAA
Organism: Vandiemenella viatica; assembly: GCA_031002005.1. Taxonomy (NCBI): domain Eukaryota; kingdom Metazoa; phylum Arthropoda; class Insecta; order Orthoptera; family Morabidae; genus Vandiemenella; species Vandiemenella viatica. The sequence goes on along the minus strand of JARYHS010013631.1, from coordinate 136,886,547 downwards.
ATTCTATGGCTTTAATCTTACTATTAGCAAAAACTTTTAATTATGCAGTGATTGAAAAAAATGAAAGATCAGAGACAGCAATCAGAAGAGAGTGCTGTTAAGTGCTACTATAATTTATTGGAATGCTTAACATTTCCACATCATTTTAAAGAACCTTACAGTGAACATTTGTACCCAGGATTTTAGGCATCAGAGAGTTAGTTTAGTAAGTTCAGAGTGTGATAATCACTCCATAACATCAAAATTGTTGTATGAACTTGGAATGTTTTCCAATAATCCTGTACAAATTACTACTCTATATCTACAGTTTCTGTATTTGTGGCACATTCGCTGAGCGTATCTCCCACGAATAAGGAGCTTTAACTGTGTGCATCATGTGTACTCATGAACCGTGTACTAAACACTAAACATCTTAGCAAGTATCCAAACAGCTGGTGTAATTTGAGTGCTCAGGTTGTAATAGGGAAAGCAGTGCAGTTGTTTTGAAAGGCTTTCTGTGCACCATCTGTCTGCACAGTAAATGATTTGCAATTTTTTTTATATTAGAAATAAAGATCAAAATCAATTACTGCTGCAAACTTGGGCATGTATTTGTTTACTCAGCATAGTAGATATATAAGGTTTATAGCTGAACAATCTTTCATTACAGTAAAAGTTTTGGTAGTGTGTGTTGCTTACTATTATTAAGTTAACAGAGTATTATATGATTGCAAGGAAAGGGAAAATGACTCATCACTCACCAGATGTTATTGTAGCCAGACTAAGGCGTTTAATTACCTGTAGGGCTTGGTATGCCAACACCTTATTAAGATTAACACATTTGCAGTGTGGTCTTGATCTATCAGTGTTATGCGTTAAACTAACACTTACAATTTCCTATTTTTAGGCAGTTTTCTGATAACAAATAGAAAAATAACAATCCAGGCTTCCAGGCGTGACAGCAGTCTTTCTTATGGCAGTGCCATTGTTACTAGTGTCCAATTAGTAAAGTAGGAGCCACAATGACCTGACATTGATAAGGAATAAAACCATAACAAATAAATAAATATGAAATATAACTTGACTGTTGGATTATAATTTTCATTTATTTGCTTTTATACAGAGCTACAGATGCTGACCAAGGAAATAATGCTGCTGTGAGATATGCAATCATTGGAGGAAATACTCAGAATCAGTTCAGTATTGACAGCCTGAGTGGGGAGGTTTCACTAATGAAACCACTTGACTACGAGACAATGCGGAATTACAGACTTGTCATAAGAGCACAAGGTGAGGTTATTTTAATAATAATTTTCGGCTGCATCCACATAATACGATGAGTAAAAATTTTATTTGGGAGGTAAGTATTTTGATCTGGTGTATCTTAGATGTTTGTTCTATTGCGAACATCAGATTTACACTTTAACAAGTTAGTCTATTCCATTAGTAGACACTGTCAGGTCACAATTTTCTTACTAGTTTTAAGGACTTTTCTTTATTGAGCGTCTCAAAGAAAGTAAAATAACAATGGATTTTTTTTATTTTAGAATATAGAAACAGTTGAATTGATTGAAAATAATCTTTATGGGTAAATAAAAAATATTGGAATTTTGTCTCATTTGGAAATTCATAGACAACTTTGAATTGTCACTGAAAACATTTGGTGGAGAATTCAGTATTTTCATCAGATTTTGCTTCCTCAAAATGTTAACTGTTTCCACACTTGGAGAAATTCATAAATAGATTTGCTTCCTATTAGATGACCAGGTGATAGCAGCAGTAGACGGTAGTTTCTTAGATTTGCTTGCATGCCACTATATGGTGAGATAATAGTTTTGTAGCTCACGTAGAAAAATTACTCATATTAATCGTAATTATATTGAAAGATGATATTTGTTTTGAATCAATTTTTTAAAATTGACAAGTGAAATATATTTGTGTTTACTGTTGCATCACAGTTTCATTTTGTGAATGTTATAATTGCTTAATTAACTACAAAAGTGTTTTTTAATAACTTTATTTACACAACATCTACTTGTCAATTTTATAGTTTTCCTGCATCTTTGGTCCTTCTGTGATTGCTGTAACTATGACGGCAGGCTAAAAAGAAATGCTCATATGCTTGTAGAACACAGATAAACCAAACAGCAAGATCAGGCAAAAAGTACGTTAAAGTACAATCCTTAAGCTTCAGAATCATTTATTTATTTTTCAACATTGTCACCGTTACGGCTAACACATTTCTCCAAATGTGTAACAAGTTTTTTTATTCCATTACTGAAAAATTCTTCCAACTTTTCTTGAATCCAGGATTTGCCAGTTACCTTCACCTGATTATCTGAGGTGTAGTGATTACCCTGAGGTTTTTCTTAAGTAGAGGAAAAAAATAGAACTTACAAGGTGCAAGATTAAGGGAGTAAGGAGGTTGTGGAATCAGTTCAAACTTCAAGTTTTGTGTAGCCTCTACAGTTCTCATCTGTGAGACAGTGTGGTACCCATTGTGCACAGATTTTATATTGTCCCAATTGTTCAATAATGAACCTGACACGTTCCTTGGATATTCCAATATGTTTTACGATACAGTTTTGAGTAATTTGCCAGTCATTTTGAATCAAATCGTCAACAAGTTTCCGATGTTTATTGTCTGTGGCAGGGATCGGATGTTCACTGCATTTTCATCAACCATTATGACTTTTCAAGGTTCACAAAATTTTACTGCCCACCCTTAAATGATGATGAATCTCATTTTCAGCAGTTAAAAATTTGATAACAACATGCTGTTTAACTTGCGTTTACATAGTACTAGAACATGTTTTCATACTTCTGCTTCTCAAAATGTCCTAGATGAATTCAACTACTTCAAACCTTCAGAGGCGGAATGTTACTTCCACATGCCACTAGGCGCACTTCTAAATGTCATTTCATTCAAGTTCTACAAGCTTGTGTGCATTTCTGCTCAGCCTACCCTCGTAAAAAGATACCTCTTGTAGTGTATTAAAGAGCAAATTTTTCTTTAAAACTTATCTCTAAATTACTGATCCCTGAACACTTATGTTTCAAAACTATATCTGCTGTTGTGTTTATTATGACTATCATGACTTTGTTAGGAATGTATTTTTCTGAAATAAGTGTTTTGATTCCATCTCTAATAATCCCTCTATAGTCTTTGTATCAACATACTGTAAAGCTTATAGTTATTTTCTTCTCCTCTTCATAGCTGATATCAACACTTGACCATCGTGGCATTAGATACTGTTCTGGCTTCTTTAATGTGGCAAGTTAACCACTACTTTGAAATTTTTAAACAGGCTGATTAAAGTGATTTTCTTTTGCTAATACATTTAATACCTATTTCAACAGTAGAACGAAATAAAGAATGAGTAAGCATTTTAGTGTACCCAATTTGAAAATTTCTGATTATTTTAATTTGCACCAATATTCATGAGATTAATCTGTTAAGGATTACTAAATTTTATATCATTTTTTTTGTTTTTTTTTTTTGTTATAACTAAATACCCTTGTAATGTGTTTTCACATGTTTTAGTTATATTAGTCTGTATTCATCACTGAATAAACAGGTAAAAAAATTTGCTTAGTCCACAATTCAAACCATTATTTGTTCTTTGGTCTCAGAATGGGCCTTCAGTTATCTTAAGGTAGATTAAAGGTAGGAATCATAATTAAAATTTTATAATAACCATTGATACAATTTTATTCATCCGTTATGTTTTTACATTAATACATACTGTAAATGCCATACTGTAAATATATTGTTAGGAAACAAAGGCACTAAAAGCGGATATATTGAACATTAGGATAGGATAAAAAACCACTGCTTACCAAAGAAGGGGATTCCTGCGGCATTGGTACATGAAATATATATATATATATATATATATTAAACATTTGGATAGGAGAAAAACCACTGCTTACCATAGAAGAGAATTCCTGCAGCATCGAAACACAAAAAAACACGCACACACTTGGAGTAAGATTTTAGAACCTATGGCCCCTCTTCAGTAGTAGTGAGGTGTCTGCATGTTGGAGGCCGGCATATATATATTAAGCCAAACTTGATGAATATTAACATTCATTGTAGTTTAAATAAACAAATGTATAAGGATAGTCTGAAAGGGCTACTTTTTTCCGTGTTTATGTATTATTTTATGCCATAATCATAACTTTACAGGATGCGATCAAAAAATTATCCTTTTAGAGAGTGAAGTTTAGCTTTTCAGTTTCAACACCAATGTCATTTGTGGTAACAAGAATTTTTTAGCCCATCTCTTGTTTTCCTACAGAGCTCCTGCTGGGGAAAACCTTATGGGGTGTAGTAAAAGTCATAATTAATATAAAGGATGTTACAATAAGAATGCAAGATTTGTTTTTTTTTTTTTTTTTGTAACAAGTATTTATTAATTTGTAATATACACATTTGGAAATTTCTATAGAACAACACCACTGATTAAATGACAGTGATGGAATTTGTGACACACAGATATTCTTCTGACAAAGCATAAATATAGAAGTATTTTATTGATACAACATTCAATTTTGGCCTTCATTGATTAGTTGTGGGCTTCTTGGTGTAAACCTTACACTTTGAAAAACCACACAGAAAAAAGTACATAGATGTTAAATAGCAAGATTATGGCAGCCAGTTCTGGTCACAAAAACAGGAGATGACACTATCAGGAAAAGACTCATACAAAAAAAAAAAAAAAAAAAAAAAAAAAATATCTGTATTCCACAGGCAGTATGGCAAGTTAAACTTTCCTGCTGAAACCACCTGCCTTCAAGAGCAATATCTTCCAATTGATGCACAGAGAACTGAGTTTTCATGTTACGATATCATTTGCCATTTACCATAAATGCATTATCTACCTCGATGGTTTGATGCATCCTCCAATGTACAATGCACATGAAACAGTGATGCATTAGGGATGAATAGATTTCTCATTAACCATTTGTGGATTTTCTGATTCCCAATTTTGGCAAATTTACCTATTAACAAAACCATAAAGGTGAAAATGGGTCTCATTGCTGAAGATGATTTTTCCCACAAAATCAGAATTCACTTGTCATTGTTCAGTGATCCAGTTGGTAAACTCTCTTCACTGTACATGGTCTGTTAACATAAGTTCTTGAGTCAGTTGCATTTTGTAAGCATGGAGATGCAAATCCCGAGTGAGAATATGGTGAAGAGTGGTTGTTGAAATGTCCAAGTCTTGTGTGTGATGAAGGGTGGAGGTCCCTGGACTTTCGCAAACTGCCACGATATTTTTTTCTGAATTACGTCCTTATGCTTGTGGCATGCGATTTATATTAAAAACTGAACCAGTGCTTTCAAATTGTTCCATTATTCTTTTCACAGTTAATGAATTCAGATCATTATTTCTACTGAACATTTAACGCACTTTACAAAACTTTACTAAACTTTCAGTATTTTGATAGAAAATTTTAATGATAAGGACAAAGTGTTGTATTGTATAGCACTCCGTATGTAGGAACACCTATATGTCTCCTATTAACCTGTCATAATTATTGACCTGTCGAACCATAACAGCCAAAATGGCGCTCAATTCAAATCTTGTGCTCATTTTGAAACACCCTATACAAACACTTAATGATTGATTTTTTTTTCTGTCATCAGTCTCTTGACTGGTTTGATGAAATCCTCCATCCATTCCTATCTTGCACTAACCTTTTCATCTCAACATACTCCTTACAACCCACATCCTCAATTATCTGCTTTGTATATTCCAATCTCTGTCTTCCTCTGCAGTTCTTACCTTCAATTGTTCCCTCCACTAACAAGTTAACCTATCCTGCATGTCTCAAAATATGACCTATCATCCTGTCTCTTCTTTCTGTAAGACTCTTTGATGACTGAGTATCATTGTGAAAAATGTTAAAAGTGCATTTTGTCACGCTTGTGTCAGATACAGTTAAGTTTTATTAACAAGTTCTTGTGTGGATTAGAATGAAATGACAGTAAATTAATCTTCCAATGATTGTATTTTTACTATCTAAATCCTGTTTAAACTTTTAAGAAATTAATGAAACCGATTTGAACCCTTGTTTGTGTGAAATGTGTTCCTCCTGGTCCTCTTATTTGTAGTAAGTGATGAGATTTTTTTTTTAATCTTCCCTTATATTAATAACGTTCGACTTTTGTGCGAACAGTTTTTGTTTCTCTGTAATTGTCTATTTGTGAATTCCAAGTCAAAATGTACTATTACAGAGTGCATGAGAAAGTATAAGAGAACATCTTGAATTTACCCTATACAGCATTCTAGTAACACTACATTTGTAACCTGTAAACAAAAAAGTGTTGATAAATTATGTGTTTATGACATTTCATAGAAAAAGGAAGGTTCCATATAACAGTGTTTTACTCATTTCTGATCTGTGTACTTAGGTTTTCTGTGTTTCTTATTTTGTAATGTAAGTTTTGTGTGTCTTACAGATGGTGGTAGTCCAAGCCGTTCTAATACTACACAGCTGCTGGTGAATGTTAAGGATGTAAATGACAATGCTCCTAGATTTTTTACATACTTGTTTCAAGAATCAGTGTCTGAAAGTGTCCCAGTCGGCTATAGTATAGTGAGGGTAAGCTGGTTCTTAAACTGTGAGAATGGTTGAGAAGTAGATTAATTTATAGTGAAATTTTATAAGCATTTGTGTTTCTTTGCACTGGAAATAGTTATAGAGAGACTTCATATTTTGTCAGCCAATTATTATGGTCATGGACTTTTCATTATATTAAAATGGAATATATTTAAAATTATAATTGAGTATGATCTGAAGTACTGAGAAGGATCAATTAATGTACCATACATAAAGGATTTAACAGGAAATGAAGTTTTTGATCAAGAGCCATTGATTCTACAACATGAGAGTTGTGGACCTTAGTGACTGTGATTCACCAAGTTCTTCTGGCAGCATTACAACTTATTATTTGAATTGCATTAAATCTGTTGAGGATGAGCACGGTGGGTGAGCAGTAATGTTCTGGCCTTACATTTGGGAGGACGCAGGTTCGAATCCCCATCCGGGCATCCAGATGTGGGTTTTACATGGTTTGCCCAAAACAATCCAGGTGAATGCAGCGTTGCTTCCCTCAAAAAGCCATTGCCAAATTCCTTTCCAAGAAAGAAAATCAAAGGGACCCTGATAACTAC
>JARYHS010013631.1:136853463-136878384 GCA_031002005.1 Vandiemenella viatica | reverse complement strand
TCCATGGTAACATTCTGCTTTCTACGAATGACGTTCAGGTTCAAATCTCTGTGCCTTCCAAGATTTTTTAAGAATTATAATTACTGATGTAGTTATCTGCAAGAAAAGAAATATTTGTTTTTTATCAATTCATGGTCAAGCCAAATTGATAACACCGTGTATAACCTTGCAGTATTCAGACCATTCTTGGAAAATGTTTGATGTTCTGTTACACTTATTTATTTTTACCACCAGTTTAAATTCTTTACTAAAAGGCTGTGAAGTATCTGAATTTTATCATAAGGGCAGCAATAAATAGCATTATATAATGACACTATAAAAATTCTTTCAATTACTCAGTCATTTAAGTCAACCATTTTATTAAAAGATGATTGAATTTGCCTGTTTTACTTTAAAATTTATTGAAAAACAGTGAAATTGTTAAATGCCATATATTTCTGCTAAAAAAAAATAGAAAATATTTTCTATTTTTTTTTTAAGCAAACACTATTTAGTGTTTGCTTATAAAAAGGCTATATTCATAAAAAAAAATTTGTGTATGCTTAAATTCTGCTTCAAGTGTTTTTAAGATGAATACCACTGACAGTTGCAATTGTAGATAAAAAAGACAAATTACATACTTCCTACTTGTATTATTTTTTCTCATTCGATTAAACCAGAATTATAGATGAGTGTTTAAAATTAGAAATAATTTATGGTGGAATTTAATTCTTAATTTAAATTCCAAGCTATTTTATTCCCCATTAAATTTTTAAAATTGAAACAGAGTTACAATTATTTAAAATGAACAAAAGAATATATATATATATAAAAATAAAATTGGAAAAAATGTTGAAATTACAGAGAATCAAACCCCAATTTCCTTATATGACACTATAATGTTACCATAGAACCAAACTGTGTCATTGACAATTGCAGCATTAAAATGTTATTTATGTTACTAGTCAATTTTAAATTATTAATGTTTCTATGAACGGAGCTGCATTTTAACAAACTGCTTTGGACAAAAAAACATTTCAATTAGCCATCCAGTCCTGGCAGTTGCCCCTTGGTAAATTTTGGCTGTATAACTGCTTTCTGTACTTGATCTTGAGCTGATGATTTCCTGAAAAATAGATCACCTCTTTCATTTTTAAGACTGAGAAGTGTTCTGTTCCTTGCAATTAATCGCCCAAAGGCAAAATTGTTAACATTGAGTAACAAAGAAAGCTTTAATCTGTCTGATAGTTATATTACTGTTAACCAAAGTGAGGATGCATTTTGCTATTTTCTAAAAATGCTTTCTTGATCATATCTCTTTTTTGTTCGTTATTATTATTGTCAAGTTTCTACAGCCAACCTACCAGCCATACTGAACTGGGAAAGTATGGTGAACCTGGGTTCAAACATTAACATAGTTGCTGCCCCAATTATGATTTTTAGATGGTTTTCCCCAGTCATCCAGTGTGAATGTTTGTATGGCACTCAGTTTCAACCTCAATAACTATACAGTTCACAAACAAAATAAGTCTAATTACATAGAAAATAAATAAAACTGTTCAATAGTAGATGACCACTAGAAACCAATGGCTGGCTCTTACAGTAAATCTGCTGGCAGAGTTTTCACAACTGTGTGGTAAAAGTTGAGCCTATGATTCAGTGACATTAATAAATGTTCTAAAAATCTTATATATATATATAAAAATAGACGTGTTTTTTCCTATATTTCACGTTTGAGCCAACACTACCTAGCACAGATCACTGATGTGTGTGGGAGGAAGTAGCATGCAGTTTCCTGTCGTGCACAACGTTGGCCGAATGCCGTTAGCTGTGGGGATGTGGGAGCTATAATGATTAAAGTTGGTCAGTGCAGGGCGTTTTCATATTTCGACCAAAAATTCGAATCTCCGTATACTTCTCTTTCCTGCCACAACTACATAACATAGAGCTTTGGTGTTTGTGTGTGGTAGTAGAATCGTCTTTCCTGTCGTGCACTATGGTTGTTAGATGTCGGTAGCTATGGGGGTGTGGGAGATATGGGGGTTGAAAGTGGTCGACGTGTGGCAATTTCATACTTCTGCCAAAGACAAAAGTGTCATGGTGTATCACTTTTCAGCGAAAACTGTAGATCACAGATAACTGGCGTTTGTGTGTAGTAGTAGCACAGAGTCACCTTTCGATCACAACAGCGGCCGATTTTCAGAAACTGTGGTACTGTGGTAGATATGGTGGTTGCAAGTGGCAGACCAAGAATATTTTCGTATTTCGACTGTTTCCGCATATGTCACTTTTCTGCCACAACTACATAGCATAGAGCATTGGTGTTTGTGTTTGGTAGTAGAATCGTATCTCATGTAGTGCACTATGGTTGTTAGATGTCGGTAGCTATGGGGGTGTGGGAGAAATGAGGGTTGAAAGTGGTCGACCTGTGGCAGTTTCATACTTCTGCCAAAGACAAAAGTGTCATGGTGTATCACTTTTCAGCGAAAACTATAGATCACAGATAACTGGCGTTTGTGTATAGTAGTAGCACAGAGTCACCTTTCGATCACAACAGCGGCCGAATTTCAGAAACTGTGGTACTGTGGTAGATATGGTGGTTGTTAGTGGCCGACCAAGGATATTTTCGGATTTCGACTGTCTCCGCATATGTCACTTTTCTGCCACAACTACATAGCATAGAGCATTGGTGTTTGTGTTTGGTAGTAGAATCGTATCTCATGTAGTGCACTGTGGTTGTTAGATGTCGGTAGCTATGGGGGTGTGGGAGAAACGGGGGTTGAAAGTGGTCGACCTGTGGCAATTTCATACTTCTGCTAAAGACAAAAGTGTCATGGTGTATCACTTTTCAGCGAAAACTATAGATCACAGATAACTGGCGTTTGTGTATAGTAGTAGCACAGAGTCACCTTTCGATCACAACAGCGGCCGATTTTCAGAAACTGTGGTACTGTGGTAGATATGGTGGTTGTAAGTGGCCGGCCAAGAATATTTTCGTATTTCGACTGTTTCCGCATATGTCACTTTTCTGCCACAACTACATAGCATAGAGCATTGGTGTTTGTGTTTGGTAGTAGAATCATATCTCATGTAGTGCACTATGGTTGTTAGATGTCGGTAGCTATGGGGGTGTGGGATATATGGGGGTTGAAGTTGGTCGACCTGTGGCAATTTCATACTTTTGCTAAAGACAAAAGTGTCATGGTGTATCACTTTTCAGCGAAAACTATAGATCACAGATAACTGGCGTTTGTGTGTAGTAGTAGCACAGAGTCACCTTTCGATCACAACAGCGGCCGATTTTCAGAAACTGTGGTACTGTGGTAGATATGGTGGTTGTAAGTGGCCGACCAAGGATATTTTCGTATTTCGACTGTTTCCGCATATGTCACTTTTCTGCCACAACTACATAACATAGAGCATTGGTGTTTGTGTTTGGTAGTAGAATCGTATCTCATGTAGTGCACTATGGTTGTTAGATGTCGGTAGCTATGGGGGTGTGGGAGAAACGGGGGTTGAAAGTGGTCGACCTGTGGCAATTTCATACTTCTGCTAAAGACAAAAGTGTCATGGTGTATCACTTTTCAGCGAAAACTATAGATCACAGATAACTGGCGTTTGTGTATAGTAGTAGCACAGAGTCACCTTTCGATCACAACAGCGGCCGATTTTCAGAAACTGTGGTACTGTGGTAGATATGGTGGTTGTAAGTGGCCGACCAAGGATATTTTCGTATTTCGACTGTTTCTGCATATGTCACTTTTCTGCCACAACTACATAGCATACAGCATTGGTGTTTGTGTTTGGTAGTAGAATCGTATCTCATGTAGTGCACTATGGTTGTTAGATGTCGGTAGCTATGGGGGTGTGGGAGATATGGGGGTTGAAAGTGGTCGACCTGTGGCAATTTCATACTTCTGCCAAAGACAAAAGTGTCATGGTGTATCACTTTTCAGCGAAAACTGTAGATCACAGATAACTGGCGTTTGTGTGTAGTAGTAGCACAGAGTCACCTTTCGATCACAACAGCGGCCGATTTTCAGAAACTGTGGTACTGTGGTAGATATGGTGGTTGTAAGTGGCCGACCAAGAATATTTTCGTATTTCGACTGTTTCCGCATATGTCACTTTTCTGCCACAACTACATAGCATAGAGCATTGGTGTTTGTGTTTGGTAGTAGAATCATATCTCATGTAGTGCACTATGGTTGTTAGATGTCGGTAGCTATGGGGGTGTGGGATATATGGGGGTTGAAGTTGGTCGACCTGTGGCAATTTCATACTTTTGCTAAAGACAAAAGTGTCATGGTGTATCACTTTTCAGCGAAAACTATAGATCACAGATAACTGGCGTTTGTGTGTAGTAGTAGCACAGAGTCACCTTTCGATCACAACAGCGGCCGAATTTCAGAAACTGTGGTACTGTGGTAGATATGGTGGTTGTAAGTGGCCGACCAAGGATATTTTCGTATTTCGACTGTTTCCGCATATGTCACTTTTCTGCCACAACTACATAGCATAGAGCATTGGTGTTTGTGTTTGGTAGTAGAATCGTATCTCATGTAGTGCACTATGGTTGTTAGATGTCGGTAGCTATGGGGGTGTGGGAGAAACGGGGGTTGAAAGTGGTCGACCTGTGGCAATTTCATACTTCTGCTAAAGACAAAAGTGTCATGGTGTATCACTTTTCAGCGAAAACTATAGATCACAGATAACTGGCGTTTGTGTATAGTAGTAGCACAGAGTCACCTTTCGATCACAACAGCGGCCGATTTTCAGAAACTGTGGTACTGTGGTAGATATGGTGGTTGTAAGTGGCCCGACCAAGGATATTTTCGTATTTCGACTGTTTCCGCATATGTCACTTTTCTGCCACAACTACATAGCATACAGCATTGGTGTTTGTGTTTGGTAGTAGAATCGTATCTCATGTAGTGCACTATGGTTGTTAGATGTCGGTAGCTATGGGGGTGTGGGAGATATGGGGGTTGAAAGTGGTCGACCTGTGGCAATTTCATACTTCTGCCAAAGACAAAAGTGTCATGGTGTATCACTTTTCAGCGAAAACTATAGATCACAGAAAACTGGCGTTTGTGTGTAGTAGTAGCAGAAAGTCACCTTTCGATCACAACAGTGGCCGATTTTCACAAACTGTGGTACTATGGTAGATATGGTGGTTGTAAGTGGCCGACCAAGGATATTTTCGTATTTCGAGTGTTTCCGCATATGTCACTTTTCTGCACAACTACATAGCATAGAACATTGGTGTTTGTGTTTGGTAGTAGAATCGTATCTCATGTAGTGCACTATAGTTGTTAGATGTCGGTAGCTATGGGGGTGTGTGATATATGGGGGTTGAAAGTGGTCGACCTGTGGCAATTTCATACTTCTGCCAAAGACAAAAGTGTCATGGTGTATCACTTTTCAGCGAAAACTATAGATCACAGATAACTGGCGTTTGTGTGTAGTAGTAGCACAGAGTCACCCTTCGATCACAACAGCGGCCGAATTTCGGAAACTTTGGTACTGTGTTAGATATGGTGGTTGTAAGTGGCCGACCAAGGATATTTTCGTATTTCGACGAAAGGCGTGTTTGGTAGTAGAATCGTATCTCATGTAGTGCACTATGGTTGTTAGATGTCGGTAGCTATGGGGGTGTGGGATATATGGGGGTTGAAGGTGGTCGACCTGTGGCAATTTCATACTTCTGCCAAAGACGAAAGTGTCATGGTGTATCACTTTTCAGCGAAAAATATAGATCACAGATAACTGGCGTTTGTGTGTAGTAGTAGCACAGAGTCACCTTTCGATCACAACAGCGTCCGAATTTCAGAAACTTTGGTACTGTGTTAGATATGGTGGTTGTAAGTGGCCGACCAAGGATATTTTCGTATTTCGACGAAAGGCATGTGTCTCTGCAGATTTATCGTTTCTGCCACGACTACATAGCATAGAGCATTGGTGTTTATGTGTGGTGGTAGAATCGTGTCTGTTGTCGTGCACTATGGTTTTTAGATGTCTGTAGCTATGGGGGTGTGGAAGACATGGGGGATGAAAATGGTCGACCTGTGGCAATTTCATATTTCAGCCAAAGACGCATGTGTCTCGGTGTATCACTTTTGAGTGAAAACTATCACCAGCGTTTTTGTGTGGTAGTAACACAGAGTCACCCATCGATCTCAACGTTGGCCGAAATTCGGTAACTGTGGGAGCGTGTGAGATATGGTGTTTGAAATTGGTCGATCATGAATATTTTCGTATTTCATCCAAAGACTTGTGTGTATCCGTAAATTTTACTTTGCTGCCGGAACTATATAGCGCAGAAGACTGGTATTTGTGTGTGGTAATAGTATCGAGTCTCCCATAGTGCACTATGGTGGTTAGATGTCTACAGGTGTCAATATGAATACTTTACAATCACGAACGAATTTGTGGGTACCAGCTATTATATTATAATTGTGGAAGTAAGTTTCTGTCTTTTTGTTACGTTTTGACGACTAAATGGCTATATCAATATTGATGGAATTTAACAATGAAATAGTGTAGGAAGGACACAGGACATTTTTTCGGTATGAATAACAGTTTTAGTCACGAAATTTTAAGAACTTTTCGAATGATGAAAGACAGACAGATTCGTGTGTTAGTCTGTAATGTTACGTTGGTTGCTCAGTCTGTTAGTGTTTGATTTGTTAATAAATTTCTATAAGAAACAAAACTTATTATTTAGTATAGAAGTCAATTTGCTCTGCACTGTACTATTCATTTGTGTCTGTATAAAAGTTTCTGGCACCAATTTGTCTTCCTTTTTGACATGCCTTACGGACGTAAACCTGGCCTAAGGTGCAGGTCTAGAAGACAATGTGCTGCTATTAGATTATAAGATTCAGATGCTCATGTTGAATAAAGAAGAAAAAACCAAGCTGAAATAAAGCTGCCATCAGTTAACCCCCCCCCCCCCCCCACACACACACACACACATCCCCGCACCTTCGCTTACTTTTCTGTTTTTAAATATGTTGTAAATTGATTCTCTTCATGAGACAGATTAGACGATAGGATGATATAATGATGGCTTTCCATCATATTATGTCGACTCGGTGTTGTTTGGGACAAATCTTACTAACAGTTTTCTATATCCAATTCTGGCAATGAAACTCCAAGTCCACGCGTACGAAGTCGCGGGTAACAGCTAGTAAATAAATAAATGAAAAGTCAAAAGATAGTATCAGATCAAAAATAAAATAAATAAATATGGAAAATAAACTTATTACCTGTAACAGTTGTATGCATTGGACTACAGTGACACAAGTAATACAATGTTATAACTCCATGGAAATTCATCCATCACATGACTTAACTGCTCCCCCTCTTCCTCCTTCACACAAGTTCTCTTTATCTTCAGTGGTCATTGACTATTACAAATTTCTTTCAAAAGTGAAGGAGTGTGCATAGACCCAGCTATGGCATGTGCATCGTGTGTCTCTTACATAATGAAAAGATTACCTAAAATAATGTGTTGCTGTGTTTTTGTCATCATATCCTGCGTTCCACTGGTGAGTTTATCTTCCCTATCCTTTCCTGATTTATTAAATTTTACCATATTTTCTCTACAGGAATCATTTAAAAAAAGACTGAAAACTGTGGTAATAATAATAATAATAATAATAAAAATTTTATTGTCATTAAACTGTCATAGCAATAGACAACGTCAAGAATACAAATATGAAAATACAAACAAGACAAAATTCATAATTAAAAACAATTTAAATTGCACACTCCACACACAATTATTTCATATTTCCACATTCATAGAATTCATTAACTGAATAAAAAGGATTAGTGACTAACCAGCTATACAATGTCTGCTTAAATAGATTGAATGGGGCTTCAACCCATTCTAGAGGTAGTTTGTTAAACATTTTCATACCCAACACTTCATAACTGTTCAATGATTTCGATAATCTACAGTAAGGTATGTCAATGTGCCTATTATTTCTCGTACCGTGACAGTGTAAATCTTGTCTAAGAAGGTATTCAGCTTGGTTATTTTTTGTGTGCAGGAGAACAGTGTAAATGTACAAGTTTATTACCGTTAAGTAAACTGTGTAGGACAGTTTTAATAAAAAAGCCAGGTGACATATGCTGTACAGTGGATGAAGTAAGAAAGAAACACTAGTGCAGTCTAGATCTTCAATATAGAAACATCCATCGCGTGAGGTAACTGGTTAGCTGAGAAGAGGGAGATATTTCCAAAACAGGACTAAACTAAATTACTTTTCTGTAGGATTGGAACCTCAAAAATTGAAATTGAATGGAAATAAATGTGTGAAACCAGGATTTTATGTGAGAAGTAAAAAATACGTCAAACAAATCATATGAGAAACTAACAAGAAATTAGTTAAAATAATGTAATTGATAAGACTATGGATTAAAATGGACTGTGTCCAGGGAAGTGGCCAATCCATTGGTAGCAAATGTACTGAATAAAATCTAATAAAAATGATCAAATAATGGCTATAAATAAATAAGTAACATTGAAGTAGTTGTGTATTTATGTTTCATTGTATTAATGATGCCTAAACTTCTGAGGGTGAAAAATCGATTTATAGAAGCAAAAGAAGACAATGTTTAACTTTTCTCATGATTTAAAAATTAAATTTTGAAATACA
This sequence comes from Vandiemenella viatica, assembly GCA_031002005.1. Taxonomy (NCBI): domain Eukaryota; kingdom Metazoa; phylum Arthropoda; class Insecta; order Orthoptera; family Morabidae; genus Vandiemenella; species Vandiemenella viatica. The sequence goes on along the minus strand of JARYHS010013631.1, from coordinate 136,869,736 downwards.
CTATGTTTTGTTGACATTTTCAAAAGTATGGACAGTTTAATGATTCATTGTTGTATGTTCACAAAGCTTTATTTAAATAGATGGAATACATTACATGATGAAGTCAGCTAGTGATACATTGCCTGTTGCTTTGCTTTCTCATTATTTGCATGGATTGTGAATAGCACCAAGAATATTCACAAGGAATATAATTTAATAATTCTTTTATGTACAGAAGATGCAATTTTTGTTTTATACTGGAGTTTCTTTAAATGATTAATCTTTATAAATATACTATTTTTGAGGATCTAAATTTGATTCACTTGTATTTTAACACCAGCATAAGCATTGGAAGTTGGCATGTCACAGATATGTGAAAGCTCATTAAAAATACAAAATGCAAATTCACATTGTAAACAGGTCACATAATGTTTCCATGATAGGAATTTGGCAATAGAAATTTATAGATGCACAAAGAACACAAATCCCTCATCACTCACCCATCTTAAAAAATTTCTATACAAATTGTGTTTATACAGTACAGTTGTTATGAATTGATCATTCTCTTGTAAGAAAGAAAATAGTGATACATTGTGCTCATGGAGACAAGGAAAAATTGTAAGATAATATATACAGTACTATTAATTGAAGAAATTTCAACTATGCTGACAGGCTCAATATGTTTTATTCATAATCTATGATTAATTCTGGGAACTACTCAAACCAAGTACATATTTTCATCAGAATAGTTCCTTGCTTCTTTCAAGTATGGACTGTGCCTAATTTTATTTAATTCATTATTTCTATTTCTTCCCAGGTTTTAAATATTTTAAAATAGTTTCACTGACCAATTCATTTGACTTCAAGTACAAATTCAGCTAGCTTTAATTGGTGTAACATTGTCATATTGTTTTGCTATGTGTAGGTGGTGATGACTTCAATAGCTTTTCATTAATAACTCGTCAAGGCAGCAACAAAGCTGAGCTGTTGACTATGGTGGATTTGGATTATGAGTCTCCTCATAAAAGATTTGATTTAGTTATCAGAGCATCATCTCCTCCCCTGCGAGCAGATGTTCATGTAGAAGTATTGGTGACTGATGAAAATGACAATGCGCCTATTTTGAAGGATTTTCAGGTGATATTTATCTTCATATTTGTATCTATAAGTCTTTTGGTAGCTACTACATTCTAACAAAGTGCAGCATAAAATGTTTGCATTGATACTATCTCTAGTGTTACCATCTTATGTTTATCATACTGTTATTGTATTTTATATTAGAATTTGTTCTACTGTTAACATTTAGCTCTTTAAGTGTGATGAACACTTGAAAATTTATTGAAATTGATCAGTAAAAAACTCACAATATATTAACTACTATCATATTAACATATTACGCTACACTGTAAAGTTCTGAAGCATATTCGTAGTTTGGGTTTCACTAGGAATGCTTACACCTAAATAGAATGAATAAGAGGGTACTTTCTGAGTTGTTTGCTAAAGCCATAAGGAAGCCTACTTCCAGTAATGATGGGGTTAGGACTGTTCCTTTTTGTTTAGGTTAAAGACTGCTGGTAAGAAGATAAATATAGGTGACCAAAGGGAAACAGAGTGCAGTTGTGTGATGAGATAAATCATAAATGCTAAAGAAATAGTTGAAACTGATGAAACAGTTAGATGCAGCGTAGGTAAAGTTGCAGTTTAATGCTGCAGAATCACATCATTAGTTATAAGACTCTTACTTGTGAACTGTAGGATTATAATTGGTAATTTAATATGAGATCTGTCACAAAAGTAAAGTGTCACATGGTTTTTTGATGTGACTGTATGTCGCAGAGTGGTGAGACTGGTCTGGATAGGATGGGGGGAGGTTAAGCTTGCTGACTGTTCCATGCTCAGTTCTCTCCATGCCGTGGGGAGTTCAAACGTGTCAGTTTATGAGCTCCTGTGTAGGAGCTATGTTGTAATTATGATGGGGAATCCATTGGATCATTGATAATGTGGTTAAGTTTTGCGTGAAGCTGAACAAGATGCCACTGGAAACTTTCGAGATGCTTCAGCAAGCCTTCGGTGATGATTACCTGTCCAGATCGCAGTCAAACAGGTGGCACAAGATGTTCAAAGAAGTCTCTGATGAATCCTGCCATTGATGCCCTTCAACATCACAAAACGGCAATAGTGTGACTCGTGTGCATCAATTGCTGAATTCTAACCATCGAGCGAATGTTTTGTTGATGTCAGATTTATTGAACATACCGAAAACAACTGTTAGCCAGATCTTTTTGGAAGATTTGCTCATTTGCAAGGTTTGCACCAAACTTGTCCCAAAACTTCTGACTGATGTGCAAAAACAGAATCGAGCGGAAGTGTGTGAAGAACTCGAGTAACTCTGTGTAAATCATCCTAATTTTTTGGAAAATATTATCACTGGGGATGATATGTGGATCTTCAAGTATTATTGGGAAACGGAGGCAGAGCATGGAGTGACACACATCGGTGCCTCCGTGCCCCAAGACGGTTCGCATGAGCAAAGCGGGTGTGAAAGTCATGCTTTTTTTTTTACACAAAGGGGTTAGTGCACAGAGACTTCGTACCTCCTGAACCGACCATAAATGCCCAGTTCTACAAACAATTGCTACAGAGACTGAACAACAGATCACGCGTGTCCGAAAGGAGATCAACGCTTCGTGGAAGCTTCACCACGACATTGCGTTGCCCCATACTGCCTTCGTTTTCGTAGACTATGTGACCTATATTGGTGTGGCAATGCTGCCACAGCCTCCCTATAGTTTCGACCTTGCTCCCGCGGACTTCTTTTTGTTCCCCTGGCTGAAAAGTGTCATGCATTTCAAGACTTTGGACAACATCAAAGCAAGTATGACGATAGCTATAAAGGATTTCTGTGGCAAGGACTTCTTGGGAGTATATGAGGCATGGAAATCACGCTGGCAAAAATGTATCAATGTAAAAGGGTCATATTTTGAAGAATTTTAAGTTGCTGTGCCTATCTGATCAATAAATTTGTTTCTTAAAAAGTGCGATGCATTACTTTTGGGACATACCTTGTAGAGATACACAAACTACAAGTAGTTGGTTAAAGGAATGATTCTAGAAAACAAGGTTTTCTGTGATAGCTATCGAGTCTACCATAATGATAGAGGAGCAATTGGTAGATGGGTATTCATATTAGTTAGCAATGACTTCTATAGTTCACTGGTATTCATAGATCAAAGAAATAAGCTTCTATAGGTAGATTTCTGGGATAATAAAAAAGAAAAAATTAGAGTGTTGGCTTCTTACCACAGTGGAGGAATGAATGATGAAGATGAGGCACAGATCTCAAGTAACTGAAGGATTAAGTGATTGTGAAGAAATTCTGATGGACATTAGGGAGTCCAGTGGCTAAAACTGAAGGCAGTAATATGTACAGTTATAAAAAGGCACATATTTCAGAACCGAAGAGAGAATTCAGGGGAAGTTTCAGACTATGGAAGGAAGGTACAAGTACTGTGGAGTCAAAGTGAGAACAGTTCAAGGAGGTAATAAGAATGGGGGGAAAAAATGTTTATACCAAAACAAAAAATAAAGAATGGTATGGACCTACATATTATAATAAGGAAATTGAGAGATTAACGAGGCTGCAAACAAGAGAGCAGAGTTAAGAGATAGCAAAGTGGTTAGGAACATCTGAAGTGGCAATGTCTCTGAACCGCTCTTAGTTGTAGTCTGTGACTGGTTGACTCATGTTCTCTTCCACTTACTTCAAGAATCACTAGCAAGTGACCTGAAGAAAGTCAGTTTACTATCATCACAGAGACAAACGCAGTGAAGCCCTTATTTACTTCAACATTGAGCACACTTGCTTTGCCCAAGTTGGCTCACACAAGTAAAAGTTTTACCTATGAAAAAGAAGGCTTAGTAGGTTTCTGGTATGGTTAGCAGTTATGTTCAGCCAATCTGCTGATGTTTGACACTGATCCACTCACTCCCTCCATATGAGGAGTGAGATGAAGATGCCTGTATTTTTACTTGGATTCACACCATTTTCAGTGGTTAATGATGGAAGAGGGACCTCTTGATGTGCCATTAAATAACAATTGGAATTGTGCAAACAGTTTTTATTTCATTGCTTGAACAGAGGAGGAGACATGAAGGTAAATGTGTTTTGAACATTACAGCATGCTGCAAAGACTTAAAGTAAGAAGAAAGTCAGAAACTAAACATTATGATGAAATAAAGGTTGGCATGCGTTTTAAACATTAAGATATGTTGAAAAGACTCAATGTAAAAAGTAAGTAATAAACTAAACATTATAATGAAATAAGGTTCTACACTATGGCTATTTATTATGTGAAAAAAATTGCAGTGAATCAGATACTAAATTTATGAATGAAGAATTGGCTAGTCTGTTCTTTGACCTGTCACAAATAAATGTGTAAAAAGAAAATTGAAGTTTTGGTGCAAAGAATGCTGGGTGATCGATAATGCTCTGGCCTTGTATTTGGGAGGATGCAGGTTTGAATGCTCCTCAGGCCATACAGACATCGGTTCTCCATGGTTTCCCAAAATTACTCTAGGTGAATGCTGGCATGGTCCCATGGCCGGATTCCTTACCATTCCTTGCTGTCAGTCCTTTCCTACTTCTACCTCAATCATACATATTATTTCTAAAAAGTGTTTTGCCACAAACTATTATCTTCCTTAATACCCGACTGAAATCGATAAATGAGGTATCATTTTAATGATTCAAATCTCCGCTATAGTCACATCATATTTTAAGAAATGGATTTTTCATAATTCAACCCTTAAAGTGCAAAAGCATTGTTATTTCTAAAACTTTTTTTTTGGCATTGAGCCATTTATCTGCTTTGATACCTAACTGAACTCAATAAATGAGGTAGCATTTTAAAGATTGTGATCACTGCTTTGGTAATATCATCTTTTAATAAAGGAATTTTTCAGAATTTGACTCTTGAAGGGCAAAAGTATCATTATTTCTCAAAGGTGTTTTTATGTCACAACCCCTTTATCTCTCTTGATACGTACCTGAATTCGATAAATAAAGGTTCATTTTAAAGATCAATATCTCCGATTTGGTCACATCATGTTTTAAGAAAGGAATTCTTCAGAATTCGACCCTTAAAGAACAAAGGTATCATTATCAGTGTTTTTGTGTCATAATCCCTTTATCTCCCTTGATACTTAACCAAAATCGATAAATGAGGTATCATTTCAAAGATTAGTCTCTGTTTTAATTAGATCATATTTCATGAAAGGAATTTTTTGGAATTCAATGCTTTAAAGGGCAAAAGTATCATTATTTCTCAAATGTGTTTTTTAGTCATGAGCCATTTATTTCACTTCATTTATTTCTCCCTATGTGAAATCCATAAAATAGGAATAATTTTAAAGGTCAGGGTTTGGATTACTCATACATTAAGAAAGGAATTTTTTGGTATTCTACCCTTAAATGGCAAAAATATCATTATTTCTGAAAAGTGTGTTTTTGTTGTTGTCATGAGTCATTTTCTCTCTTCATATCTAACCAAAATAGGAAAATGCATCATTTTAATGGCTAATGTCTCTGCTTTGGTAACATCATAAATTAAGAATTACATTTTTCAGAATTTGACCCTTAAATGGCAAAAGTATTAACTATCATGGTTACGCATATGAGACATTTCAGAGATATGCTGTTAGGCTTTTCTTTCATGAGGATTTATCACATAACAGGTATATGGCAGCTGCATATATCACAGCAAGGGGTTTTTTTTTTTTTTTTTTTTTTTTTTTTTTTTTTTTTTTTTGTAGTAGAGTAGTATATTTTTTCTGTTAAGGAAACATTTATGTTCTGTTATAAAATTCCTATGTAAACATTTTATTTATAAATTTTCGCAAGGGCTAAGATCTCATAACCACTAGATAGCAGCACCACATATGTCAAAGATGTCGATATACTGTGACTGTTTTGTTCAGATTAGTCATATTCAGGTGAGATCTTCCTCAGTTCGGCTACCGGGAAGCGATAGCTTCAGGTGTTTACGTCAAATTAGAGCCCATCAGGGGAATTTAAAGATATTGCTAGAAATGAGCCAGTTCATCTTTCAACCTACTACGAAAGAACAAGCATTGCTGTACGCCGCATTTTATTTGCGAAATTTTCGCACAGGTCATCTAGAAAGGCATAAAAACCAGAAGTAAAAAATAGGGAAATTTTGGCAACACTGGTACTGTATATGTCAGATCACCATCATGCCAGAACCACTTGTTGAAAACAGTTATCTGTAGAAACACCTGTATAATAGAAATATTGACTAAATGGAGTAATACATTGGTGCATTTTGCTTTACTTCCAGCTTAGAATGATACTTTTGATTTAACCATAATGTTTATAATTTTTTCTGTACTATACAATCTTATACAATTTATATATATTAACTTCCTCTTGTAGGTAATGTTTAACAACTTCCGTGACTGCTTTCCAAGTGGTGACATTGGACGTATACCAGCTTTTGATGCTGATGTATCTGATAGACTTCATTATAAGATTATTTCTGGAAATAATGCAAACTTGGTTCATCTAAATGAAAGTTCTGGTCAATTGTCATTGTCTCCACAACTTAATACAAACGTTCCAAAGCTGGCAACAATGGAAGTGTCTGTTACAGGTAATAAACCTATGTGCAAAAAAAAATTTGATCTGCACTTATAATTAACTTTCTGAATAGCATGTAATTCATTTGTATTCTGTATTGAATACAGGGTTGATTTTGAAAAAGAGATCACAGATAAATGTTAAGAAAATGACTATAAATTTGGTGTGTCTTGAATTAATTGAAATTAATAGTGTTTATAGTTCTTTTAGTAGTTTTATTATTTGCTTTCTGTGCTCAGTAATAAATCATGTTCTTACTTTTCAGTGTTCAGTAATACGTCAAATTTCAATATTGGAATATATGCTTGTTTCTTGGCCCCTCTTCCCTCAGCTACAAAGTAGTTTCATTGAACTGATTGATTCCTCATAAAAATAATTTTGCTTGTTCTTATTTTTCATTGAGTACTGCCTCCTTTCTTCTTCCTGGTGTCCTGTTTTTTTTTTAATTTAAGCTCACCTTCCTGAATTATTGCTTTGCTGTTATAGATGGAGTGAACGAAGTAAAAGCACTAATGCAGCTGACTGTTCGTTTGGTCACAGAGGAAATGCTGTTCAATTCTATTACAGTTCGTTTGAATGATATGACAGAAGAAGCTTTCCTTTCACCTCTTCTTACTTTCTTCATTGAAGGATTGGCAGCAATCATTCCATGCCCCAAGGAAAACATTTTTGTCTTCAGTGTTCAGGTAAAATTTCAGAGTGTGAAACATTTAAGTACATTGTATTATTTTTGTCAACTTCTTGATATCTGTTGAACCATTAATGCTTGGAACATACAGTGGTGATCTAAATATTCGTGGCTTCTAGCATAGATGGTGATGCTATATATATAAAAACTGTGACTCATGAAATTTTTCAAAATTGTTATAATTATTCCCTAAAGCAAATATAAGTTCCTGAGAACAACAAATTTATGTATAATACCACTTAAACAGGCCCGCCGCTAGCTGTTTTAGCGCCTGCGTGCAATACCGATTATGCCGCCTCCGTTCTGACTACAGCCAGTGGTGGATCTAGGAAATTTTCGAACCGGGTCAAAAAACTGTGAGATTGCCGCCCCTTCGAACATTATTTGCCGCCCCCATTGTTGCCATTCTGAGTGTCGCCGGCCGCCAGAAGCAGCTGTTGAGCTAAAAAAAAAGGTCGCCCGCTACATAATATGCTGCAAATTTTGATTTTGTCGCGGGGCGACAATGGAGTGGCAACTACTATCGCGGGGCGGCGACTGTCGATCACTCGGTTTGCCGCCCCCCTCGATGTGCCGCCCGTGTGCGGTGCACGCCTTGCCCGCCCGCTTATGGCGGCCCTGCACTTAAAATATCAGTGTGGTTGTATATAGATAAGGCTGACAATTTTTTGTTTGACTGCCAAACATGATAAAATCAGTTTTAATTGAAATGGTTAGCAACTCTTATTGACAACCTGTAGTAGTATCTATTGAGTAGAGCATGCCAATATCTACTTTCTATCGATTGTTCTGAAAGTTTATTGTCTTATGTTAATCTACTGTCTAAGCACACTATTTTATATTGAATATCATTTAGATAAAGATAAAAAATGTTTAATCCTGTTGCATTATATTTTTCTCATATAAATGAAATAACTATTCCGTTAAAAAAAGTTATATTTTTGTGATGAAAATATGCACCAGACATGAGGCACCCTACCTTGTTTACCAGTTATAAGAAGTTAGTTTTTTTCTTTCTTTAACCCTGGAACAGAACTTGTTTACATAAATCTTATTTTATGATTTATTTGTTAATATGGACGGTATTTTTTGTTTGTTTTGGAATTACAAATTAATTTGTATTTTTAGGATGATACAGATGTTGATTCGAAGATCTTAAATGTCAGTTTCTCAGCTCGACGCATGGATTTGAGTGGTGAGGAGTTTTATTCACCACAATTTTTGCAAGAACAAGTTTACCTGAAACGTACTATCTTGGCCCGACTTTCTACTGTTCAGGTGAGTGATTCGTTTTTATTAGGAACATAAATTTTAAATAACTGTGAACGTTTTCGCGGCGGCAGCACTGTAGATAACACTCTCGGGATTCTAGCCACATCAAATAAAAGTCGACTGGCGACGTTTCGATAGCCAGCACTTAAGCAGGGCTTGACAATGGGAGCAGTGCCGGCTCTCGAAACGTCGCCAGTCGACTTTTATTTGACGCGGCTAGAATCCCGAGAGTGTTATCTACAACATAAATTTTGTTTGCATATACTGATGAAGAAAAATATCTTTTTTCCCTTTTTACATAGGTAAAAGATAATATTTATTGAACTCCAAATGATACATTACGAGATAATGTCTGTGTATTTTGAATGAATGCTTGTTTTCTGTTTCCTCTTGTTATAAGTATCCATAAGTTTAATCTCATATTTGTGCATGTGGAATTTATGGTACCCTGGTTTTGCTGTAGTTTTGTTCTAGTCTGTTGATATACATATTATATCTGCTACATATCTTTCATATATATTTAACCATTTTCTGTGCATCAGGTTCTTGCATATGTGATCAGAACTGTTTACTTATTATTTATAGTGTTCACATATTTGCTACTTTAAAAAATGTTTTTGATATTTGGTAAGTGCTGTTTTACTGGTCATTATAAAAAATGGACAAAAACAAGCAGCATAAAAATGATGGATTCAAAACATGTGTAGGTTGATATCATACTATACAATACTTCCACTATGAAAATCACCAGAAAAAGCGTGTTTTATTGCCTTATGGGTGTTCAAAGTCAAAAACGCTTTCTAAATTTTCTTGAATTGTAAAAAAAATAAACATTTTCAAAAACATTGTCAACAAAAAACATCAGATCTTCTACAGAAATCATAACAACATAAACTGTATATTCAAATAAGCCGCACAATGACTGAAACTATTCTGTCCTTATATTAACTACAACCAAAAGATATATTTGCAATAGAAAAGAAAAATATCTTTAATTAACCTCACTGAATTGGGTACAGTGAACCATATTTAGTTCATGTGAAATTTGAAATGTATGGAAACCCTACCACCAGAGTAATTGTAGTTGGCACATAACCATTATAAATGCACTAAGAAGCAGCAAAACTACACTTGCTTATCTAATAATGATAAACAATTTAAAAAAGTATACCCCTGTAGAAGGAAACTTACTCAGAACACCAAAGTTAAGCACCAAACATGCAATTTCTTAAATAACAACATTACAATTCCTGAAAAAACTGTATGTAAAGCAATGGCAGCAATCAAACATAACAAATAAAACACTGTACTACTCAACACCACTCTAAAACTCATCCACTATCACAAGACATTTCTCTTCACTATAGGCAAAAAACAAATCCAAATCTGAGTCAATAATTCAAAGTCTCTAAGTAGTCAGCAAAACATAATGATCTGAAATCCAGTATTCTGCTTACATGAAACTGGTAACTGCATAAACAAAATAAAAGACTTAAGATTAGAAGTGTATAGCAAAAATATTTTTGTCACAAATAAGTAAATAACACAATTGTGACTATTATTCTGTGGGATGGCAATTATCAGCTGAGAATAAGTGTTGTATTAATTGTAAAAAGTAAACAAATAATAACTATAAGGAAATTAGCTTTTAATGATTTAAAAGTAGATATTATATTTAATATTAGCCAAGCTGTAACACTAATGTTACTTTGAAAATGTAATGGATACATTTCAGTCTAGTAGAGGGAATCAACAACAGTTGCTTTTAATCCGTACTAGCAGAACACCTGTCGCTGCCTGGTATGAGTGAGGTTGAATCGCCCATACAGTGATTTTAGTCGCATAATTTGAAACGTGTTTCAAATTCTCCCCTGTCTTTCAGGAAAAAATAACAATTATTTTTAGGAAGTTTATAAGAGGTAAAACGGTAGTTGTCATTTTGAGGGTTGGAGTAGCAAAGATTTTTACAATTTTTAACCCTAATTTTTTCATAAACAATATTCTACAGTGATGGAGACCATTATGCTGAGAAACGTGAAGTACCATTCTATAACCAACATCTTCATTGAAGAAGTCTCATTGTGATCTTATTGAAATGGGTGACCAAGCTTGGTAGGTGAGCTGTAATACTCTGATCTCACATTTGGGTGGACACAGTTTCAAATCCCCGTCAGACCCTGGTCATCCATGGTTTCTCCAAATCAATTCAGGCAAATGTTGGAATGCTTCCTTCAAAAACGCTATGACCGAATCCCTTCCAGTCCTTGCCAACAATCCTTTCCTGCCTGTGACATCGATGATGCGTAAAGTATAAAAAAAAGCAAGAATGAAACATGACATTAAAAAAATTTGAGATTACAGACACACTTTCATCATGGTAGCAGTTCACATAGTGTCATAAGACATAAAGTAGATTCTAATTCAGAGTATAATGTTCGTTACAGTTTTCAAGTTATATCAGATTTTTTGTTAATGAAGTTCATAACAGATTTAATTTTTCTGTATTTGTGAATCAAATTTAATGTCAATTGCTATATTACCTATATGTATTTTAACAACTAATATAATGCAGAATGTGTTGTGATCTGTAGCACTGCCGAAAAGTTTCAGTTGAGTAATAAGTATCTGGATTTATTTTCATTTGAAATGTTTTTAATGCTGACATTAAAGGTTTTAAACAGTTCACTTTCATGTTAAAATCTATCACTTATGCATTACTTAATACTAAAAGAAAATATAATTTCATTTCCAAATATTAGAGATTGTAGCTGTGCGACCTGAAATTGTTGCTTCAAGAAGCAAAAAAGATCTTGTAAGTTCTTTCAGTTATATAATTTACGTAGTTCCCTCATGTGCCATTGGCATTCAATATGGCCATCTATGGAGGTTGTAGAACAAAATAAAAATTTAAGGAATGAACTGATACATGCAGTAATTATTATTTATTTATTTTTTTAAATTGTTTTTGTTTAGGTACGACGCATAAACATCTAGTTGGTATTGTATCTTTGGTATTTCATGCTATACGTTTAGATTTACACTTACTGCTTTGGTTCTGTGTAATGTAGAAGCATAAGACATACCAAACAATTCAATTCAAATTTTAAGGTATGACGTATAAAGATCTAGTTGGTATTGCATCTTTGTTATTTCATGCTATACGTTAAGATTTACATTTACTGTTCTGGCGCTATGTAATGTAGAAGCATAAGACATACCAAACAATTCAATTCAGGTTCTAAGATTTAAAATGGTGGAAACTGCATCGAAATCTGATTAGTAGTTTTATTTCCCCCCTGGTACAAATATATACAGGTTTCATTTTATGGATATAGATAAACCACATATTAGCTCTGCCATTGAAGACTATGTTCTACAACATTCAGGTAATCATTGTTATAAGTGCACATGTTCTGTGATTGGGAAAATTCCCTTGGTTTGTTTTTTAAAAAGATTAATTGTTGGAAATTAAAAATAGTATACATATATATGGGATACTTTTCTTATCTGTGTTAAATTATTTTTTGTACATAAAATCTATTGTCCATATATCTCGTGTAACTGGTGATCATTTTCTCTTCAAAGATCTTACCTTTCGATGACAACCTGTGTGTCCGGGAACCTTGTCTAAATTATGAAGAATGCCTTACGGTATTGAAGTTTGGAAATGCTTCAGGTTTCATTAGCAGTGATACTGTACTGTTTCGCCCAATATATCCAGTCACAACATTTGCCTGTCGTTGCCCTCAAGGATTTACAGGTAAGCATTCCTATAAATATTATCTTCAGTTTATTTAAGTTGTAAATTTAAATCATGTATTAATATGTGTTTATATTGTTAAAGTAAATACATTTTTAAATTCTTAGATGAGTCAGATTGTTGGTTGGTGAAGTCTCCTTCTGTGCTCATTAATAAACAAATCTCTTCAAATTAGAAAGCTAACACTTATTTTATAGTTGAGAAATTGTGAAATGAGTATACTAATACACTAAACAGATTACATGTTCATGGTGCTGAAGAGACAGAAAGCAGTGGAATTTTAAAAAGAAGATTTTTATTTTGTTGGTATGGAGAATGTGGCTGCTGAAAGCAAAGAATGTATACAGTATTCTTGATACAGTATTAAGTGGAGAATATTCTATTATGAAATATAAACAGATGTAGATAGCCAATGTTATAATATAGCAATATATAGATTTAAGAAACTGAGGAATAATGGAAGGTAACATAACTCTTCGGAATATGGCACCAAGTAGATACATGTGTGGCATTTGCGTGCTTATAATTAAAGAAAATCTGTCATGTATTTTATTTTCTGATTGTAACAGTTGGATACACCAAAAATGTTCAGGTACTGATAGTAAAGAGTTACAAAAAAAAAACAGCAGTCAAAATAAAAAAGAACAATTCAAATGAACCTGTGATAAGTGCAAAAGTAAGGTTATTGTAGTTGTCTCCAATGACGTTCTGGACGATGACAATATTGATGAACCTGTTGTATCTAAAATGCAGTGTGTGTTAATAAATATTATACTCCTTTCAAAAAACATATTGACAATACGTTGAAGAACATTAAATCTGAATTAGAGAATATATCTAGTGCTTTGCTTGAAAAAAGAATCAGTGCTATGGAAAAACATTTGAGTGTGGTACTTCTGACATTGGTAATACCATAGTGGAAACATAGTGTTCCTGAGTTGAAGAAGCAGGTTGGTACAGAGCGATTGGACGATGAAGATAAAAAAATGTGCTATGATGATGTTTTCTCAATATCACAGTCAGTTACCTGTTAAATATTTATTATGTGGTGAAAATGTGCAGTCAACTCGATAAAAGACCTGGAATAGTAAATGATAGGCATGCTTTCTCTGATCATATCAACTACATAACTCTATGAGCACTTCATGTCCTGGGATTCATATGTAGATCTGGGAAAGAATTTAAAAACAGTAACACACTATTTACTTTTCTGTGCCTTTGTAAAACCAATACTGGAATATTGTGCTATTGTCTGGTCACCATTTATAATTCAACAAAATAACTGTGTCCAAAAGGTTCAACATTAATTCTGAAAGTTCTAGTTACACTACCTGCACGATGAAAGTATTACAAACGTGTATGATGTGTATCTCTATTATAAAATTAATAGTCTATGTATGTTCTTCTACAAAGTTTTCAATGGGATTATTGATTCACTGGAAATACTGGAGCAATTTGGATTCAATTGCTGTAGGGTATATCTTGAACAAGAAGACTGATGGATGCTGTGAAACCTACATTGCTTTTGGACCATATCTTAGAATAGTAAGTCTGGTCAACCTACATACAATGAATATCAACTTCTTTGGAGAATCTCACTTTGAACTAATCTCTAACATTAAAAAACTTCTATGAGTTATTAATCGTGCATATCTTATGTGTTACTGCTAAGTATTATTTCTTCATGTACATTGTACAATGCCAATTGGTGTATAGTAAATAAATAAATTACAAGCATTCTGTGGCTGAAACCTTGATTGGAAATACTGATTTTTGTTTCCATGGTCTTCATAAATCAATTCAAATAAATGTGATTCCTCATTTCATCTTTCCATACCTAAATACCAACAGTTATAATTTTGGTGTATGATGCATAATCTTCAAAATACTTGATTTTTATATTGTAGCTTAACACAAATTAAAATATTCTTGGGAAAGCATTAAATAAAACCAAATTTTGTGGGAATGAGTCATTGGGAGAAATTTTAACTATTTGATTGTTTGCAAAACCAAAGCAGCTTCTGTAACTTGCTCTTTAGTTATATTACTTCATTAGATTTTTGTTTGATTTCTTTAGTATTTTATCTAAATCTTATGAGATTCTATAGTTCTTTGATAACTCATTGGTTTCAGTGTAATTGTATAACTGTTATTTATTTCTTATATTCTCTCATTTCGTTTCCATGTCAGTTTGACAAAGTGTGTTGAAGTTCTACAATCTCGGATATAAATAAATACAACCATAATGAGTTCAGATTTCAACACAGGTTTAACGGACACACTGATTGTGGTGTTGGGTTATTTGTGTAATCATGTCTACAATACTATGAGATTCATATATTCTGCCCATAACTACAAGTTGCAGCATGGAGGCCACTCAGGTTATGGTTTAGATTTCCACAGTCTCCTAGCCATATACCAAGATGGCTTCTGTTTTCTTCAGAACCAAAATAAAAGACTGAGATTAACAGTGCAATGTGAAAAAAACCAGTAAGTTATCACAAAATAAGTAAATAAAAAAATCCTGACCATCATACTGGAAGATCATGATTTTACTTAAACGGAATAAAGCAATAACACATTATCTCAAAACTTATGCAGTTCACAGTTAGATGTGGCAACACTTTCTACCCCTCTGTAAATTAGATCACATGTAGAATTTCCAACAGCATTTTGAAGCTCCATTTTTTTAAAATGTAATATATTCTTTTTTTGGTATTGGTATTCATATATTATATTCATCTTTTATTTCCAGGTAGCAGAGAACATTATCTCTGTGACACTGAAGTTAACCTTTGTTATTCTAATCCATGTGGTCAAAACGGGAAATGCTATCGTAAGGAAGGTGGTTATACTTGTGTCTGTAAACCTGGATTTACAGGTATGTGTTTTAGTTGGAATAATTAACTGTCTTACTTTTTCCTGTTTAATGCTGCAGAAATTTTTCTTTTATTTTACACAATTTTGAATTTTTATCCCAAAGTGTGCATCCTTAGTACTTCAATTGTGTATGTGTCTCAAATGCTGACATAAAAGCTTTTCTTCATTTATTTATTTTGTTATATCTAAATTTACCATAAATGTACACTGTACTTTTGCTGTTATTGGTGTATGTGCTTTTTATTTCTTTTGATTGTCTACTGTATAATAAAATTTTCCACACTATATCGCATCCACTCCATTCACTTTTCCCTGTTTCCAGCTCTCCTGATATGCAGTTTGCTTGGATGACATCACAATGACCTTTGATCAGACAAAAATGATCCTTACTTTTTCTCCTATCATTCTATAACTTAAGTATGTTGTAGCCTGCAATTTAAATGTTATTTTATTTTATGAGAGCTTTTCTCCTAAGCGCTATTAGGATATAAATTTCCAAAGTTAAAAATGTCTAAATTTACGATTACTCCTAAAATTCTTAATCTGCTGAGCTGATTTTGGTGTCAAGACAAACTATAAAAATTCTTCCAACTTCTGACGTTAGTTACATTACTGTGCTTATTGTATTGGATAAAGGAAACAAAGAAACTGCCGCGAGGCACTGAAAATAAGATAGGATAGGGAAAATAAACAGTTACCCGTCACTTACCACAGATGAAGGCAGGAGGGCGAGACACGTAAAAACACAAAAACAAAAGAATTACACAATATTTCGACTTTTTAGTCTTCCTCATGTAGGAGGCGAGACATATGGCAGGGGGAAAGATGTGGTCACATCCGAGCCTGCCACATGAATGATTCATGTGGCAGGCTCGGATGTGACCACATCTTTCCCCCTGCCATATGTCTCGCCTCCTACATGAGGAAGACTAAAAAGTCGAAATATTGTGTAATTCTTTTGTTTTTGTGTTTTTACGTGTCTCGCCCTCCTGCCTTCATCTGTGGTAAGTGACGGGTAACTGTTTATTTTTCCCTATCC
>JARYHS010013631.1:136696870-136852463 GCA_031002005.1 Vandiemenella viatica | reverse complement strand
TTGTGATAAACTCTGGCTTTCCTTCATTCTTGTATCATGACCTTTAATCAGTTTTGGTAAGTGATAGTATCTCTCTTTCCTTTTTAAAAAAATAAATAAATAAATTGTAAACTATTTCAAATAAATTCAGCGGCAACAATTTGATACGCATTTTACATTGGATTTTATAATTGTCTTACCTTCCACTGCTTGAAAAACAAATTACTATTGAAATTTAATGAAAAGTGAAATAATAAATTTCACTTACATCACAATTTTCATTTTGTATCTCTGTCTAATAATAACATTTAACTTCCATTCATAATTACAGGAAAAAGTTGTGAAATAGACATGACTATGGATACATGCCAACCAGGACTGTGCCGTTCACAGTCAGTATGTGCACCATTAGTTCGTGGAGGGTTTGTTTGTGAGGGTTGTGCACCAACACGTGCAGCCTCCTATTATACTTCCCTCTGTGGGCTACGCAGTCGCAGCTTCAACAAAGCTTCTTTCCTTACATTTCCTGCTCTCAGACAGCGCCACAGGCTGCATTTAAAATTACGGTAAGAGGATTGCCATACTGATGCCACTTAGTTAGTGTGTTTCTTTCATTTTAATTTTTCTACAGAAATTGTTGGAAACTTTGATTAAAGTTGAATATATAAAAATCATTTTGAAACTAGCTACTATTCAATTTTAAGCAAATAATGAGTTATGTTAATTAAAGCTGTCAAATGACTCTAAACCAGTCTGTTTCTCAGACTGAGAAACTTTGACATGGAACCATTATCTAGATCAGTGTTTCTCAATCTGAGGACCAGTTAAGTTTTCAAAAATAATGCTGTGGAATATTAACTTATAGGGATATAATATTTTGCCTATATGTACATTATTAACATAAGGGGCATATTTTATTGTACCATTAAAATATAGTAAATCTAAAAGCAAGTTTTGAATTCCTACAGAAATGCAGTTATGAAATAGGAGGTGAACAATCAAAAGTGAATTACATATTTCACAGATTATTAATGATTATTAACTGACTGAATGATAATGTTACTGTAGGCTGGATGCTCTATTGTGCCAATGACCAACATGCATAAAATAAAAGAAATTAGACCTCACATCTTTTATTTTTGTTTATTTTGCTACTCTCATGTTACAAAAACTACCACATACCACAGTCCCTAAGGGGGCATCCACAAATTACGTGAGGTGTTTTTCCGGATTTCTGGACCCCCCCCTCCCCCCTGGTGAGATTTTCGTGAGATCTGGCCGGACCCCCCCCCCCCTCTGGTGAGATCTGGTCCGTGAGAACCCCCCCCAGAAATCGCCCTCGAAACTTTCAAAGACTTTTTTTTTTTTTAGGTCGCACCCTAACTTTTTTGACGAAATACCCTCCTAAAATCGACTTTGGCGCAAATTGTAGACCTTTTTTTTTGGCTCTACTATCCCCAAATTTTTCGCAAAATCTCACGTGAGATTTCCGTAGACCCCCCCCCTCCCCCTTGGTGAGATCTGGTGAGATTTCGCCGGACCCCCCCCTCCCCTATTTCACCTCACGTAATTTATGGATGCCCCCTAACACCTACCACAAGATCCTGAAAAAATAGTCATAAACTTAATACTTAAATGAACGGCACTCTTTTTGATGCTAACTGGAAATAAATAGACTATGAGGAACAATGTTGTCCTATTCTCATCCTGAAAATGCCAGATTTTTGGCTATTCACTGAAATATTCATGGCTTTTAAAAAGTTGGGCTTATAGCTAATAGCCTTATACAGTACAAATACAGTATCTAAATTTTTATTATTCTATCTGTGTTTCATTCAAACAATCTTCATGGACCACATAGTGCTTCAACTTTTTTGGGTCATAACCTATTTTTTTCGAACAGGGATTCAGATGTGTCCTTTTTAGATTGTACTACAATATATATTGAATAATAAGATCAGATTTATAAAATTATTTTACTAAATGATATTAACAATATTGGTGTATTGTTCATAGTCTGATTAACAAATACATATTATGAAATAATAATAATAATATTTGTTAGAAGGCTGAGCTTGGTGTAATTACATTAATTTTTAATATTTGTCATTAGTACCTTAAATCACCATGTTACACTATTGGTAATATGTTTTTCTCCTTCTTTACTAGTAAATTGCTGACTACATATGATGATGGGAATGTAATGCAAAGCTTCAGTAATGCAACCCATAAAGCCGGATATAATATTGAAAAGCAGGAGGAAAATGTTTGGTCCTCCGTGCCCCCTAAATTTGCCTATGTCCCTGTAATTTCTCTAACGCCCATCAGTGCCACCACCATTGGTAACCACTGATCTAGATCTTTTGTCTTGTGTCACATTGTTCCATTTTCATGAAACTTTCAAATATAGCAATCATTAGTATGTTCCAAATATTCTAAGCTTGTTACAATTGCATTTTTTAAATTTATTATCTCATTACTAGAAATATATCATAAATGAATTTTTAAATTTCACACTAGGCAGTATGACTAGAGAGCTTAGAAGTGGATCAAGTCCAAATCTTCTCCCAAATAAACAGAATAACAGAATTGAAGGAAACACTTGGACTTTCTTGAATTTGTGCTCATTTTTATTCCATACAAATTTTCATCTTAACAATAAAATTTTTTTTTTTTTTTGAATCTTTGGTTACAGATTAGAGTAAAAAACTGTATTACTACAAGATGTAATGATGTATTAGTAGGCAGAGAAGCTATGACATTGTAAGGTATCCCTCGTTCTATTTTTCATATTTCGTTAGAATCCGGTCAAGTTTAAGGTTAGTTGGAGTACACGATACCACACGTAAAATCAAGTTAACAGCACTTCTGGTATAATAAAGTGAATAAATAACACATATACAGTATAAATAAACTATAAATTGCCATAAAGACATGATAGTTCAGCAGGAAATAGGTTATTTCACATAGGAGTAAATTTTTAATAACAGATACTAACGTTGGTTGGCGAGATGTTTTGAGCAGATTTAAACGAAGTAAATGTTGAATAATTGCAAATAATATGCATAAATAAACCTTTTATCATGTCTAATACACATTATTTCAGAGATAAATAAGTAATTTCAGTAAAGGAAAAATCTAACCCATAAATTTTGGCATATTCCAGTTTTAGTATTTCTGAAGAGATTTCCGTACTGTAAAGACAATAAAGAACCTATATTACACAGGCCTAGACTCACTATAACCATAACTTCAGAAATAAATATAGTTTAGTAGGATTTTTAAAGAAATAAACTGGATGATAAAATAATAGTCTGAAACAGAATGAAAATAATTCATTGTAATGAAACTTGACCATCTTAAAGCTCCAAAAACAGCAATAATAATCCCTGAGACAGCCTAGGAGATAATTAATAGATTTCTGATAGTTTTAAAGCATCTAATAACCACAAGAAGTAATTATATTGGATTTTTAAGACTCATTTTCTTAAACAGTTCACATACATAATTTTGGTCTTTTAAGTAGTTTCAGGATTTAAAAAGTAGAAAAACAAGCAGTAAATAAAATAATCTTTCAATTTTAATAGGTTTTAAATAGTTTCAGTCTGTAGAATATGAAATATCAGTGAGTAAATAGACGCCGGTAAATCGATCAATTTGGTCAACCTTTCGGAATTAATTCTAACACTTTTAAACCATTTCAAGAGCGCTAAGAGCATGTAAATACCAGTTAACACCCATAATTAATTTTCTAGACACATTTTGAGACATTTTACTAACCTGTTGTATGGTAATCCAATTTTTGAAGCAACTTTCTACAGACACTGCACACATAAAATGCTTCCACTCGGATTGTAAACATTGCCACGCGATATAAAGTAGCTAATAAATTAAAATAGCCATAGAGAGAATCCAATTAATCTAAATCAGATAATTTCCAACCTTCTGAGTATTTTTAAACATAATATGAACACGTAAAATTGAACACCCAACTTGAGCATTTTATTATTTAAAAGCCACTTAGATTCCGGGTTAAAGATTAGCTTGTTTTAATAATCAATTCCTTTAGCTTCACACATATTTATTCCACGCAATTTGAAGCCATAGTACCGATGTTATGATTTTCCTAAAAACACTCGACATAAAACACACGTGTGAATCACTAAATAATTTATTGGGTCTCAGAAATAACAGCTACAAAGATAAAATAAACTTCGGAATACGCAGTTTAATTCAGGCTACACTTTGATAATTTTTCCGGCTTGATATTCAATAAACTTTCAGAGTTATAAATAAAAAACATAAATTATAGTTACACTTGATTGTTAGAATTACTCGGTTTACCTTAGCTCAACAGATTTAAGTAAAGTACATATTTAGAGACAGTTTAAAATCAGGAATAATATTTTAAACATAATTTCAAGTCAATTACTAAAGCCGATTTTTAAATAAGAAAATAACAGGACACTGACTTAGGTGGTAGGCGAGTAACACATCCATATTTGGTAATTTGTTGAAGAGAGATGTACCACGTGACCCCAAGCTAATATAAGGCAGCTTAGAGGTGGGAATTTGGTCTGTCATCGGTCTGTCGTCTCTAGTGTCTTTTGTAACTCGGTGGTGAACGCACGGTGGCGCGAGGTCCGCTCGGGCTGGCGGAACAGGCTGGTCATGAACCAACCTGGACGAAGGAACAGGATATAGCGGCCATGTTGTAGTTTTTCAACCAACAGTGACTAACCATGTAAATTGTCAGCTAAATTCAGTTTTTGGGGTTTTTCTCGCGGTTATGCTCTGGAATCTCAACTTGCAATTTTTTGGAAAAGATTTAAATTCCGATAGCCTTAGCTAACAGTGACTTGTAACATTTGTGTGGAAATTTTTGGAGAATATATGACTTGTGATTCCGACATTGGAACTCTTCATTCATGACAACAATACCTTTCTCACAAACCGTGAGAAACAGCAAGTGGCGACTATCGCCAATTTTCTCAGTCAACATGTTTTCGCCGATGGACTTCGAATATTTTTTTTTTCCACCAATATGACTGAACTTTACCAAGTGGTTCCTTAGTAGTATGCATACGGCGAATCTTTGTCCCTGACATGGGGATCGTAGTGACGCGTGTTCGAGTAGAACAGTGATTCCAGAGTAAACAGAACAGTGCAATCTTCCATTCAGTGCCACTTTGGATTAATTTCGTCGAGGTTCCTGACCACCACCCACCACTGCCCACCAGCGAGACGACACAACAGCAGCGAGTGAGGGACTGCTTTGCCCGAGGAGTTGCCGCACCACTACAGCTGTTGCAGAGCTGAGACGACACCCTCCCTTTCGCTATCGCAGCGCTGACGTTTCGTCCAGGGAGATGCTCGCAGTACCCACTACACTGGCAGAGCAACACCAGACCCTCCGGGCCTGCACTTCGCCACGGCGAAATAAATAAGATAAGTGAAAGTGAATTGTTTACTAACTTTGGTTACGGGCCCCTTCAACCAGAGAGTAGTGACCTCTGTACTTGCCGAAGGATCTGTACTATCGACTAGTGGATTTTTCTAGGGCACTTTCAACCACTAGTTTTCAACATTACCTTCCACCAATAGTTAAACTAGGCATCTTTGGATGTATTCAACGCTGCAAACACAGGAGCGGACATTTTTCTACTTTTTTAGCTGTTACGACAGCAACCCAGTGATATAATATCACAAACCCAAGTTTACCGGGTCTATAATTGTGTTTTTTCCCCTTTATTCGTCGAGATATTTGTGCATTTTTCATATTTTCATAAACCTTGGTGGTTTGTTCGGTGTTTACAATTCAGAGAACAGCTGAGAGCTTAACCAAAGAAGTTCGTGTCACAGAGATGCAACTTTGCCAAGTCAACGATTCTTTACCCAGGGTCAGCTGATGCGTATACACAGTGTTAGCATCGCTGTGTTGTTTACGTTTTGACTGAAAATTTTTTTTTCTTCTTTATTCTCACTTTGTAATTCTTTTTCAGGTTTGCGTGTGCTTATTTCTACATTATTTTATATTATTTTGTGTGTGTATTTTGGGGGATTTGGGTTTTTCTTGTATTATTTGTGTGTTTTGGGTGTAAATTTCGGCGATCTTCGAAACAGCTGTTTATTACTACCTAGTGACCAATAGCCGCGTGGCTACTTTTGTAATTGTTAATTTTTTTAAAAGAATTCCTCCAATTCATCTTTACTTCATTTTCCCTTTTCATATTGCTTAAGTTATATTTCCATTATGGATTCCCATTTAGGTAACGCTGTCAGAGACGAGAATGCTACCAGTACTAGTGATACTGTAGAAAGAACTCATTCAATGATGACTAGATCCTTGAGTTCTTCCACTGTTTTAGTATCTAATGATAATCAATTTTCCCAACCTGCCTCACAGGATGAGGAAACTTTCACCCACTTAACCCCAATTGTTGACATCTCAGGTGATGGGGAATCAGCAGACATACCGGATACTTCCTCCAATGTTAGTACTGATACAGTAGCTGTTTCTGAGGAAATAGTAGAACCTAACCAGCAACTACACCCACTCCAACTTGCACATTTGGCAGAAAACCTTCAAAACTTGACGCCTGATTCAGATGATTCTGATACAGAGCATAGTGCACAGCAAATAAATACTACACACCCTACTTTCAATAATGCCTCTTCTCATACTAGTTCTGAACCTGATTTCCCTGGGTTTGCTACAGGGGATATACCACCACAATTTCAGTGGATGGCTACACTTTTTACCAAACAGTCTCAAGCCACCCAGGCTTTAAGCACCAAGTTGGATCAAAAATTTGAACAACAAAGTGAAAAGTTTGATCAAAAATTTGAACAACAAAGTGAAAAGTTTGATCAAAAATTTGCACAACAAAATGATAACATTGCCCAAAAGTTGGATAAACAAACTCAAGTTCTTGCGGATATCGGAGACACCACCCACCAACTTAGTACACAATTTACCCACTATACGGAGGAATTGAAACAACTAAATCATACCTTCGTTCAAAACAATGCTTCAATGGCCTTGGTGGTTCAGCAGGTCCAACACCAAACTGATGTTACTAAAGATGCTATTGTAAACCACTTTCAAACTCATTCTGTTGCCATTAATGTGGAAATCCAGTACCACGAATCCTATACTTGGCATACCTCACAACAGGAACCCCAGACTTGTAAACAATGTCAAATTGAACCAGAGCCTTCACCTATTCAGGAGGATATGCAAATTTTGCAACCACAGCTGATGGTTATAGCTGACCTTTTTGCCATCCCCTCACAGCCTCCAACTACAGGGGCACAGCTTGTTCCACCCATTGAACAGCTGGCAGCTACAGCAGCAGAGCTTGTAATACCCACCCCACCCCAGCCCCCAGCTGAGAGAAACATAATACCCCTTGTAACCCCACTGATGGACATTTGTTCTGACTCAGTGCCTGACCCTCCAGAACAGCTGAGTCCTGTTATGCAATCAGTAGATTCTACTGTGCATACTTTTTGTTCACATCCCCCAACCAATACTATTTGTAAGAAACTCAGTTTAAGGAAACCCACATTTGTGGACAAATTGAAACTAGAAATCCACAACCAGATGTTCCCTACCCCTTTTCCCAGTATTTGGCCTTTGTTTTCCCAACAACCAGCACAGATTCTGCACATTCAAAGACATATGATGGCCACTATTCTTTTTCAAAAGTATTCAAATCGGCAACAGACTGACATTTTGATTTCTTTACATCTTAAGGCAGACATACACTGCTGGGATGCCAGATTTTCCACGGGCAAGCCACCCAGTACCGACAATGCTGATCATTTGATGCATTATTCTCAAACTACAGCTGTAATTGAAATGTGTTCACACTCCACTTCTGTGAGCTCTCAACACAGGAAGGTTGGGAGGAAAAAAGTTATTTTGAAAGCAGTTTATTTTGGGAGGGGAGCTAAGATGAAAAGCTACCTCAACCCTTTCCCACCAATGGAACGTGCATTGTTTGATGACAGGAGGAATGTCCTCAAACTAAAAATATTTGCCCTGGATATACAGGAAAGTCCACAACTATTCATTCTTGCTATGGTGTATATGTCAATTGACATTTTTTCAGATTGTGCTCAAATAAGCAACCATATTCAGAATAATAAGATAGTTGATATTGCCAGACATTTTGCTTATTTTTCCCCTTTTGCTATAGTTTTATAGGTGTTTTGTTGACTTCGTCATGAAGCTGAAAGTAATTTTTAAGGTTATATGGGAGCTTGAAGTTTTGCTCAACTTTGTTTTTTCTGGTGTTTACATCCATATGTTATTTTGTGACCAGCTACCTAGGGAAGTTATTTGCCAGGCTGGGTTTGATGAGAGATTTGATACTTTGGAGATGAAGCTGAGAGATGCTGAGAAGGACTGTCAAGGAGGGGAAGTTGTTTGTGATGATGAAGGAGTAGATGTGCTTGTTGAATAAGGGGTGGAGATAATACTTGTGTTTCTATGTTTACAAAAAAGAGGAAGGGGGAGGCTGGAAGAGAAGAAGTACCATAAGGGGGGAATGCTACATTACCCCAGGACCAGGACATGAAGCTACGACTTGCCTGCGATCCATATTATTATTATTATTGGCATTCCCACCCATTACCATTATTTCCCATTCATATTATTATCTTTATTACCCTTGGGCCAGGAAGCGTAGACTTGCCTGCGAATCCCACCATACTATTATTGCCCCAATATATTATTACCCCACTATATTATGTGCTATGGCATTATAGGCATCAGCCCATAGAGGAGATGACCTCATTTACATTTATTACATTGCAATAGGAACACGCAGAGCGACCTCATTTTGTGCGTGACCATAGAGGAGGTGCAGTAGGATAGTCAGGACTCTGTTCCTGTGTTGATTCAGTTCCGCAGGTGTAGCAGAGCTCTAGGAGTTTCCTGTTAAATGACATACCTGGTACATCTCATAGATGGGCGTGACACATTTCCCCATTCATTAAACTAAGTGTATGACTGTACAGACCAGCATGACACCCGTGATAGTATGTAAGCATTATATTCCCCTATAGGCGCCACTGTCGTTGTTCACACACAACATTAGGATTAGAAAACATAGAACACAGTACATCAACATACTCTAATGAGATTAGCGCTGACACAACTGAGTTGTTTACAGATAATGTACTTTCTAAGATGAGATTTCGAGGTGGATGTTAGTTTTGTTTTTCATTGTGGAAGATTGACCTGAGAACTTGTTTGTGTAGATATTTACCCTTGTGTTTTTTTAATAAGATGTAACATTGGGAAGACTTGGGGAAGGCGAGATGATTGTTCCTTGCACCGAGAGAATTATTTGAAGTTTATGACGACAGGAGGCATACATATACCCCACATTTATTATCTATATATATATATCCCCTTACACATGATAGGATGGTGAATTTTATACCCCCTTTGCATACTAAATGAGAATTAGAAGACATACTATTCTTCATACACTACAGTTAGACATGACTTACTTCATCTACACCTACTTGGGTTTATAGTAATACCCATTTATATCGCATGTAGCGATTTCATATTTCCCCATATGTAGAACATTTTTTTTTCCCTATACTACTGTTACTATGAACCAGTGTACTGGTTCCCCGCAACTTTGTTGCTACCTATCCCGATTTTGTCGCAGCAGTGTACTGCTGGAAGGAAACTGCGTTTCCACTAGTTCTAAGTTCCTATTGGTGTATATATTCTATAAATTCTAACAACCAAGTTTCAAGATATTTCTATTGTTTAGTTTTCATACTACCCTGATTCTTGTTTCAATATTTTTCTTTAGTGTTAAGTATAGTCCCATTTTGTAAAGCCAGGCCTGGGGCTAATATGTTATTTTCTTTACTCCTTATTATGTATAGTCATTGTTCTTCTTAGAACCTGCCTATCTTCGGATATTGGCAATAAGTGTTAATTTTTGCATTTCGTATCTAATTGTTCATTTCCTAGTACCATTATCTATTTTTTTTTGTTTAGTTCGTAAGTTCCCTTTTTGTATGTTTAGGTTAAGTTTCAAAATATGATATTGCTCACACACGGTGTTTGTTTTGTTTTGAATTGTTCGCAGACTGACTGACCGAGGTCCTAGGGGCCACTGCTGTGACAGGAACCCGGGACACGAATACTTCTCGGCAGTTTTAGGGACCTTTTGGTTTATATAAAGCTTTAGCACTACGATCTGCGACCGTGAAAGGACTTGGGAAATTAACCCATTGTTGAGCAAAGTGAACAGGACTTGGGTTTTAACCCATGCTGAATAAAGAGTGTGAAAGAGTAGAGATAGGACGTTCAAGTAACGAAAGACAGAAATAGGCAAAGCCTAATAATTTTCTGTGAAAAACACATATAATTTTTGTATACACAATTTTGTGCAACATCAGTTTTGTAAAGCATACTATCTTTTTGTAATTTTATGTATGTGTAGATATAAGGTGTACTATTTTTTTCTTGTATATTTGGTTCTTTAAAGGTTAACTTGATATTGAGTAATTTGGTTGCATGTTTTGAACTTAATTTCTATTCCATACGTGGAATTTTTGGTTTTGAGATATGTTAAATTTTGATAGTTTTAAGATATTTATAATAATTCAATGTGAATAAGCTTTTTCAATGTTTGATATTGATGATTTAAGAGTGTGAGTGAGTGAAGTTTCAGTATTTTTGTAATAATTTTGGGTATGAATGGAGAACAGAGCGACCGCACAGGTTTAGGGAGAGTTTAGGTTTATTAAGTTGAGTTTTGGGAATTTTCCAAATTTTTGGGATATTTTTCAGTAATTTTGGGAGTTTTCTAATATTTTTTGGGATTTTTTAACTTTCTTCTTGGGTTTTTTTTTCTTTCTTCTAAGATGTTCAGCCAGTTTTTGTTCCAAAAATGACTTCAATCTTCAGGGGGCATGTAAGGTATCCCTCGTTCTATTTTTCATATTTCGTTAGAATCCGGTCAAGTTTAAGGTTAGTTGGAGTACACGATACCACACGTAAAATCAAGTTAACAGCACTTCTGGTATAATAAAGTGAATAAATAACACATACACAGCATAAATAAACTATAAATTGCCATAAAGACATGATAGTTCAGCAGGAAATAGGTTATTTCACATAGGAGTAAATTTTTAATAACAGATACTAACGTTGGTTGGCGAGATGTTTTGAGCAGATTTAAACGAAGTAAATGTTGAATAATTGCAAATAATATGCATAAATAAACCTTTTATCATGTCTAATACACATTATTTCAGAGATAAATAAGTAATTTCAGTAAAGGAAAATCTAACCCATAAATTTTGGCATATTCCAGTTTTAGTATTTCTGAAGAGATTTCCGTACAGTAAAGACAATAAAGAACCTATATTACACAGGCCTAGACTCACTATAACCATAACTTCAGAAATAAATATAGTTTAGTAGGATTTTTAAAGAAATAAACTGGATGATAAAATAATAGTCTGAAACAGAATGAAAATAATTCATTGTAATGAAACTTGACCATCTTAAAGCTCCAAAAACAGCAATAATAATCCCTGAGACAGCCTAGTAGATAAATTAATAGATTTCTGATAGTTTTAAAGCATCTAATAACCACAAGAAGTAATTATATTGGATTTTTAATACTCATTTGCTTAACAGTTCACTTATATAATTGGAGGTCTTTTAAGTAGTTTCAGGATTTAAAAAGTAGAAAAACAAGCAGTAAATAAAATAATCTTTCAATTTTAATAGGTTTTAAATAGTTTCAGTCTGTAGAATATGAAATATCAGTGAGTAAATAGACGCCGGTAAATCGATCAATTTGGTCAACCTTTCGGAATTAATTCTAACACTTTTAAGCCATTTCAAAAGCGCTAAGAGCATGTAAATACCAGTTAACACCCATAATTAATTTTCTAGACACATTTTAAGACATTTTACTAACCTGTTGTATGGTAATCCAATTTTTGAAGCAACTTTCTACAGACACTGCACACATAAAATGCTTCCACACGGATTGTAAACATTGCCACGCAATATAAAGTAGCTAATAAATTAAAATAGCCATAGAGAGAATCAAATTCATCTAAATCAGATAATTTCCAACGTTCTGAGTATTTTTAAACATAATATGAACACGTAAAATTGAACACCCAACTTGAGCATTTTATTATTCAAAAGCCTACTTAGATTCCGGGTTAAAGATTAGCTTGTTTTAATAATCAATTCCTTTAGCTTCACACATATTAATTTCACAGCATTTGAAGCCATAGTACCGATGTTATGATTTTCCTAAAAACACTCGACATAAAACACACGTGTAAATCACTAAATAATTTATTGTGTCTCAGAAATAACAGCTACAAAGATAAAATAAACTTCAGAATACGCAGTTTAATTCAGGCTACACTTTGATAATTTTTCCGGCTTGATATTCCATAAACTTTCAGAGTTATAAATAAAAAACATAAATTATAGTTACACTCGATTGTTAGAATTACTCGGTTTACCTTATCTCAACAGATTTAAACAAAGTTCATATGTAGAGACAGTCTAAAATCAGGAATAATATTTTAAACATAATTTCAAGTTAATTACTAAAGCCGATTTTAAATAAGAAGATAACAGAACACTGACTTAGGTGGTGGGCGATATAACACATCCATATTTGGTAATTTTTGAAGAGAGATGTACCACGTGACCCCAAGCTAATATAAGGCAGCTTAGAGGTGGGAATTTGGTCTGTCTGTCGGCTGTCGTCTCCAGTGTCTTTTGTAACTCGGTGGTGAACGCACGGTGGCGCGAGGTCCGCTCGGGCTGGCGGAACAGGCTGGTTCATGACCAACCTGGACGAAGGAACAGGATATAGCGGCCATGTTGTAGTTTTTCAACCAACAGTGACTAACCATGTAAATTGTCAGCTAAATTCAGTTTTTGGGGTTTTTCTCGCGGTTATGCTCTGGAATCTCAACTTGCAATTTTTGGAAAAGATTTAAATCCGATAGCCTTAGCTAACAGTGACTTGTAACATTTGTGTGGAAATTTTTGGAGAATATATGACTTTTGATTTCGACTTGAGACTTTCATTTATTAAAATAATACCTTTCTTGCAGAGGGTTAAGCCTGCAAGTGGCGACTGTGGTCATTTGAACTGTTAGCATTATTAATTTTACACGGTTTCAGAACTTTCTTATGGACATAGATAATTTTGGAAGACTATTGGTTCAGGTGCATTAGCTGGGTACCTAACCCCAATATCCCGCTACGTCCTGACAACATTCACAGATAGTAATGATGTGCTTTAATTGTTGTTATTTGCAAAAAGCAATTAACAGCAGGAAATAATAACAAATGGATATGTATGTAAATTGCTACTTGAGCAGGTGCTCCATAACAATTAAATTAAAATAGCCAAGTTATTTAGATAGTTTTGACTATTTAAATAATATTTCCAGTTTGACTAAAAAAAAGTTTATGTTTGGTGTTTTAACATTATGAGTGTTTTGTCTGTTGGAATTCTTGATCAGTAAAAGTTACCTGATAAGCACATTTTTTTAAAGGATCCACGAGTTTAATGATCAAGTCTTACCAGTGTTTCTAAAAAAAAAAGTGTAAATGACAAGGAAATGGAAAATGACTCATCACTTGCCAAAGATGAAGGCTGCAACAAGTGAAGAACATATATGATGAACACTAAAATATAAATAAGAAAAGAAAGGGAAATTAACCCACCACATACCAAAGTGGACGGATGTGATGAGAGAACACTAATGCTGACAAACAAACAACACAATATTTCGGCATATGCCTTGCTCACAAATAGAAAAAACGGGCCATTAGGCTCGGAACGTGTGTGCACACCGAACGTTACCTAATGACTAAAATATGCAATATTTCAATTTTACACCTGATTCATGTTGTAGGGAACGAGTCATGTGGTTCAGGAGGTGTGCACACGTTGAAGTTTATCACATTAAAAATAAAAAAAAATAATAATGAAATTACTAAACTTTAGCACGTGCACAGCTCCCGAACCATATGACTCATTCCCTATAGCATGAATAAGGTATAAAACCGAAATATTGCATAGTGTTTGTCATACATGTTTTTAACTGGACGCAGCCTTCAACTTTTGTGAGTGATGAGTCATTTTCCCTTTCTTTGTCATTTACATTGTGTAGAGCCATTTTCTGTTTTATTAGTTTCATTAAAAAAAGTTTAAAGCTCTCATGTGCTTGTATGTTATGCTGGTCATGAACTTGGAGTTCATGACACAGGTTATAGTAAACTCAAATTTCATTTCACTTTTCTTCCTATTTGTAGAATTTATGTCTTCAGAAATAACATTAATGATTCTTTCTTTTTTCAGCTTTGCTACTCAGGTTCAGTCTGGTCTGTTACTGTACAATGGACGTTACAATGAGAAACATGATTTCATTGCTTTAGAGATTGTAGACGGTTCTGTCCGTTTCTCGTTTTCACTAGGCTCTAATGTGTCAAGTGCCATTGTCTCCATTCCTGGAACTGTCAGTGATGGAAATTGGCATATTGTGGAAGTTGATTATTTCAATAAGGTTGGTATCATATTTAGATTTATGATTAGTTGGGAGCCTTATATGTACAGCTTTTAATTTCAATATGGGGAAAAGATAATGAGTTATGAATTTTAGAAACATTAATACCTGCAGACCAGCAATTAGAAACCTAATGTTTCTTTCCTTTTCAAACAAATCATTAATGATTCTAAAATTCCCTGACAGCCTTTTTTCCTTTTTGAGTTTATGAATACAATTTTTATCTTGTTTCTTAGGTCCACTTAAATTAGTATTGTTAAAAAGTAATCACATATTATTCCTTGTTTTCTGTACAGAGTGCCACAATAAACATCGACGGGTGTGACACTGCATTGGCCATAAAGTATGGTTCTCAGCTTGGATCACAGTGGACTTGTGCCAATTATACTAATCACTTCCTTGAACCAAGGTAATTTATGTTTAATGAAATATAATCATAACCAAACAGATTATACATGTAACTGGATAGAATTTTGTCGCTGTTTAGTATTGTTAAAGGTTTAGAGAATTTACATAAGAACAGAAGATGACAAACTAGTTGGAAGACAGAAAAATGAAGTGTTGAGAGTGAGAATTGAGTCTTTCCCCTGCATACAGATGATAAAAATTCTTCTCGGGTGTTCTGCCAGATCATTTCTTTCATGTGCAACATTTCGACAACAGCCTCAGCTGTCTTCATCAGGCGGAAAGGTCAAAGTTGACATTGCGACAGCAAGTTACTGACTGTGTTTGCCTTGTGATTTCAGCTCGTATAAATACCACACGGCTAGCGGATGTGTGCGAAGGTACTGCTGAAGCTGCTCTCCCATTGGCTGGCACAGAAACTGCTGTCCCATTGTCTGACACCGAAGCCACTCACCCACTGGCTGCCGTGTCATCTGGCCTCATATGAGTTCCGTAATGTACAGTTGCATCTCAGCTCTCTTCCAGAACGTATGTCTATCACACTGCTGTTGCAGATTTTGGATGATGGGCTTCCATGCTTCACTTAAAAAGATACAACCATCTCTGTTAATGTTGTTTGTGCTCAGTCTAATCTGCAACAGTTCTCTGATCCCAGAAAATGCATTGAATGCCAGTACTTCAGTCTTGTTGAAGTTAACTGTATGGAGGTTTTCCACAGCATGATCAACTAAGGCGGATTTTTCCAGCTGTAGCAAGGCAGATGTTCCTGGTGCTTGATGCGGCGTTCCTCTATGGTTCTGATTGTTTGGCTTATGTATACTTTCCACATTCGCATGAGATGAAATAAACTCTCGGAACTTGAAGGCCAAGGTCCTCCTTCACTGAGTGCATCATGTCTTGTATCTTTGCTGGTGGTCAAAAGATACTCCTTACACCATATCGTGCAAGAATTTTTTCTATTTCACAGCGATATTCCTTTCATAAGATATCACTCACTGCAAGGAATCTAGGTAGTTCTTCTTGTTTAGCTGATGGGCTCAGAGCACGGGGAAGAAATGCCCATTTGAGTTGCTCTGGTGAATATCCATTTAGCAAAAAAACCTTCTGAAGGTGCCTTAGTAATGTACTGACCATGCTTGTCCATCAAGTATGAGCCATCTTGTATAGTGATACCTCGCCAGATGAACTAGGGCACTTTCGGAAGGTTTTCACGCTAAATGGATGTTCGCAAGAGCAAATCAAATGGCATTTTTTCAGCGTACTCCAAGTCTGTCAGCTGATCAAGAAGAACCACCAAGACCTTGCAGTGCTACCTTATGTCAAGAATACCTCTGCAAAAATAGGAAGAATTGTCACACGATATGGTATAAGGAGTATCTTTTGACTGCCAACAATGATACAAGACATGATGTGCTCAGTGAAGGAGGACTCCATCCCATGTGAATGTGGCAAAATATACATTGGCCAAACAATCAGAACCATAGAGGAACGCTGCATTGAGTACCAGTGACATCTGCGCTTTTTACAGCTGGAAAAGTCTGCATTAGCTGATCATACTGTGGAAAATTTTAGTAAAGTAAACTTCAACAAGACTGAAGTAATGGTGTGCACTGTGTGTTTCTGGGTTTCTTTAATCAGAGAATTGCTGGAGAGTAGACTGAGCATGAACAGCATTAACAGAGACAGTGGTCTCTTTTTAAGTAAAACATGGAAGCTCATCATCCAAGATCTGCAACAGCAAAACATGATAGACGTGTGAGCTGAAAGAGAGCTGAGATGCAACTGTCCGTTACAGGCCTCATATGGGCCCAGATGATGTGATAGCCAGTGGAAGCGCAGCTTCCATGCTGGCCAATGGGAGAGTGACTCCAGCAGCAGCTTTGCATGCGTCCGTCAGCCATGGGGTATTTATACGAATCGAAATTGCGAGGCATGCACAGTCGTTGACTTGTTGTCACAGTGTCAACTTCAACCTTTTTGCCCAATGAAGACAGCAGAGGCTGTTGTCGAACATGGAAGAACTGATCTGGCAGAGCACTCGAGAAGAATTTTTATCAACTATTGAGAGGTTTTACATAGTTTGAAGAAGAAAAGCTTTACTTCAGAAAGTATTTTTATATTGCTAATTCATATTGTTATGATAAAGTGTCAAAAATTCTCTAGCCTTTATCAGTAATTTATGTTAGGTATGTCATCTGCTTTGATATTCTTTTGTTCTCAATTTAATTAGATGATTAGATTTGAACAGATGATTTGGTATAGACTTGTTTGTCATCATGATAAACCTCCGCCACACACCTTTAGTGAATCGTGGAGTAATAATAATAATAATAAATACATGAATTATGTATGTGTTAAACAACTATGGTTACATAGTTCTTTATGGTCCTTGTACCATGATGTTTGTTCTGTTTCCTCTTAGTTATGATTTTCTTTTATGTTTTACTGCCTGAGTATATATCTGTTCACTATTGTAACCTGAAACTTGCTTTTTTGATAAATTTTTGTATAGAAGCCTTCAGTTTATTTTCTCACCATAATATTCTTATTCTTTGCTGGGATTATTTTTTACTTTGTTTTCCAAAACTAATTGCTTGGTAAAATTTAGATAGATATCTTTGAAATCATGTTCGACTAATTGCTATGTCTCACATCTTCAATTATTTCCCATTAATTCATTTTTGTATTTCTTTGCGATTTTTCCTCTTGCATGGTTTTAATAATGACCTTTTTCCACTTCTTCTTCTGATCTCATATATTCTTCTTCATTGCGCATAAACGGCCCTTTATGATAGGCCCTCTTTTTCGCATGATTATACCAAGCCTGGTGGGTGAGCAGCTAACGCTCTGGCCTTGCATTCAGGAGGACGCCGTTTCAAATCCGGGTATCCAGATTTGGGTTTTCCATGGTTTACCAAAATCATTCCAGACGAATGCTGGCGTGCTTCCCTCAAAAGGCCATGGCCAAATTCCTTCCCGTTCCTTATCCCCAGTTCCATCCTGCCTCTAATGACCTCAATGTTAATGAGGCATAAAGCCAAAACTAAAAAAAGAAATTAATAAAATTACGGTTAAAAAATAGTTGTATTTATAACAATTTATGTAACATATGTAACAGTTCTTTCAGACCAACACCAACTGATTTTTACAGAGTTAATAAAAATAATAATTGTTTTGTTTATTTGTTAAATAAGTTAAATGGGTTTGATGGAAATTGAATGTGTTCATTAACAAATTTAAATAGGAATAGATAAACAAACTTGAGCTCACAATATGTGTTGGCAGTTTTTCACTGACACGACCCAGAACAGTCATGTTCTTTTGTTGAAATAGGTTTCAAATCTGCTTCTCCTTCCTTTGCTGAGGGAAGCAGAAGTTTGCCACCCTTATTTAAGTTAATGGCCTCTATTGGAGTTTTTGAACCAATGTGCTTTCATCTTTTAATATTTTTTCAGATGTGCTGTATTTACAGAAACATGCTATAGGTTTTTAGACCTAACTGGTCCCCTACAAATTGGAGGACTACCGTCTCTACCAACACATTTCCAGGTCAACAATAAGGATTTTGTGGGTTGCATCAGTGACTTGTATATTGATCACAAATTTATAGATCTCAATGGGTAAGCCAATATGGTTGTTTCAGATAATTGCTTCATTTAAGTGCATCAGAATATTAATATATTTAATTAACAATAGACTTTTTAAAAAAAAAAAAAGAAAGATGTAAAGGCTCATATGGTTGTAATGACCTGGTGACAGGATTTTTAGTAGCTGTGCATTCCACCCCTATCATAGCCACCTTTACCTAACCCGTATTCCTATCAGGTATTGGAGCCCTACAGTTTAACATGGAATCCGAACCACAGAAGCGTTCTGGCATACTTTATCTTATGCAGCAAGCTGTGCAAATCAAAACAACATGAAACATGATTGTAGTAGATTTTAAGTATGATATTATTTCTTTGATTTATGTGATATTTTTGTGCGTTTCAATGTGTTTTTGAAAAGGAATTTGGATAATATCTGCATGAGTGAGAGAGAATGAGAGGAGGTATATATGGACAGACCAACCCAAAGAGTAGACAGTTAGAGGGAGTTTCAGTTTTTTCTCTACCTCAGTTTACAAGTTTTCAGTTAGTTTTCTTTGAAAATAACTACAATCTTGGAATAACCTAGAATTTCACAAATCTGCATAACAAAATTGGTTTACAGAATAGTGGGCTTAGTTGAATCACATGATACCGCAGCCTTACAGTCATTTTTGGAGGTAATTCAGAAAATAATTCAAATGATATAGTTAATGTAGGAAATAATTCAATGTTAAATACTAAATTCAAGAAATAAATCTATCTAAACAACTGTAAAAGAACTTAACCTATGATCGGCTTAGGAAATATTTGGTTTTGATGTAATTTGACTAAAATCAATGTTTTTCTTCACTTTGAAAGATATTCTAGAAAATAAACAGTCAAAAGATATTAAATCTTGTAGCTAGAGAATCCTACTGAAAAATCAGTTGTTAGGAAGGATATAGGAAGTCAACTTGTAGAAAGTGAGGAACGTAATTTTTGCTGAAACAACGTACTAACATTTTCGAAAGCTTAGTATAGTATAAAGATTGTTTTTTTAAATATTATATGGTAAAGTCAGATATATGATCAAAGGAAAATTCAAGGGAAGGAATTGTATTCAAAATAAAGTTTAATCAAATACAAAGAGTTTCTAATAAGTTTCATTTCAATTTATGAAGTCATTCAGTTGAGATAAAAGAAAATAAATTTTGGCGCCAATGATACTTGGATAAGATGGCTTAGTCAGTTAGAAAGCATTCATTTGGAATGATATTTCAAAATTTAATAATAAATCAAAGAAAGCAGGTAGCAACTTCAGAATCGCTCAGTAGGCAGTTTTGAACACGCAGAATAGTTTAAAGTCACTTTTATATTGGGTGCACAGACTTCCGCGGTTGTTGTCGATGTTATCTTGGTTGTCCGGGTGGAACCCTGTCAGTTTATGAAAACCTCTGAAGAAGGCCGCAAAATGATGGCCAAAATGTTAGATTTTCATAAATTGATGCAGTTCCATCCGGACAACCAAGATAACATCACTTTTAGATTGCTAGCTTTAATAGGTTAGGAAATATTAATTAGTTAGATTCTGTTTTTGGTTGATGAATTTTATTTCACCCTTTTGAAAATAGTAAACATGTTTTGTTTGATAGCAAATGAAAGTGCAGTCCATTTGGAGTAAAATGAAAATTATTTTAATTTTGAAACAGCAAAATTGTAAAAGTTAGTAACAGGTTTTTGGAATGTCAGAAAATATTTATTTTTTTTTTACGGCCATACTATTAAAGCTACAATTTTTTTTTTTATAAGAATCAAAATTAACACTTTTTAAAGGATCTAGCTACTGTCAAAATTTCAGAGCAATAGGAATATTTTAAGTCGTCAAGGTCATAAGTCTGATGCAATCTTTAAGCTCGAGAATGAATATTTAATCAGTTTATAAGACTACTTTGGTGGGAACCTGGAAGTCTTTGTATTCACACTTTTTTTATGTATATGTATAAATGGCAGCCCTAGATTTTCCTCACCTCAGTCTTCCAGATTCAGCTAGAGCATGATTGTGCTTGTTTGTAGTGCTAAGTGGGCACGCAGATAGTAGGATGCAGATTGCGGGCAAGCTTGTGTAACTTTGAGGATACCGTGTGGCGAAACTAGAACACCTCATGTAACTATAAATCCAGTTAGGGGTTGTAAGGTTGGTCTGTCTCAAATGTGTTAATCGAATATGCAAACAAAATTATTTGGAGAAGATTTTCAATGCCAATCTAGTTTTGTGACTTTATTAAAATTTGATGAATATACTGACTATCTACCAGCTTATCCCAGTTACCTTTCCTAGGATGGGGTTTTATCAAGCTAGGTGGCAACCAGGTTAATGTAGCAAAGCATGAACTAAAGTTATCCAAGGCACTATTATGGTTACAGTTAAGGCAGATAAGTTTTCACTCATCCCAGTGAAACGTTAGGTCCTTACAATGTGTTAAATGTTTTGTGGCAAAATTGTGGTGTAGTAATTTGCCCAAAGACATTCAGTTCTGTTGACAGACTGCAAAACTGAAAATGAAAAATTTGATTTAAATTTCCATGGCATGTCTTAAAATGACTGAATTAAAAACATGAGTTATGATATCCTTTGACAGATTTTAGTACTAGATAAGACAGAAATTTGCATCTCAGAGTAGAAATTGATTGCTTTTTTACTGTATTTAGTAGCTGTCACCGTGAACAATTAATATCGCACCCAACTAAGTTGACAACACGACCTGCAATCTCAACCAAGATTCATTAATCTGCTAAAGATTCGGAATAATAGGCCAATAATTATACAAAACTTCTTACTTCATGAATCATCCTAAAATGTATAAACAATTGAAACTACAGTTACATGACTGTTTTGTTTAATTTATGTAGTTTAGTGATTTGTTGAGGCACTGAAGGTTTAATCCTTACCTAAGTCATTTAAGAAATCTGTTCACGTATTAGTTGTTCATGTGAACAAAGTCGCAGGCAGAAGTTAGTAGTAGGTAATGCATCAGCACCATAAATCGTCAGTCAACCTCTCAACAACATACTTTTGTACCATGTGCTGGGGATACTTAAGCAAAATTGACAAAACACTTAGAAAATCTGGCATGAAGACTTTCTTACTATACCCTAGGAAGAGAATTCATACACTTTGATGCTCATTGAATAGTTTTTGTGTCATGATTTCAAGGTGCAGCAGTGCAAGAAAAATATGTTCCTCTCGGCCATGTAGTCAAATTGGCAGTGGTAAATCATGTTTTAAATTTGAAGTGACACAGCTACTGGCTCCTAACAGAGGTCAATGAAGAAGTGTGATCAAGGAGACCATTAAAATTTTGTATAGACAATGATTTGACTTAAAAATTGAAAGTGTTTCACATAGAATTCTGTACTTACACAATTACAATGATGATTTCAAAGCTTAGATATCAACTAGGTGGAAAATAGTGTTTGCATGTTCATTCCAGCAAATGACCTCTTTCATATGTGTTCCCCATCACACCTCTCATCCCATTCCCTTCCAGACAGTGAGCTGCACTATCCTTGCCAGATTGTCAAAAATATGAAATTGAAGAACAGTTTAGAAATTTTGCTTCAATAAGGTATGCTTACTTGTTTGTAAGCTTAAATATTAAACTATTAAAATTCAGAAAGTATTGCCATTGTTTAACTCTTTGCCATGCACAATTAATGCTAATTTACATGATTCATTCCTTTAATTTTCGATATTTTTTACTTTGGTTGTGTTTGTGGTTTGGCTTTGGACTGCTGGAGGTTACTGGAGGTGTGAGATGCAACAGTTATGATCTGAATTCCACATATGAAGTATGGATGATTGGCCAGGAATTCTGTTTAATATGGTACAAGTTATTTGTGCTAGTCAAGACTTGTGTTATTTCAGACTTTCAATAGAATGAAAATGGCTATCTGTATTATCATAAATTACCACCGCTTTGCTCATTTGTCAGCATGACGGAGATAACATGTAAGGAAAATGAATATTAATAAAATTTCTATGTAATTGGAAATTTTTATCACTCTCTGAGCAACGAATATCTGAGTATGAAAACTGTGAGGGAAATATTTTCAAGAATCAAATTCTAAAAGTTATCCATTTGTAATCAGATAATATTAATAAAGCACCAGTTACCACAGGAGCCTTTAAAAAAATGAAGTTGAGAAATGTTCAGAATTTGAACCTGTCAGCAGTGCAATATTTATAACAACAGAGTGCTCATGGCAGATAACTTTGAAAGTTGTAGGTGATTTGAGAAGGAAATTCAAACTGGAAACAAAACTATGATATTAAGGAAAGAAGGTGAAGTTAAAAATAGAGGAATTAGGCCTGAATCAAATGCAGAAAAAAAATCTATAGACTACATGTCTCCGATGCCTCTCAGAAAATCCTTCTAACCTCATTCAACTTTTAGTTCATATATACCAATTTTCACATTGACAATACTTCCTGAATGATTTTAAGTATAAATTCATAGCCCTTTCTTTAAAAAAAATAGAAAGAAGAAAAGGAAATAATGAAAGAAACCACTTAGTTTCACAGAGGGGAGGATCCACAATCTGATTTAAGGTGTTGTAATTTTCATCATTTCAGATACGTCGCAGAGAATGGCACAATCGCAGGCTGTCCAGAGAAAAGATTATTCTGCCAATCGGATCCATGTAAAAATGGGGGAAAGTGCTTAGAAGGGTGGGGCACTTATTTATGTGAATGTACTGAAGGGTGGAGTGACAAAGATTGCAGTAGAGGTAGGTTCTTAGTATAAACATTTTTGAAATATTCCAGTTATATACAATATCACTATAAATACTATAGTACTCTCATAATTTTCTTGTATCTTTTCACTTTTTCAGCCGTGAAACTTCCTTGGCGTTTCCAGGGTGATGGAATTATATCATTCAACCCCCTTCTTCGTCCGATACAGTTACCATGGCTCAATGCATTGTCACTTCGTACTCTGCAGAAAGATGCATTTATAATGAGTATACAGGTTGGACAAAATGACACAGCCCTTTTGAGTGTAAGTTTAATGTTTATCACAACACAAAATATCATGAAGGGAAAGAATATGCCTCCTCACCTCCCTCTTTTCTTTCTCTCTGTGGGTTTATGTGTGTTTGCTTGGTTAAACCTGTGGGTTGGTATCATTTCTCTTGAAACCTTGCTTTATTATTAGTTTTTCAGACTTTTTTTCAGAGAACCTTGGTTGTAATCATGAAGTTAATGGCAAATTTTATAATCTTAAAAATTGTGAAGTACGCCTCCAAATATTTTCTTTTTACCTGAAAAATCAACAGATATTTCCTATATTTTCTGTTGTTTTATACACAATAAACTTTTACATGAAATCCTGAATAGAGTGCCTTCAGGAGTGCTTAATTAAACACCAATCTCATTTATGAAACCTTGCATCCAATCCTTTGTAGCTAAGACCTTATGATTGAAGTTAATCTATTATAGCACAGTCTTGTAAACATGCTACTTACTAATGGATATCACCTGCAAATTTTACTTCTTATTTCATGATTGCATCGTTCTGCTGTAGTAATGATCCTCATTGTAGTATATTGTTAATATTATTATGCTAGCAAGCATTCTTTCTCTCCTATGATGATAATGTCGGAAGGAAAGTGCTTCAAAACAATCTGAAAACAAGGAATAATATGAAATATAAGCCCATCATATATCAAAGTTGGAAGTGGGAGGACTCGGTGACAAAGATGAACACAGTTAACAATATTT
Organism: Vandiemenella viatica; assembly: GCA_031002005.1. Classification (NCBI taxonomy): domain Eukaryota; kingdom Metazoa; phylum Arthropoda; class Insecta; order Orthoptera; family Morabidae; genus Vandiemenella; species Vandiemenella viatica. Next base: position 136,828,127 of record JARYHS010013631.1, on the reverse strand, counting down.
TGGGAAATTCTTCTATCACTTAGAAGAGTAATACAATTACAGTTTTAATTTCTCCATTATTTTGTTTCTTAATTTTTATTATTCATATTACTTATCCCTCTTTTCAGCTGCAAACAAATATTTATTTTAGATTTCAGATGGCTTGGTACACTATAGCTATGGTGGAGAGAAAATAACTATGCCAAGTGGCTATGTGAGTGATGGAAAATGGCATCACGTGGAAATAAAATGGATGAGTGGTGAAGTGTGGATTAATTTGGACTATGGCCAAAGAGAAATAACGGCACCTGCAAATAGTAAAATTCAGGGACTTTATGTAAACAGAATACAAATAGGTGGTCCTGACATTTCAGTTGGAAGTTTAACAACAGATTTAGCATATTTTGAAGGATGTATCCAGGTAAGCTATGTTAAGGTATTACACCAGAAAGCAAATGTTGTTTTTAGTTTTGGAAACTGAAAAATAATTATTGCTCTGTCATCATCATAATCATTATTGCTCCATAAGGTGTGTAAATATTCACATAAAAATAAGATAGGATAGGGGAATTAACACATCACTTACCATAGATGAAGGCAGGAGGGCCAAGTAAGTCATAAAACAAACAATATTGTATGTGTCACTGATCCTACATTCAACCTCTCTTGTAACTCATGTTGCTGGTTTTAATTTGAAATGAATTGCAAGAAGATTTAAAAAAAAATCACTGAATAATCTTAGAAAATTACACAATCCTCATTCTGTTAAGTGATGTGTTTTTTCTCAACTGTCAATGTAATGGCACTGACAAGCAACTTTCTCTTCCTATGAAACAAAATTGGGAACTTGCTGTTCATTATGTTATTGAATGATTCTGTTCTTAGTTTAAAGTCAGAAGTTGTTTTGACGAAATATTGTATTATAGGATTAAAATTACAGTTTATTGCTAAAAGTTGCAAAGGAGTCTGGACAGATATCAGATTGGATCGTTTAGCTGGAATTAAAATAAAGGCGCAAAGGAGACAGCTTATTGGTTAAACATACAGAAAAATATGCGTTCTGTACAATTATATCATGGAGGGTAATTGCTTGTTGAAGGTATAAATATTTTGAAATATTGATAATAGTTAGAGGCATGTACTTAAAGGTGATATATATATATAAAAAGAATAGACAAAGTGAAGTAATAAAAAAAACAGGATGAACAGATTTACAGTATTTCAGGGAACCATTGATTCATATAGAAGAGGTAGAAGACATGTAGAAAAAGGGTGCGGAAGTATATACGCATTCTTACCTTGTCAACGATTTAACCCTATTCTTATTTGTTTTCATATACTTGCTATCAAACTCTGTTATGCAGGACATAATAGGGAAATGGAAAGCAGAGTTTTCAAAGTCCTCCATCTACCTGGAAGATGATCAAATGGATCAGTTGAAGAGGTGCAAAGGAGGGAAGCTAAATTTGTTTGGGTTTGGAGTAATTCAAATACATAAGAAAGTGCTGGGAGGCATATACTGTTGATAAGATCTGTATGGATGAATGCTGGATGATAAATTAACACTATGTGGAAAGGACTGATAAACTTGATAATAAACTAGTGCCTGATTTTAGATGTGAGGCAGGGATGAAGTTTACATTTTTAGATCTTGGGGTCAGAGATTGGAATAAATTATCAAGGGAGGAGCTGAATAATTTTCCTCAAACTGTGAAATAACTTGAATTAAATTTATTTGATGTGAAAGTAGTGGTATAGGAAAATTGCTATCAGAATATAAAGCTGCATTGTTTTTAATAATAATAACAAAAAATAAGTAAGAAGTTGTTTCTTAGATTCAGAAAAACAAAAAAGATACTGGAAAGTAAATTAAGATACAAAATAGGATAGAGGAACTGATCACAACTTGTGCAGTTGATAGTAGGAAAGAATCTTTGAAATTTCTGGGTCTTAATCATACATCAGCATAAGATTATTATATGCACAGAGTGGGACTGTAAGTTAAACTTACATGATTTGTATTATTTGAGAGAGTTAATAAGTGTGGAGGGGAAGAGACAACAAAGGATAATCAGTGGCATCAGATTTACTAACCCTTTCGCTGTAGATGATGTCTAGAGATATTACTCGAATACTCTACGTATGTGCTCAAGCTGTCCTTAGGTGTCTACTGCAAGAACCAGTATTCGTTAAGCTTGAAGCTTTACTATGGTGTAAATAAGCCTATTTATAGAGACAGTGTGGTATCATAAAGAGATTGAACCTCTGTGCCAGGAATGGCATATTGTTGTCAAAACATGTCCCACAGCACCAGCTATACGTTCTACAGGACTTTGCTTCTCAGAGTTTCACAGAAACATGCAAATCTTACACTTTTTGTCTTAGTGAAACTGTTAGTTCAATATTTGTGGGAGAATCAAAAAGGCTATTATGTCAAAATCAGTTTATAGGTCTGCTGTGCATGACAGCAATAAAGATGTACAATGTTGAATCAAATTTTGTGTCTTTCGACTAGGAATATATTTTATTTTACTTTTAGCTTTAGTGTGTCTTTAGGTTGTGCATTTGTATTTACAATTGCGTACATTTCTGAAAAAAAAAATATCCTGTACATGTTCTCGTATTGATTACATAATACATGATGTTGATAGACATCATCAGCACTGGAGGAGAAACTAGCATGCCAGTTGAGCTGGACACATTTAGATGTGATTCACTTTTTTCTTATATTAATTTTTTTTTACTGAAAAAAGGTCATTGCTAACAATAAAGTGATTTATTGCATGCATTTAAATGAAAAAATTGTTCAGCACTGGGGTTGAGTATCTTAATATTACTTTTACAGGAAAAGGGTTAAAAATAATTGTTTAAAAAGTTTTAAATAAGTAAAATTTATATATACAAGGACTGGAACTTAAATAGTGTTAACTATTTATTCACAACTGATACAAAAGCGTTACATGTTTGCACCTATTTCTGTCCTTCAAAGTAGTCACCAGCGTTGTGTAAAACCCGTTGCCAGCGATGTGGAAGGCATAGTATACCATTAGCAAAGCCTGTTCTGTTGATGGTGCGAATGGAGCGGTCTACTGCTTGTCAAATCTCTGGAACAGTTCTGAAGCGAATGCCACGAAGTGGTTCCTTCATCTTTGGAATCAAATCAAAGTCACAAGGACTTAAGTCCGGGGAGTATGGTGGATGGTACAGTACTTCCCAGTCCCATCGACCGAACAGAGCAGCCACAGCTTGCGCTGTATGCGCCCACGCATTGTTGTGCAAAATGATGGGTAGATTGCGCAGAAAGTGTTGCCGCTTCTTTCGCAAAGCTAGTCGCAGGTGATGCTCCAAAAACGAACAGTAATACTGTGCATTGACGGTCTGCCGTGGAGGAACTTAATGCGTTAGGATAACACAATCACAGTCGTACACGAGAATCACCATATCTTTCACCATACTGGGGCTCTGATGCACTTTGACTTTCATGGTGACCCATAATAACGCCATTCGTTGGATTTCCATTTCAGTTTTGGCTCGTACGATGTGGCCCATGTCTCATCCAGTGTTACGATACAGTGTAAGAAAGCCTCTCCTTCGTGCTCATAGCGCTCCAAGTGCGTCTGAGCAGCATCATAACGCATCCAATTCTGCATTTCAATCAATTCATGCGGAACCCATCGTGATACATTTTTTCGCATGCCCAGGCGTTCCTTCAGGATGCGAAGCACAGTTGTATGCGCTAATTTGGTTTTGTAGGCGAGCTCACGAATTGTCAGGTGTTGATCACTGTCCACTAACGCGGCAACAGTAAGCACTTCTTCTTCAGACACTCTAAGACGACCTGCCCGATGCATGTATGCCACAGTTTGCCGACCTTCGTTGAAGGCTTTTACCCAATGTGCCACTGTTCTGTATGGCAATGCTGATTCCCCACACGCCTCTTGAAGACCTTGATGACACTGTCGTGCCGTACGACCTCTGGCACATTCAATTTTGATCCAACTCTGTTGTTCCTGTTTCGGAAACATAGTGACACCATTATGTTAGACCGCTCGCTCACAAGTGATTGTGTTTCACTCGGGGACATGGGATGGGCGAGTCCATTTGCTCGGAGGTAAGGTAGGTATGTCAACAACATGTGCTATCAGCAACAATAGTAGATTCCATTGCATAGTATCTCCACAGCAGTGTTGCCACTATTTAAGTTCCAAACCTCGTAAATAATGAAGGACAGGGAAATTAACCCACCACATATCAAAGTGGATGACTGCAGTGAGAGGGAAAACTTATGCTGACAAACAAATACACAATGTTTTGGCATCTGTGGTAGATAAACGGACCATTAGGTTCCACACGTGTGTATACCACGAACATCACCCAATGACTAACTGGGTTGTTGGGGACAGGTGGGGGAACGGTTGAGGAGTAGGCTATCGATATACAGCAATGTTCGACATTATATATTGCAGGTGATGGTAAAATGGACATATGTAGCAAGGGTTCATTATTGATGCGAAAAGTTATATCTAGTAAAAAAAAAGTGATTGGTTAAAGTGGTTGGATTTTAATGGTTGTTAAGGCCAGGTGGGTGTCTGGTATCCAGAATATTCTGGTACGTAAGTTCCCAGAGTTCTGCTGCAGTGGTGTGCTGTCAGAGAAAACTCTGACTGCTTTCACAGTAAAACAGTCATTGAGATGTTGGGATCGTGGCTATTAGCATGTTCTGGTATTGGAAGGTACAAGTTGCGGGTGTGGACTGTTTGTCTTTGGCCATTAATTCTAACTGAGAGTTAATGTGTGGTGAGGCCTATGTAGAAACTAGTACAATGGCGGCAAGTTAGTTGGTATATAAGTGAGTTGTTGAACAGGTGGCATGTCCGATGATGAGGAAAGTTTCCCCTGTGGTGGGATTGGAATATGTAGTGGTGGGTGGAAGCATGCTGCTTTTTGTGCGTTTGGAGAGTCTGACGGAGGGTATATGTGTACTAAGATGTTCCTAAGATTGGGTGGTCTGCTAAAACATGCACGGGGGACACTGGGTAGAATTTTGGGTAGGAGAAGACGCATTTCTGGAAAGGAGCGAAGGAAGTCATACCTCTGTCGGAAGATATGGTTGATGGACTTGAGACCAGGAGAGAAATGGGTGACAAAGGCAGGTCTATGGTTGGTTTGTGTAGGAAACAAGTGGGAGTGGTTTCATGGAGGTTGGGTGATCACGTGGGAGATCTCACCTAGAAGCCGCTTCCATTTTGCTTAGTTTCATTAAAATTTATATATAAATGAAATAAAGATAATGAAGAAAATGGATGAATTGGGGTGTGGAAGGAGGGGAGGGTGGTGGTTAAAAGGTGGGTGGGGAAAGTAGGTTATTTGGGAGGAGATAGAAATGAAGGATAAGGTAGAAAAATGATTAAAATTATGAAGAGATCTTTGGGTATTGTCTCAGTTTGGGGTGGAGTGTGATTGGTTTTAGAAAGTTTAGAGTTGTACTGGTTTTTATGTGGCATGGGATACTATATATGGTGGATAACTGGACTTGTTGAAGTTGTAATATGGTATGAGAGATTACTGGTTAAAATATATAAAACTGCCATTGATATTAAGGCTGTAAGAGAAGGAGCATTTGGTGTGAAATGGATGGCAGCTTTTGATGTGGAGGTACTGTTAAAGCTTAGTTGGGTTCATGTGAACTGAGACATTGAGGTGGCAGTTGTGGAGAGATATATCCTTGATGGTAGGAGTAGGATCAGTTAATGGCAGGATTCATATATTTCCCCATATTTTCAGGTGATAAAAATATCATTTACAAACATGAGCTACATGAGGTTTTTCAGACGAATGTGATCTAAAAATTTCTGCTGAAGCAGAAATGGAGTGGGGATACATTGCTTTTTGGAATTAGTAGTAAGATGGATTAAAGGGTTAGACCTTGGAGGGGTCCATTCATACATGTGAATTTTAGAATCTTCTCGTTTACATAGGGTTTGGGATCACAGGTAAGAAGGCAATAGTCATTCTTATTGTATGATTGATAAAGGGCTTCACTCTGATTCAATGAGTTGACTTTCTGCTGGTAGGATAATTAGTTCATGTTGGTCAAGAGGTTTTTAATGGCTCAGGGTGTGACAGGGCCAATGTTTCTGGTGTTGGATAAGGATTTCAGGATACTTTGCGAGGTCAATTTGGTGGATATGATATCTTTAAACATTTGAAGAGAATGGTTCTTTGGGAACAGATGATGGATGAAGTATGGGATCTTTACACACTTTCAGCTCTCTCCCTGCTCTTTGCATATGGTTGCTTTTTATACTCATCACAGTTAGGAAGGTGGCATATGTTTAGAAGTAGGACCAAGTGGAGCTGGGCATGTTATTGAAGAAAATAGAGCATTCAGCTCTTTCCATATGACTAGATTATAAGAATGTTTATGTATGACTACTAATCAAGTAAATAAAAACTGCAGATATATAGTCATCAATGTGGTCTTGAAATTTTTGTTTAAGTATAATCACTTTTGATTCACTTGTTTGGGATTCTAAGCTAGTTGTTGATGATAACATACCTGAATTATAATTTAATATAGAAATGTGTGCTAGTTTGTTATTTTACTATAAAATTTAAATACATAATTTTCTAGTAATAATAAAATGAATTTTTCTAAGTCATCTTTGTTATACACATTGTAGGATGTAAGAGTAGGAACTGCACAGACAATACTGCAGAGACCCACAGAAAAAGAAAATGTAGCCGAAGGTTGTCTCGGTGTGGACCATTGTGCACAAAAGGATAAATGTCCTCAACACAGTAGCTGTGTTTCTGACTGGGAGCAATTTCAGTGTCATTGTGACCTTGGTATGTATAACTCAGTCTCTAGAATAATAATAATAATAAAATAGGCAACAATGTTTCAGGCTAGTATTTGGAAAAACAGTAGAGAATCTAAATCCATCACCTACCTATTTCCCTATACTCCTATTTCTGCTTTATTCATGAATTAATAATAAATTCCTTAATAATTTCAGTTATATTGTTCCATACCTCCCTTGATAACTTATTCCTGTCCCTGAATCCTTTACTCATAAATGAAAACGTTGGCAAGTTTTCGTAAAATCAGTTTCTGATAATTTATACTTATGTTTGTAGTGGAACCATTAAAATTATTATTAATACTACTGTTACCAATCGTGATGGAGTTTAGGCTGCCATGGAAACCTCCACATGCAACTTATGTATTGCATGCAGTTTTACTTTATATCCTGTAACCATTTGAAATATATTTTTCAATCCAATTCTTGAGTCCTATACCAACAAATGAGAACATGGGCACTCCCTTGCACCTGAAATGAAGTGCTAATTTATGGTCATCTAATAACTCCAATCTTACCTTCTTTATCATTTCAGTTTCTCAAAATATTATATGTTAATTCCTTAGACATGTCTACCTGTCGTTGGTTGCACTTCCTAACAACTCCTATAAGCACAGAATTCAGATAAATGCTTAACAAAATTACCTTGTTAGGTCCACAGATAGAAAAATAAAGATTTTGTCTGATAAAATGGCTGAGGGATAATTGCTGGTGCGTGGGCATATCATTTGATAATAAACTCAGTTGCTTAAGATACGCTGAGGACAAGGAATACCATGGGATCCACATTACAGGTACAGATTTTTGAAACAGAGTAAAGGATAGCAGATAAATTTGTAATGTGATATTACTCAGTAAATGATCTTATACAGAGGCCAGGTTGGGAGACAGGTAGGTATATGTTATGTTAATAGACATGGATGGATATTAAATAAAGAAATAAAACTGTGATCATAAATTAGCACCTGATTTAGGCACAAGATATTGCATATGAGAAAACTTAAATTGTAGTTATAGGGATTCAGGGACTGAAATATTGAACATGAATGATATACGCCAAACAATAAAGTTTTTAATGTGGAATGGAAAGATAAATTATACCCAATACTCACCAAAGTCGAAGAGAGGAGGGAAGAAAAAAAAAAATAAAATAAAAAAATGGGGTTAACCCTTTATTAAGTGGAAAGAAACATGTGGATGTGCTGGTGCAATCCTAGCGTTCAACACAGCCACACCTAAAATGAACTTGACCATGGGAGGTGGTGTGGAGAGCAATGATAATTTAATCACAAGTATTAATTCAAAGAAGGAAAAATGCAACATTTATAAGGAGAAAGAGTAATAATAATAATAATAAAAATAATAAATTTATAACTTCTGTCGATGAGGTACTGATAGGTGTTCTTATTTTCTTACAGTAAGACATTAATTAAGCCTTTTTATTTCCATAAGTCCCAGAACAAATATATATTTAATATAGTGTAATTATGCAAGGATTTGTGTTTCCTGACCTAACTGACTTCATTTTATATAAATTTAGTTGATAAGGATCATGGACATAAATAGAAATTTTGAATAAAAGAATAGAAATTAATATGGAAAGGAGAGGTAAAATACATACATCATTCACCAAAGTTGAAGAGAAGGGGGCAGTAATGTCAAAAACAAACAAAAAAGACAATGCCCTACTTATGAAAATAGAAACGTGACTGAGCACATGCAGGCACCCTCCGGTCAACACATTCACATGAATAGTGGTGTTGACCATTACAAGTGGAGGTGGTGGGGAGCAAAAGCAATAACTGCAGGAATGTTAATCGTGTTAAAGAAGTTTACCAAAAGAAAATAAAAAGGGTATAAAAGAAATGATAATTTGTTAAAATAAATGTAAAAGAAATAAAACAATCAAAACAATAGAAAATTTTGAAAAAAAAAAATCTGTTGATATATTTGCAAGTGATGCATTTGCAGAGGTGAGGAAGGTGAGTATTATTTGAGTTTGAGGACCTGAGTGTGTCTGAAATCCAGAGTTTGGGTGGGGATTTGGTTTCAGCGGGTACTCTAATAGCTCGGACTATCAAACTGTTATTAACATCACAACAATTGTGGGAGCTAGTATGTGCAGCAACAGGGTAGTATAGAGTTTGCGAGTAAGCTGTTTGTCCGTGATTTTGTTGCTGCTGCTCTCCTCCCTTTAACTTTGGTGAATGATGGATTTATTTCATCTTTCTGTATTAATTTCACCTCATGGCAATTCATCCTACTCCATCGTTTGTGGGAAGAGGAATTAGTTAATACATATCATAGTTGTAATAAACACTTTGTTTAACAGACTATGTAAACACTCTGACCCCTCTGGCTACTGCAATTTATAAATGAGAGATTAAAGTCAGAATAAAATGGTGCAAAAAAATCACAGAAATAAAAATTACAATATGATGAAAAGTAATCATTAGGTATCTAAAAATTTAAGCTTCTTAAAACAACATGCATACTTATTTCTCATTACAGAACATGTTTTATGTCAATGCAATAGAAGGAAAATAATATAACAAAACAGATATCAAATAAGGATGGAATATGGCCATTATTTTTCACCATATACATATTTTTGTGAATAAGAAATTTTGGGGCAACACTTGTAATAAGTACATGTTCAAATTGCGATGAACAGATTCAGGATTTTGTAAAGGTTGAATTACAGAGTAATGGAGCTATACATATATCTGAATGGAATTTTGAAAATGGCTTATACTTGGAATGAAAAGGAAAAAGTTTTTAGGCAATGAAAATAACATAGGATAGGGAGGGTAGACCTATAAGTTAGCAAAGATGAAGGCAAGAACATAAAAAAAGAAATGAACATCTTTTGACTAATTCTGCTACTTTCCTTGTGCAAATAATGTACCATTAATAAATATTAATTTTAGTGCTGGGCTTGGTGAAGCAGTAGCTTTGGCTTGTACAGTAGCCGAGTTTGTATTATAAACAAGGTATTTATTGAATTCAAAATATCTGATGAATCATATCCTGGCAGTATCAGAAACCAAACAAAAATTATGCTTTTATTAACATTCATCTGACTGTTGACAACTGTTAGGTACATATAATTTTAAAAGAAGTTTTTGTTTCTTTGAACCTGTTATAAATCTGCAAATTCATATAATTAATTGCTGTAAAATCCATGATTTTACTGTATGAACACTTGGAGAACTTATCGCTTGATATGTACTTTTCAGCATCTGGAAAAACTGTAGACATGGTGAAGGTGTAGCCACATACCCTCCCTATTTGATACAAGGGTGATTAAAAAAATAAGGTCTCCAATGATGATGCATCAAAACAAATAGTGCTAGGTGAAATCTGACAACAATACCTTGTTCCTTTGTTTCCCCCCACAGAATGGTACTAGTCCGAGCTCGATTGGATGGTCAGTCATTGCTTGTCAGCCATCCGCGATGGAGCTGTCACTGCCTGGAAGACCGAGCGTGTCTGGCGAAATGGTGACCAAAATTGATGAGATGGTTCGCAGTAATCGAAGGATAACTCTTGATGAGATAACTGAGAGACTTAATGCAGAGTGTGTCAAAACCTCCGTTCACACAATTGTTACAGAAACTCTAGGTTACAGCAAGGTGTCCACACTGATGAACACAAAAGAAAGTGCTTGGAATGTGCCAAAGAATTTGTTCGCCACTTTGAAGAGGAGTGGAACACTTCCGGGATTCGATAGTGACTGGGGATGAAACCTGGGTGCATCGTTACGTTCCTGAAATGAAGGAGCAGTCCAAACGATGGCATCACTCAGCTTCGCCGAAGCCCAAAAAGATCAAGACAGAGAAGTCAGCCGGTAAGGTTATAGCGACTGTTTTTTGGAACCGATAGGGGATATTGTTGGTGGATTTTATGCCGAAAGGAACAACAATAAACTCGGGCCACTATTTTGAAACTCTCGAGAAACTTCGGTGGGCTATACAGAACAAAGGAATAGGAATGCTCATGAAGGGAGTGTCCCTGCACCATGAAAGTGCACATCCACACGTTTCTCATCAAATGACCTCCCTCATTGAACAATTTGATTGGGATTTTTTGACCCGCCCTCCCCCTTTTCCCCTAAAGCCTGGATGTTACCCCAAGTGACTACCACATGTTTCCCATGCTTAAAAAACACCTGGCAGGTAAGAAGTTCTAGTCAGACGTCGAAGTGCAGGTCGCAGTGACTTGATTTCTTTGTGATGCGACGGGAGACTGGTTCTATGAGGGGATCAAAAAGCTCATGGCATGGATGCGGAAGGGATGCAAACGGGAAGGTGATTACGTAGAAAAATAGCCATAGCTTCAACCTTTCCAACGATGTTTTTCAAGCTGTGAATAAATGTGATTTTGTATATAAAAAATTAGGAGACCTAATTTTTTGAATCATCCTGATACCTTGCTGTTATGGGCATTAGATATTATTTTCCTTCTATGCCACTGACATAAAACTTCCTTTTCCATTGCAAAATTTTATATAGGCAATGAAACTGTTATTGATAAATATTTAATCTCTATGTCTCTGAGTATGTTGCCACTACCAAATCAACATACCTCTTTTCTAGGTTACATTGGGGCATCATGTGTTGCTGTTTGTGAAATGAATCCATGTGCAAACTCTGCCCGCTGTGTCAAAGATAGTAACATGCCTCATGGATATAGATGTCAATGCAATTCAAGTGAATATACAGGTAGGTTACACTTTAACATTAATAACAAGATTAAAAGTGCTCTCTTGTTTTTTTTTTTTTTTTGCTGTCGACTGGTTTGATGCAATCCTCCATCCCTTCCTATCCTGTGCTAACCTTTTCATTTCTACATACCCCTTGCAACCCAAATCCTCTATTATCTGCTTCATATATTCTAATCTCTGTCTTCCTCTACAGTTCTTACCTTCGACTATTCCCTCCACCAGCAAATTAACCAATCCAGCATGTCTCAAAATATGACCTACCAGCCTGTCTCTTCTTTCTGTAAGCTTCTTCCACAAACTTCTTTTCTCACCCATCATTTCCAAAACTCGTTCATTTCTTACTTTGTCAGTCCACTTAATTTTCAGCATTCTTCTGTAGAACCACATTTCAAATGCTTCAATTTTCTTTATTTTCGGTATTCCTAAAGTCCATGTTTCGCTACCATAAAGTGCTGTGCTCCACACAAAGAGTTTAAAAAAGTTCTTTCTAATTCCTAGATAAATATTTGAATCTAAAAGGTTTCTCTTTTTCATGAAGGCTCTTTTTGCTAGTGCTATTCTGCTTTTAACATCATTCCTGCTTTGGCCATCGGTTGTAATTTTGCTTCCCAAGTAACAGAACTCACTTACTTCTCCTATTGCATCCGATTCTATTTTTATATTGAATCTACTAGTATTGGTATCACTTCTGCTACATTTAATCACTTTAGTCTTGCTTTGATTTATGTTCAGTCCAAAATCTTCCTTCAGTATTTTGTTCATGACATTCAGTAACTTCTCAATATCCTCAGCCTTCTCTGCTAACAAGACAATGTCATCAGCAAATCGTAGCAAACTGATTTTTCTCCCTGAAAACTTATGCCACTTGGAAATTTTTCTTTGACTTTCTTCATTGCTTCTTCTACGTACAAGTTGAATATTAAGAGGGATAGACTACAACCTTGTCTCACACCCTTTTTAACTGATGCATGTCTCTTGTGATTCTCTACTTTTATTATAGCCACTTGATTCTTATATAGTTTATAAAGTATTCTTCTATCTTGATACTTTATACCTGACTTCTTTAAAATTTTGAAAATCTTGTACCACCTAACATTATCAAAAGCTTTTTCTAAATCAACAAATATCATAAAAGTATCTTTGTTTTTCTTGATCCGCCATTCAAGTATTAATCTTAAAGACAGAATTGCTTCCCTTGTACCGCGATTTTTCCTAAACCCAAACTGATCTTCACCTACTATCTCTTCTACTACCCTTTCCATCCTTCTGTATATTATTCTGATCAGTAATTTTGAAGCATGTGATGTTAGACTAATAGTGCGATAATTCTCACATTTGTCAGCTTGTGCTTTCTTTGGAAGTGTAAAGATGATATTTTTATTAAAGTCGGTTGGAATTTCTCCAGTTTCATAACTTTTTGATATCAGCTTGAATAATATTTCGATTCCTCCCTCTCCTAGGGATTTAAGAAGTTCTGCAGGGATCTCATCAATTCCAACTGCCTTATTTGCTTTCAAGTCATTCAGAGCTTTATGAAATTCTGTCCTCAAAACAGGATCTCCTAAGTCATCAATGTCGACATCGTCTTCCTTTTCCATTACACTATTGTTCAAGTCGTCCCCAACATACACTTTCTCAATGTATTCCTTCCATCGGTTAGCTCTATCTTTTGAGCTTAAAAGAGGTTTCCCATTGCCAGCTTTAATGTTCATACCTCTTTTCTTCATATCTCCAAAAGTCTGTTTGATCTTTCTATATGCAACATCTACTTTACCTACAACCATTTCCTTTTCTACTTCTTCACAGTTTTCTTGTGGCCATTTTTATTTTGCTATTTTGCATTTCCTATTTATTTGATTTCTAAATTGCCTGTACTGCTCTCTTCCTGCTTCATCCTGAGCATTTTTGTACCTTCTCCTCTGATCCATCAGCTCCAGAATTTCTTCTGTGATCCAAGGTTTTCAGGCAGCTTGTTCCCTAAAGCCTAATGTTTCTTTACCAGCTTTCATTATTTTCGTCTTTAATGCATTCCATTCGTCTTGGGTTGATTGAGCCAAGAAATGAGGAAGGATTTGGTTTAGAGACTATACTATAGGGGTGTCACATTTGCAGGAAGTGTTTCATAGCACTGAGGCTCTGTCAGTGGAGGATGCTGAAATACAATGAAGTGATGTCAATAGGAACTGGGAATGAGTCTGGTGGTAGAAGAGTTGGGACTGTGTGGACAGATGCTGAAGAAAGTGTGGCGTATCATTTATAAATGAAGGGAGGTTTTGTACAAATTGTTTGAGATGCTGATCCACAAGAACTAAGACCTGTAAAGTGGGCAACCCATGTGCTGCAACTATTGGTCACTCAGGATTGCTAGCCTTGTGAATTTTGGGAAGAAGATACAAGGTAGAGGTGTGAGGATTCTGCAGAGCAAGGATTGATATGGACAGATGATTTGTGTTGAAGGAAATGTACTGACTTGTAGAATAGAAGCAGGTGAGTGCTTGTATAAAGTGGATTGTGGTGCTGGTGGCATAACCAGTGATAGTGAGTGGTAGAAAGCTCTTGTGGCTGGATGAACCTAGCATGTCTTGTAACACGCTTTATAACAAGGAATGAAGTTGTGGTGTGGTATAAAGGGTTTATGTGGTAGGTATTTGTGAACAAGTATATTTATGTAATTGGTTGGTTTGCTGAAACTGACTAGACTTATAGGAAGGATACAAATTTCCAGTAAGGATAGTAAGAAGTCAATGAGTGGGTGCGATGGTTGGCTTACTTTCATTACTGGTTCAACAAGTTTTTAAAATCTTATATATATATATATATTGAACATTGGATAGGATAAAAAACCACCGCTTACCAAAGAAGGGGATTCCAGCGGCGTTGGTACACGAAAAAAACACGAACACACAAAGAATAAAATTTTCGAGCTTGGCTCTTCCTCAGTAGAAGTGAGATGGCTGCACGCAAGCGCTGCTGGCAGCCAACTGCGTGAGCCACAATTTCGGTGGCTCATGGTGGGGGGAAAACATCATGGCAGGAAGTGAGGTAGGGGGTAGAAGAGTACAGGCCGGAAAACGGAGATGAATGGCAAGTATAAAGCAAAACTGTACAAGGTCCTCACGCGGAAGGGTAGTATACCTCAGTTAATCAAGTAATGGACACAAGTGGGGGAAAAAAAAAAAAAATTTAGTTGAAACTAAAACTAAAATTTGAAATCACAATCTATAAAGATAGGCTCTGGTGAGCGGTGGTTCTGTGAGGGAAGGTGGAAGTGAGGGGGATGGGTGGGAGGAAAATTGGTGCTATCTTAAATTTAGACCTGGAGATTGTCTGGTCACTAGTTGGTATTGATAGGCCAGTTCCCACCTTCTAAGTTCTGAAATACTGCTTTTATCTGGGAGGACTCTGATGGCGCGGACCGAGAAACAGGTATTAAAATCGTTGGTGCCATGTATAGTGGCATGATGAGATACAGGGTGGTCAGGGTTCTTGGTATGTACTGATTGTCGGTGTCCATTCATTCTGATGGCTAGTGGATTGGTTGTGAGTCCGATGTAGGAGGCTGGGCAATGGTTACAAGTGAGTTGGTATATGAGGTGGGAGGATGCACAAGTGGCAAATCCTGTGATGGGAAAGCTTTCCCCAGTTACGGGGTTGGTAAAGGTGGTGGAAGGCGGGTGCATACTGCATAATTTGCAACAGGATCTGTTGCAAGGAAATGAACCTTGAGGCTGTCTTGCAGGCTGGGGGACCCTGTGCTTATGGACCAAGAGTTGGTTGAGATTTGGAGGTCTGCTGAAGCAGGCTCTGGGTGGGTGAGGGAGGATTTATATATATATAAATAGACGTGTGTTTTCCTATAATTCAATTTTCAGCCACTACTACCTAGCACAGATCACTGGTGGTTGTTTGTGGAAGTAGCATGGAGTTTCCTATCATGCACAATGTTGGCTTGGCCGAATGCTGATAGCTGTGGGGATGTGGGAGATATGGTGGTTTAAAGTGGCCGATCAAGGATATTTTCGTATTTCGAAGAAAGACATGTGCCTCCGCATATTTCACTTTTCTGCCATAACTACATAGCATAGACCATTGGTGTTGTGTGTGGTAGTAGAATCGTGTCTCCTGTCATGCACTATGGTTGTTAGATGTCGGTAGCTATAGGGGAGTGGGAGATATGGGGGTTGAAAGTGGTCGACCTGCAGCAATTTCAGATTTCTGCCAAAGACGCATGTGTCATGGTGTATCACTTTACAGCGAAAACTATCTATCGCAGATCACTGGCATTTATGTGTGGTAGTAACACAGAGTCACCTTTTGATCACAACATCGGCCGAATTTCAGTAACTGTGGTAGTGTGGCAGATATGGTCGTTAAAAATGGCTGATCAAGGATATTTTTGTATTTCGATGAAAGACATGTGTCTCCGCATATGTCACTTTTCTGCCACAACTACATAGCATAGACCATTGGTGTTTTGTGTGTGGTAGTGGCATCATTTCTCCTATCGTGTACTATGGTGAATAGATGTCGGTAGCTATGGGGGTGTGGGAAATATGGTGGTTGAAAGTGGTCGACTTGTGGCATTTTCATATTTCTACCAAAAACGTATGGTGTATCACTTTTCAGCCAGAGCTGTCTAGCACAGATCACTGGTGTGTGGTAGTAGTACAGAGTCACCTGTGGTCACAATGTTGGCCGAATTTTGGTAACTGAGGTATTGTGGGAGATATGATGGTTGAAAGTGGCCGACCAAGGATATTTTCGTATTTCAACAAAAGACATGTGTTTCCGTATATGTCACTCTGCTGCTACAACTACATAGGATAGACCATTGGTGTTTGTGTGTGGTAGTAGTATTGTGCACTACGATGGTTAGATGTTGGTAGATATGGGGATGTGGGAGATATGGTGGTTGAAATTGGTCGACCTGCGGTTCTTTCATATTTCTTCCAAAGATGCATGTGTCATGGTGTATCAATTTCAGCCAAAACTATCTAGCACAGATCACTGGAGTTTGTGTGTGGTAGCAGCACAGTCACCCATCGATCACAACGTTGACCGAATTTTGGTAACTGTGGGAGATAGGGTGGTTGAAATTGGTCGATCAAGGATATTTTTGTATTTCGACCAAAGACATGTGTGTCCGTATATTTTACTTTGCTGCCTGACCTATATAGCGCAGATGACTGGCGTTTGTGTGTGGTAATAACATCGAGTCTCCCATCGAGCACAGTGGTGGTTAGATGTCGGTAGCTGTCAATCCAAATTCTTTACAAACACGAACAAAGTCATGGGCACCAGCTAGTAATGATAATAAAAGCTCACCAGAGTTAAGAACCACGTGTTCCACAGAGGCCAAAATGGAAAAGAATAATAATAATAATAATTTTTACTGCTTTTCCCTTCTAATTTCTCTTCATTTGTCACCCCTTCTTGCTTCCTTGCTTATTATCTGTGACTTCTTACAATGTTTGCCAGAATGTGTTACTTTTTTTCTGTATATCCTTCCTTGGTTTTCAGAGTCATTGGGGGGGGGGGAAATAAGAAATTGAAGTTTGATGAAAGAAACTAAAATTAAAACATACAAGATATTTGAAGCATTAAATTGCTTAAAGAACACCTTCAAACCTTTTAATTGATTCTTCTGTTTTTTTTTATAACCATATAGTAATTATTAGGGCTTGGATCTTTAGGACAAGTCATATTTTTTTTCCTGCCTTCTATTTGATCTGAAATGCTGAGTCAGCAACTGATTCAAAATTTCTGATTGTATTTAAATGTATTTTATATAGCATATAAATGCATATTCAAACCATTTTCCTAGTTTTGGTCATGTTTAGATAATATTTATGGTCATATTTTGAGGAAAAATCTGGTTGTTTTTTTTAATAGTAATTCACTAAATATAGATGAGAAGAAATTAAGATAATTATTCACAGAACTGTACTTCTGCTATACAGATGGGTGGGGGGAGGGGGGCAACAACTTCGCTGTGGTTAGAATTCACCAGTCAAGAATTAAAGTTATACATTATCATCACTCTCTAAATGTAATGTTCCGCCCACCTTTTAATCTTGACACTGCAGCAGAAGGATGCCTGTGTGGATCAGCATCAATGAATATCTCAATGAAATATTATCAGTCATCGTCAAATCTGCATTGGATCAGTGAGTAGACCTATCGCCATGCCGAAGATAAAGTTTCCGGAAAGTGCGCAGTTATGTAAGGGAATTTAGAAAGGAGTGTTTTAAATGAAAGAATTATAGTATGTAAATTATATGAAATTAAAGTGACTTCAACAAAAGGATTTAAAATTTGATTTCCCAATGGTGCAGCGAGTGCACGGAAGCAAATTATGCTGTCTACATGGAAGCGACACTACTAGATAAAGTAAATAATGTGGAATTGAGCATGTTATGATGTATACTAAATTTAAATGTTTGGTGATATTTTGTCATTTTAGGTCATATTTTCCTATTTTTAAGGTCATATTTGCCTGCATATTTCTTCAATTTTTTGGTCCTAAAGATCCGAACCCTAGTAATGATTATACATTTCCCCTACTGAAAGAAGACAACAGCTTTTGTAGTTAGATATTGACAGTTTAGAAAATTAACACTGAAAATTATTAGAAAAAATTCCAATCACAACAAACCTGAAGGTCATACATTTAGAATATTATATCTGTCTTTATTATTGTTCCATAGGTCAATACTGTGAAGTTCCAGTAGATCAACCATGCCCAACCAGTTGGTGGGGTTTTCCAGTATGTGGGCCTTGCAACTGTGATACTAGCAAAGGATATGATGCTGATTGTAACAAGACAACTGGGGAGTGCTACTGCAAAGTAAGTTGCTATTTTAGAAAATGTTCTGAAAAAGGCATGCTATTCAGTGTATATATTCTGTAAAGCATTAAATAGTTTAGATCAGCGAAAAATACGTCGCTTTCCGATCACATAATACATTTTGGGTCATGTGTGTGTAATGTGAGGAGAGGGGAACTGGGGAGGGTATATGTACTATACTTACATAACAGGACATTTCTGTAAGTCAGGGAAAGGATGAAGTAGACCTGTTTTTTGGTTCAAATGTGTTGTTTTTCAACATTCTTCTTTGTGAGGTATATATTCTTAGTACAAAGATGCTTGTGGTGTTGATGTTGCCAACACAATGTAGGTTGTTCAATTCTGCTAAGTAAACAGTTATTTCAGCTGTCACCTTGTTAACTAAAAGGGTATGGAATGTTGAAACAAAAATTAGGCACATAAATACTGACAGATAAATGTTTGAAAAAGTTATAACTAGTTAAATGACAATACTGCTAATACTAATAATAACAATGAGTGATGCCTCAAAGAAACGAATTTTATTGGTGGTTGAGGCCGGGTGGGTGTCTGGTATCTAGGATATTTTGGTATGCAATTTCCCATCTCCAAAGTTCTGAAGCGGCGCTGGTTTCGGGGAAAACTCTGATTGCTCTCACTGTGAAACAGTCATTGAGGTTGTTGGAATTATGGTAGTTAGCATGTTCTGGAAGATATAAATCGGTGTGGACTGTTTGTCTGTGGTCGAAACTTGTTGTATGGTCAGGTCTATATGGGAACTAGTGCAATGGCGGCAAGTTAGTTGGTGTATGATGTGCGCTGTGGAACATGTGGCATGTCCTAGCACACCTCCTGAACTGCATGACCCATATTCTTTAGCATGAATAAAGTTTAAAACTGAAATATTGTGTATTCTTGTGTTCGTCATACATGTTCCTCACCCGTCGCTGCCTTCAACTTGGGTGAGTGATTAGTCGTTTTCCCTTTCCTTGTAATTTGTATTGCCTAAAGCCGTTTCCTTTTTCCTTAGTTTAATAATTATGATGTAATATAATATAAATATAATGATTTAGCATAGAACAGTACTCAACTGTCCCCCAATTTTGCTGATCATTTGCATCTGCATTTTAGTCAAAAGTAAATGAGAGAAATTCCATGGGCTGTTTTTTTACCAAATTATCCCTTTTGTTTGTAATTAGCCAACCATGCCTGTAGAACTTCTTTCTGTAGGAGGTAAATGTGGAATGGATGCTGTTTATTACTTGTACCTGAGCTGCTGGTAAAATAAGACCATCATATATATTATTTCTATAAGGTATTTTTTTGTCACAAGCCTGTATCTTCCTTCATACTTAACCAAAATTAATGAATGAGGTGTCATTTTAAAGCTTATGGTCTCCACTTTGGTCACATCATATTTTAAGAAATGAAGTTTTCGGAATTCGACCCTTAAAGGGCAAAAATGTCATTATTTCTAAAAAGCTGTTTTCTGTGTTACGAGTCATTTATCTCACTGGATAACTATGTGAAATCGTTTAATGAAGTATCATTTTAAAGATTAAGATCTCCTCTTTAGTGACGTCATATATTAAGACAGATATTTTTCGGAATTCGACCCTTAAAGGGCGAAAGTATCAATATTTTTGCAATGCGTAGTTGTGTCACGAGCGATTTATCTCCTTTAATATCTAACTGATATAGATAAATGAGATATCATATTAAAGATTGACGTCTCCACCATGGTAACATTATATTTCAAGAAAAGAATTTTTCGTTTTTCGACCCTTAAAGGGCAAAAATGTCGATTTTTCTAAAATGCGTTTTTTGTATCTCGAGCCATTTATCTCCCTGGATATCTAAACAAAATCGATAAACCAAGTAGGATTATTAGGAGTAATGTCTCAGCTTTGTGACATAATATTTTAATAAAGAATGTTTTTGAAATTCAACCCTTAAACGGAAAAAGTATAAAATTTTCAATAACGTATTTTTGTGTCACGAGCGATTTATCTCACTTAATATCAAACCGATATAGATAAATAAGGTATCATATTAAAGAATAAGGTTTCCGGCGTGGTAACATTATATTTTAAGAATGGAATTTTTCGTAATTCGACCCTCAAAGGGCAAAAATGTCAATTTGTCTAAAATTCGTTTTTTTGTATATCGAGCCATTTATCTCCCTGGATATCTATCCAAAATCGATAAATCAAGAGAGATAATGACGAATAATGCCTCAGCTTCGGTGACATCATATTTTAGGAATGACGTTTTTGGAATTCAATCCTTAAAGGGAAAAAGTATGAATGGTTCTACAACGCATTTTTGTGTCACGAGCTATTTATCTCCCTTAATTTCTAACCCATATAGATAAATGAGGTATCATATTAAAGATTAAGGTCTCCGCCGTGGTAACATTATATTTTAAGAAAGGATTTTTTCGTAGTTCGAACCTTAAAGGGTAAAAATGTCGATTTTTCTAAAATGCTTTTTTTTTGTATATCGAGCCATTTACCTCCCTGGATATCTAACCAAAATCGATAAATCAAGTAGGATTATGAGGAATAATATCTCAGTTTTGTGACATGATATTTTAAGAAAGAATTTTTTTTGAAATTGAACCATTTAAGGGAAATAGTATAAATTTTATTATAATGCATTTTTGTGTCACGAGCCATTTATCTCCCTTGATATATAACCGATATAGATAAATAAGGTATCATATTAAAGATTAAGGTCTCCACTATGGTCACATTATATTTTAGAAAGAATTTTTCGTTATTCGACCATTAAAGGGCATAAATATCAGTATTTCTAAAATGCGTTTTTTGTGTCTTTAGTCATTTATCTCCGTTGACAATTAAACAATATTGATAAACGAGGTATCATTTAAAAGCTTCAGGTCATCGTAATGTCTTCGGTTCCGTTACCACATTTTAAGTAGAAATTTTTAAAAATTCTAACCTTAAAGGGCAAAAGCATTAATATTTTTACAATGCATTTTTCTGTCAGGAGCTGTTTATTTCCCTTGATACCTAATCGAAATCAATAAATGACGTATCGATTTAAATATTAAATTAGCAGCTATGGTCACATCATATTTTAAGAATAAACTTTCTCCAAATTACACCCTTAAGGGGTAAAAATATCATCATTTCTCAAAACTTTTTTTTTTACCTTGGTTGATATTTTATAAAAGGAATTTTTTGGAATTCAACCCTTAAAGGGCAAAATTATCAATATTAGTTATAGAACGTGTTTTTTTTTATATTTTTTTAATACAAGCCATTTATCTTCTTCGATACCTATCCGAAATCGATAAATGACATATCGTTGTAAAATTAAGGTCTCCAGCTAGGTAAAATCATAAATTAAGAAAAAAATGTTCGGAATTTGGTGCTTAAAGTGGTAGCGCGTATGAGACTGTTCAGAGCCAAGGCCCCTGATTTCAGCAGCGGATATCACAGAGATGTCAATAAACTTTTTTTTATTCAATAAGTAGCTTTAATGATATTTTTTTTTTGTCACGGAAACACTGTCGTTTTGCTATACAATTCCAATGTAACATTTTATTCGCACAGCAACAAATATTTCAGAGATGTTGATATGTTGTGTGCATTTTGTTAAGGTTGGTTTTATTCTACTAAGGTCAGTGACAGTTTGTCATAAATAAAGTGTGTTTTAAATTTTCCTAACTGTTTCGTAATATGTTGTGAGTATTTTGCTGCGTACCTATTACACTAAATGGAATATTTGCTACAAAAGTACGGTTCTTCTATTCATTATATTACAAGCATTCAACCTCACTATTCATCGCATTTTATTCGCGAAATTTTCGCACGGGTCGTCTAGTCTCATGCTTTATTTTTGATGTAAGTATTAGCTTATCCCCCGCTCGATCAAGATACATGACACAAGTTCACAGAGGATAAAAATGATAGTACTTTGCATATTATAGTAATGGTAAAGGGCCAAATTCCTTATCCCTATTTAATATATTTGCAGAGATGTTACACCCATAAAGTATGAATTAGTTAATTCATATTTCTGCCTGAATGTGTCTTGTACATTTTTCTCTCATTTTGATATTCATTAATTTGATTGAAGCACTTGGTAATGAAAAGTCTTGCCTTAATAATAGTACTGCATCACATAAAAGTATTGTATGAAGTCATTAGGAAAGGAAAGATAAAATGAATCCATCATTTAGCAAAAATTGAATGGAAACGGGTTACTGAACACATGAATAATTTATGTTGCTGATTTGGCCATGGATGCCTACGTGTGCTCAGTCATATATATTTATTTTCATTGTTTTTTTGTGTTTGTATAGTTTTTTGTTGCAGCCCCCCCATGCAGTTTGAGTGATCGGTTTATTTTACATTTCTCTTGCCACATTAATATTGCTTCCCTGCATTTCTTCCTGTTTCATTGTTGCTGAGATTTTTTAAAAGTAAGTTATACAAATATCTAATTGTTTCTGGCATCCACTTTTTTGTTTCTTAGGAAAATCATTTCCAGCCACCAGATTCTGAACGTTGCTTTGATTGTGAATGTTATTCAACTGGTTCCTTTGGAAACCAGTGTGATGCAGTAACAGGACAGTGCAGATGTCGTACTGGTGTCATAGGAAGACGATGTGACTCTTGTCCTAATCCTTATGCTGAGGTGACACTTCGAGGGTGTGAAGGTATGCATCCATACTTAATAATAAAGAGAAACTTTCAGAGCAATTATTTATTTATTTGTTCGTTTTTTAAATTACTCTGGTCACTGAAGAAAGCTATTTCTTATAATTGGTATTGAAGATAATTTTTTTTTCTGTTTCTCTTAATTATCTTCTAGTGGTATATGATGGGTGCCCCCGGAGTTTCTCCAGTGGTTTGTGGTGGGAGCGCACCAAATTTGGTCATGTTGCATTAGAATCATGTCCCAGTCATTCACAAGGAAAAGCCTCACGAGCATGTGACGAAGAACTTGGAGGATGGCAAGAACCAGACTTGTTTAATTGCACATCTGTCCCCTTTCTTGATTTGAAGAAAGTGGTAAGCATTAATCAAGAATTGTTTGAGTAGATTCTGTAACCAACTATGTTTTTTTTTTTCTGTTTTCAATTTCCCAAAATTTAATTCCATTTGATTATATAGATGGGGAAAGCATAATTGCTAGGGACAGAATAAAGTGCAATAGGAGAAGGCATAATAATGATGAAATGGGCACAGTACAAAATACAAAAGTTAAAAATTTAGGCAAGAGCTTCTAAATATTGTCCTTGTTCATAAAGAGCCTATCTTAAAAATTTGACTATTTGTGCTGTGATCTTCTGTCAGTTTTTCTACTGCGCCTTCTACTATAGCCAATAATTATTTCTTCCAATGTCCTTAACACAACTGCATATTCACTATATATTATTCTCATTGTAGATTATCTTAAACACAAAACTTTTATTATATTTTCAGCTGACTCAGCTGGATGATGGAGATTTGAGCGTAACAACATTCGTTGCTGTAAAGGTAGCTGCAGATCTCCATAAAGCTACAAACAGAACAGAAATGCTGCATGGTGCTGATGTACTTATTTCGGAACAACTATTACGGAAGCTTATGATGCATGAAACTACTGAAAATGGTCTTAATCTCACTCATAGTCAAGACAAAGACTTCATAAAGGTATTTTAATATTCTCCATGTAAAACTAATACATGTAGTATGTAACTAGATATTAATTTTATTGCATGAGGGAATTATTTTCTTTCATAGTTCCTGAAGAGAAAATTATTGTTGAAATCATTGTCATGATGTGTAAAAAGTTCTTGAGACTTCCACCAGGGCAGTGCGTCAGTGTGATGCGATGTTCCAAAGCCACTCCCCAACTTCTTTATCTTCTGGCGAAGTGTCGGGTTCCTAGAGTGGTAGCTCTTCCATAGTCCACTCCAGTCAGCAGTTTCTGCCGACGTCATAGTCTCATGTGCTGAGTGTCTCTCCATGCAGAGGTGGTGGGCAGATGCAAGTGGTTGGGTTGGAGGTGTGATGGGCATTCATGCGGTGGAGGAGGTCGGTTGCTATTCGAAGTACATTCTCACATTTCTTGACGGCTCTGTCTCATTACTCTCAGTTGGCTTCCAAGGTGAGCTAAGTTATTGCCAGTTTCTCTGCTTGCAATGCATTCCGTGATTCAAATCACCATAATCTCCTTAGTCACAGAGTTCCAGTATTCATTGTGTGGAGTAATATTCACAATCCCTCAAAGTCAAAACTGTATCCATTGTCTATCCTGTGCAATGCCACAGTCTACTTCATCAGTTGTCCCAGGTGTATGCATCTCACCTACTCTGTACAGCAGAGAAACACAGAGTGTA
The DNA here is from genome assembly GCA_031002005.1 of Vandiemenella viatica. Taxonomy (NCBI): domain Eukaryota; kingdom Metazoa; phylum Arthropoda; class Insecta; order Orthoptera; family Morabidae; genus Vandiemenella; species Vandiemenella viatica. The sequence goes on along the minus strand of JARYHS010013631.1, from coordinate 136,803,375 downwards.
CCATCAGCTGCCCACACTTGCAAGGAATGTAATAAATACTGCACTGTCTGAGATGCCAAACCATCCCTTCCACTGGGTGGACGGTAGAAAGTCTTCGTGCCAGTTATGTCTAACAATCTGGTGATTTTTGTCAAAGTCACTCAGAATGAAACACTTAAAACATGAAAAATGTAAATAAAGATCTTATTAATGCAATTTATTTAATGACAACCCTATAAACAAAAATATGATGAGAGAAAACATACGTATATAAACATTTGGATAGGAGAATAACCACCATTTACCACGTAGCAGATTGCTGCAGCGTGGAGACACAGAAAAACATGTAAACACATGTGATGAAATTTTCAGTCTCATAGAGTGAGGCAGCAGCCTGATGCAAGCTAAGTTTGATGCCAGCTTCCATCAGGCAGCTGCCTTGTTCTATTGTTGAGGAAGGGATATGAGTTCAAAAATTTCATCGCTCTGTGTGTGTACGTTTTTTTTTTTCTGCCTTCATGCTCTACTTCTATAAGTGGTGGCTATTCTCCTATCCCAATATTTAATGTATCCATATTATAGCATCTTTGTTTCCTAACAAATATATATATATATTAAGTGTTAGATACCAGAAAACAACCAGAACACAAATATGATTATCCTCAGTAGATATTGTTGAACTTCTTTGTCAGAAAAAGGGCTATTTAAAATTTTTTTAAAAAAATAAAATATATATCTGTGGAGGAGAAGATTTGAGGATTGAGAAATTGTGTGAGACTAATTTATGGTAGCAATTATTCTACGGAAGACATTTGTAAGTTGAGAATATTTTACAGTTATTGGATTAACAAAACTAGGGCCATTTTTAGAATTTTGACTGCCATTTTTCTTCTTCACGATCATGTGAAGGATGTTGATGTGGTACAACAATGAACATGTTAGACAGCTATGATTAATACAGAATTTTTAGGATGTAAGTAAGCATTAAGGGTGTTAAGGAATCTGTGTAAAGATTGCATCAATTTGTATGGAATAATTATTAATTTTTATATGAAATAGAATATTAAGGAGTTAATTTAGATAAATCTTTAAATTTAATGTGTTTAGGGAATTTTCTGGTAATTTGAAGAGGATTTGAGTAATTTAATAAAAATTGAGAAATATGTGTGAGAAATTAAATGGAAGCATTGGTTTAGATCCATAGATGAAGGTATAGAAATTTCAAGCAACAGATACAAACAATGAAATGAAGGGGAAGAGTGTCAGTTGGAAGGTTTGAATTGGGTAGTTTAATACAGAAAAGCAAAATGTTGAATTATTAAGTAAATAAACAATTGACAAGAGAATAGTAAGCTTTGGAAATTAAAGTAATTTATTCTACGTCATTTAGATTTCGTTTTTTTTTACAGTAGTTTTGGAAGGTCCTTGTATATTTGATACATGTTGTTCTGGAGGTAAGGCGTATCTAGTGAATAATGCGAAGGTCCTCCAGTTTGGAACAAGTATCAATCTAGTTGTATAGTCACTGGAATGTCGCCACACTAGTTCCGCAAAGTAAGACAAAATTTGCTTAAAATGTAGAGAATGATTTTTAATTTTTGAGAAAGACTTTTATTACTTTCAAGAGGTTAAATGGACATCTTTTTAATATTGTTTTGAAGAGGAAGTGAATTTATAAATCTTACAGTGTATACAAAATTACTGTAGGTACATTATGTTGGGGGTATTTGTCAGAGTGAATTTGAGTGTTTTGTAAAAACTTGTAATCTTACTGGTTTTCCAGTCAAATTTAACAGTTTTCATTTTAACGGTAGTGGCCTGAGGAAATGCCTGGTGAACTTAATTATATAAACTTTGAACAAAAAACTTTAATCTTCTCATTTCATAGTTCAAATAGTTATCCAAATGAATTAATGTATTATTTCTGTACAGGGGTGGCAACTATAATAAAAAAAAAACTTGTATTATTTGGTGAAGGACTACATTTCATATTTAGAACATTTGCTCATAGAAATGGTAACACTTCAGATTAATTTCTCTTTTTACCATAGTGTGCATAGATGGAGCTCCAACATTCCATCTGGTTCCACCACAAATTTAGACAGTGTAAAATATTGCCCTATATACCAACATATTATCAAAAAATTCATTCTTTTTTTCCTCCACAGAACATGGTAGAAACAGCCAGCATTATTCTAGATGCCAAATATGAAGAGCACTGGGACAAAATTGAGAGCCTTACTGGTGACACACCAGAAAGTGTTTTGCAATCTGTAGATAAGTACTTAGCAACTCTAACCAAGAGCCAGCAGGATACTTACACAGATCCATTCGAAATTGTTGCTGAAAACATGGGTATGCTATCCCTAAATATTTGTTTCGTTATTAATTTTCTGTTCTCTGTATGTGAACATTATTTTGTGGTTTATCTCTCTAATTCTTCCCTATCTTTGTGTGTATGTTTTAAAATGATTTTACTCTTTATAAACAAGAAAATTATTTGAAATTCTTCCTAAAATTACTTCAACCTGTCTTTTAGACTTTTTGTGTTATTGGTGGTAAGGCTGTTTTCCACTACAGGCCAATAACAGTGCTAGAAATAAAAATGTTACTTCAGAACTCTCAGTTTTATGTTGACTTGTGTTACTATTTGTGTTATAATAATCATCAATTACAAAAATATATATAGAACCAGTATAATTTTTAATTTTTGCTGTGTAGTGTTAAAAATAATTGTTTGTGACACATAAATGTATTTTAAAATATCACTTCTTTATAATATCTTTAATGAAAGAAGAGATTTCATATCTATGACCAAAGGAGAGGATTTTGTTGCTATAACATCTTTGAGATTTTGCCCTCCCTCACCTGATGCCCTGGCCATATTCTATAATAATAATAATAATACAATTTCCTAAGAAAGACGGTATAATTTTCTGAATTGTCAGTTCAATATTTTGAAATCTACTAATAAATGATATGAATCAACACAATGGTTGCAAGGAACCTGAGCTATATGAGGACTGTAGCATTGTGGCAGTCTTGATCAAACGAAGGTTTTATTTCTCATGGTTTAGTTCTTAGGAAAATTTGTAGTAATAGGTGCATCACCCTTGTACACACTTGGGTAAAACCTACAGCAAACTTGGCAAAAATATGGAGAATTTTCAATCATGATTGTTCTGTGTTAGCAACATATTCATATTTAAGATGCTCCTGAATTCCTTAGAATAAGTTGTTAACGTACCATATCTTAGACTCATGTCAGTCCAGTTATGCAACATAAATTTGAATCAGTCAAAATACATTGGGAAGAATGCAATATTTTGGCATAAATTAACATACAACAAGCTAAGTCAGTAGTGATATTAAGAACAAGCAACAGACTGTTAAAATAATTCCCGAGATTTCGTATTTTTTGAGAATATTTCTATTTGTGATGAGAGACGGCAGCCGTAATTAGAACTTTAAAGACCTAAAATTTGTTGGTGACAGATTATGTGAAATACAAAATGATTTAAATGTAGTAGTTTTAAACTGAAATAGAGATTGAAAGATTTGATATTAAAGTGCTCACACTGTTGTATTGTAATACCATGCATACTGGCAAATACCTGAATGTCTCTGCACATCACCATTAAACATAGGTATGGATTGTAATGAAACCTTCTTTGATAGGGCACAGTGAGTAGTAGACTTAGATCATCTGGAAGATATAAGAGCTTAATAAATAACTGGAAGCACTTGGAAACTCAAACAAAAACAAAAAAATGGCTGTTCACAAGTAGACGACATCTTGTTAGGAATGAACGGAGGTAAAGAAATAGTTGTGAAAATATGAGGATAAATTAAATCTATTTGCAAAACTCAGTAAAAGACAGTATTGGATCATAAATCCATGGGAGAGTGAGTGTGAATAGACATGTATTGATGAAGTGAGATGTGTTTTTCTTTGAGTTTAAAGAAACTTTTCCTTCACACAAGACTAGGATATGTTTCAAGTACTGTAATAATGTCAAATATAATGGAAAATGGTAATTCAGATAGAAAAATGTATTTCTTGATATTATTGGATGCCCAGTGATCACATAGAAAGAAATTGGTGACACAGTAAATGAGGTTTGTAAGTGTTTATTAGTGGCAAAAAATCCACTGAAGATGATTTGACATGTGTAAAGTACTGAGGTTGTACACTTATTTCTCACAGTGAAGACTATCATGTTCCTATTCTGCTTTGAAGCTCATAGACACGGTTATAGACACTATCCAGGATTCACCTTGCCAACATGTAACAGAGGGAATTGTAAGGGATGGGGATCTAGGCTCTGCCGGAATGTGCCTTAGGAAACACCCACAGGCAAATGGACCCAGTGCTCCCAAGTGGTGTGGGTTGTGATTGGACAAGGTTGGCTTTGTAGATTATGACTCTTCAGAGGGAGTAATACTTAGTGAACTGGGAGCCTTATGCTAAGTCCATCAATGAGTGCTTGGATGTATATGAATGTGTTTACACTCTTTTCACATAAAGGTTAAGTTCATGACAGAAATGGTAACTGGATGGTTCCTCACTACAAACTATGAATTATTAGAACTGGGTGGTATGCTTACAGAGGCTTCAGCAGAGAGTGAGGAGCAGCCAGACTAGTTTTAAAGTCCTCAGTTGACCTGGCCCTGATGAACTTTTAACTCTTAATCTGTTTGAACTTTCCTCACTGTGAACTGAACTAAATGCACTTCCGTAAACTCAAGTGCAGGCTCTCTATATATCACTCTTGTAATTTACCAGAACTGGTGTCGTGTGGGGTGCAGAAATGCACCATATATTGTGATGTAGCCACGCCCTTGTTACAGCAAGTGTTGTCCTATGTGCTATTATTCTCCAAAGTGAAAAGTGAAGAGACCTATTTCGAGTCTGCTAACACAGATAAGAAAAAAAAGTGACATGTCAGAAGATAAACTGCAGCAGTTTTAAACAGTATGGGGAGCAGTGTAGGGTTTGACATGGAGTGTATGTTAAAGGATATTTGGGTTGAAATCTTACAGATAAATAAAATAAAAATAAAACTTTTATAAATCCAGTACAGCAATTTTCTAGCCACACTTCATATGTCTTGTTTACTATGAAATATCACATAAATTAAGACCCACAAAGAATACAACAATTTTTCCGTGAGAATTCAGTGTGTGTTAACAGCAAGACCTTGAGTAAAGGAGGAAGTATTAAGAGTAGCATAAGAACAGAAGAGTGTAAACTATCTTTCTAGCACTTTAAATTTCAGCAACTCACTACGGGCAATGGGGAACAGGTTAGATGCAAGAACCGTTACAACTGTCTATATCCACATATGTGAAGATTTGTGACCGAGGGTGGTGGTGTAACGGATAGCGTTCTGGCCTCATATTCGGGAGGACGGCGTTTCGAATCCCCGTCCGGGCATTCCGATTTGGGTTTTCCATGGTTTCCCAAATCACTCCAGGCATATGCTGGGATGCTTCCTTAAAAAGGCTATGGCCGAATTCCTTCCCATTCCTTGCCTCCATCCTTTCCCGTCTCTAAAGACCTCGCTGTTGAGAGATGTAAAAGCAGTTAAAAAAAAAAAAAAAAAGAGTTGAAACCAGAAAAATAGTACAACATATAAAGCAAACCATAAACACACTTTAAATAAGAAATAAACTTTAAACTTACCGAAATAGGTACTATAGGGAATAATTTACTGGAACAGGCTTTAAACTTGATTACAACACAGTAGCACCTTTTCACCACACTTTTCGATGCAATAAAAATTGTTTATAATAATAATTAACGGGGAGAAAGTAAAATTTGCAATAAACTACAGTTCTAGGCAAGAAAAATAAAGAAAACACGATTTTAAAACTTTGACACACACACATGCATTTTCAACACCACCTAACAACATGTTTTAAGGAGTCAACTGATAATTCTTGTAATTAAAGAGAACACTGCACAACATATAAAATTTTTGAAGCATTTCACACAAAACAAGCACTAAATCAGTTTTAACATAATTACACCGTAGAAAAAAAAAATGCTTCCAAATACAGATTAAAATTATGGACGATTCAACCCATGTCAGTAAATAAAATCACTTTTAAATGAATAGAGCAGGAGATCATGCCGTAGAACACTTTTCAAAATAAGCATTTCTTTAACAGTAATTTCACAAAATATTATGTTGGCTTAGTGGCAGTTTTTTGACACCCAACTCGATTTTTGTGAGATCGAGAATTTCAAAAGTACACCACTGATAGAAAAAATAAATACAGTCTTGAAAAGCAGAGAAATCATAGAACAAGGTGGCTTAAGTTTTAAAATCTGAAACCAAGAAATCATACATACTTTGAACAGGATGTCACAGGAAAGGCCCTTTGCTCACACGAAAATAGTGTCACTACGCAGTTCCACATTTCAATTTTTTACAATGAATTGAGTAACTTTTAAGGAAAAGTCATGATAAAGTAAACCAACCATTAGGAACTCCTCCAAACACTGTAAAATTGTGAGCGCTAGAAGTTACAAATTTTTTCCAAACTATGTTTAGAAGTGGGAAGATACATGTGTCATGGGTCCAAGGCTATATTAGGACGTGCGGCCATGAGGCTGCGAGAGTTGGTCGAAAAGCCTTGGAGCAGTCAGACGTATTGCACGGAGATGGGCTTTGCCGCTTGAGGCATGCGGGAAGGACTGGAAGTAGTGTTTGAGTCGCATGCTTTGGCAGACATTATGAAAATTTACAAACGTGTGACTATGTGAACTTTAGAAATGAAATTTTGAAATTCTCTAATGGGGTTCGGTTGGCTTATTCCTCTTCATTACTCGGAATTTTTGGAAATGATTTATCTGATAGCCAGTTTCAAATGTAGTAGTGATTTATAATGTGATTTTGAAGAGTATAGTGAAACTTTATACTTGAACTGTGCGTCTCTTTTATTAGTACAAGTTAACCTTTTCTTTCTTGAGGATAGTTAGGGAAGTGGGGGCCGTAATTAATTACAGTTTATTCATTCCAGGATTGTCCACGGTTTAACAGTTAGAACAATTTATATGTCTACAGAACTTAAAGCAAGTTGGAGGTTAGTTAAGGTGATGGAACCAATACTACAACCTCAGTATTGGTCAAGTCCCTTACAAGAGAGAACATAAATCGTAAATTAGCACTTTATTTCAGACATATGGAAAATGAAATATGGTGGGTTCAGGGACTGGAATAAGATATCATAAAGATATCTCAAAAGAGTGAAAGACCCTTCCATAAAAGTGTGAAAAAACAAAAGTTATGCATCTAGGAAAATTGTCACCATTTAATGTTAATTATTGTACCAACAACTGAGCAAAAATTGGTGGAATTTTATTGTTTTGAACAGAACTCCATTAGTGCATTGATAAATTGTTTATATAAACTGAATAAAGTTTTGCCACTGTACATAAGTTCTAATTTACAGCTGAGTTTGATTATTGTAGCTGTTTGGTCGCAATAAGTCTTAATGTGTTTATGATGTATATGGCACATGCCTAATTTAATGTTTCTTCCAGCTTTGGGATTGGACATTGTAACATCTGAAAGCTTATATGGTTATGAGACTGTAAGTAAGAATATGGTACCAGGCAGCATTGACCCAGGAGACAGGCGGATTGTAATACCAGATACATCTCAGTTCCTTTTACCACCTCTTCAGGTAATAAAAATTGTTCTGTTGTACATTATGTAAGTGATTATCTTAAGTCATGCTTTCTAAATCATTTTTTTTTGTTAATTTAATTTAGTAAAAATGTTGAGCAATAATTTTGAATAAGGAAAAATACAGAAACAGTTTGTTAATATGAGCAGATGTTGAAACTTTTGGATAGAGCATCCCTCTATTTCCTTTGTATTATTAATTCCTTTCTCTTCTCTGTATATGAAGTGTATATATATTTTGTTTGCATCTATTCTCCACATACAAGTAAAATGCCTCGAGCTCCAAAAGAAACTCGACGCATACAATTAGTAGAAACCAGTGAAAACAATTGAGTAATAGCTGTATGATTTCATTATTTTTTTCTGATGGAAACTAATAGAGTTAGTAATTTAATTATAATTGATTACTACTTCTTATTTGCTTGTAGTATGATACTCATTGTTACAGTTTATCTTAGTAATGTTAGGTTAGGATATACAATATATCTGTACTATTGATGGTTTATTTATTTTTACTCTCTAGTTATCAGCTGCAAGTTTGACCAGTGGGTTACGGCTCCCAGGATTAGCTAGCAAGGCTAGCCCCCTGCTTGCATTTCCTAAATACAATAACTATTTACTCGACCGCAACAAGTTTGATACATTCTCTAAAGTGTACATTCCACTTGACCTACTTGGAATTAAGCAGCTTGATGAAGGTTAGTTTTATCTATGACCATCAGTTTTCTGTTATATTGTTTTTATTGTTTTGATATTACAGTAAAATATGAATCATGCTAAACCCCGATAATCTGTATTAGTGTATACTGTGTAGCAAAACTGTATATTAAATTATTTTTTAAATAAGATAGGATAGGGAGGAAAAAACAGATACCCGTCACTTACCACAGATGAAGGCAGGAGGGCAAGATGAACACGTAAAAACACACACACACATACACACACAAAAAAACACACATCCAAATTATTTTTTAAGTAATTGTAGTATATACTACCAATGATAGAGATGACAAAACAGAAAAATTTGGAATTTTCTACTGTCTGTTCACACATCAAGCAATATCTAATGGATAAATTTTAATGAAACTGTACTTAGGAATTGCTTATGTCATGGGTTAACATATAGGACACTTTTCATTCAGATCAGTAAGTAGTTCCTGATGATATAAATATCAAAAATGTAATTTTCGAAACTTCAGTATGTTTGCATATTATGAAAATATTGATAAATCGGTTTTAACAAAACTGCATTTTTTGTCCTGGTTTTACGAGGGTCGTTTGAAAAGTCCATGCAAAAAATAAAAACTACTTACGTGTTTGGGGTAAACCTTTTTTATTTTTCGGCATAGTCTCCTTTTAGGGTTATACACTTCGTCCAATGATGTTCTAGTTTGTTGATCCCTTCCAAATAATAGGATTTGTCCAAGTCTGCAAACTATCCATTAGTGTGTGCAATCACCTCCTCGTTTGAATAAAATCTTTGTCCCGCCAGCCATTTCTTCAAATTGGGAAACAAATAGTAGTCCAAGGGAGCCAAGTCTGGAGAATAGGGGGGATGTGAAACGAGTTGGAATCCTATTTCCATTAATTTTGCGACCACAACTGCTGAGGCGTGTGCTGGTGCGTTGTCATGATGGTAAAGGACTTTCTTGTGGGCCAATCGCAGGCGTTTTCCTTGCAGCTCGGTTTTCAAATGGTCCAATAATGATGAATAATATGCACCTGTAATAGTTTACCATTTTCCAGATAGTCGATGAGGATATCCATTGCGAATCCCAAAAGACAGTCACCATAACCTTTCCGGCCGAAGGAACGGTCTTTGCCTTTTTTGGTGCAGATTCTTCCTTGGTAACTCATTGTTTAGATTGTTGTTTGGTCTCAGGAGTACAGTAATGTATACATGTTTCATCCACAGTGACAAAACGATGCTTAAAGGCCCCCGGATTCTTCTGGAACAGCTGCAAACCATCCTTGCAACACTAGACACGATTCCATTTTTGGTCAAGCGTTAGCAATCGCGGCACCCATCTTGCAGATAGCTTTCTCATGTCTAAATGTTTATGCAAAATATTATGTACCCATTCAGTCGAGACGTCCAAAGCACTAGCAATCTCACGCACCTTAACTCTTCTGCCATCCATCACCATATCATGGATTTGATCAATGATTTCTGAAGTTGTAACCTCCACAGGCCATCCAGAACGTTCAGCGTCATTTGTGCCCATATGGCCAGTACTGAAAATTTTGAAACCACTTATAACCTGTTCTAATCAAAGGTGCAGAGTCACCATAATGTTTATCAAGCTTCTCTTTAGTCTCCTGAGGCATTTTGCCTTTCATAAAGTAATGTTTAATCACCACACGAAATTCTTTTTTGTCCATTTCCTTGAAAATCACTCGACTTCCTTGATTCACACGAATGCCAAACACAAAGAAATAGACCAATATGGCTGAAACTTGGTGTGTGCATTCATTCAAGGGATGCTACTAACTAAACATGACCTCGATACGTACTGGTGGTGCCATGTCGCAGGACTTTGCACTGGACTTTTCAAATAGCCCCTCGTATATATGTAGTATATTTGATCTAGATTAGTAAATAGTTCCCAATTATACAGAAGCCAAAAACATAAATTCTGAAATTTCAATGTAACTATATATAGTGATAGCTCATTTCATTGGTCAGTGTACTGGCTCACTTATTATCTCAGTAAGTTATGTAGCTGTTTAAGAAGGAAGAATAAAAACACCCTTATCTCAAAATAGTATATGGTTTTTAATGAGTTGTAACAGTTTGTGAGTTAATATACATACTAATTAGTTCCAAGTAATCATGCTGTAAAGAAAAATGTATTATTGTTTTTTAATTTAATATATTGTGATGGAGCGCACACTCCAGTGGCAATTTCCCTACACACACTACATTTTTATAAGATATGAGTAGTTTTCTTACTCTCATGCACAGAAAAATAGTTCAATAACTCACCAACAGATGACACATTAGTCTTTATATGCAGTGATGCTGTGTTAAGATCTACAAATTATAACAGATTAGTCATTGCATGTCAAATCACACAGAAAAAATTTCAGCATGACAGCCATCAGCTCAAAATTTCCTGAAACCTTGTACACTTGATGCTACCACATAACTATAAAAGATACAAATTTTTTATTCTTTGGGCCTCATACTTTTTGAGATAGGGTGTCTTAAAATTTTGAGAAATTGTTTAAAAATGCCTCTGATAATGCTCCATTTTTAGTGCCAGTTGTATCTGTAAAAATTGTGCCTATTCCACATATCATATTGAAATTTTTATCCTCTCTGTCAAAATATGAAGGATCCAGAGAATATGTTTTATCAATCTTGACTGAACTTGAGACTATTAGAAATTCGTTTATTTCAAAATTAATTGATTTTGTGTGGAAAAAATGCATTAAGTTTAAAACAAGAAAGCTATGCACATCATGATTTACATAAAAATTATAAAAATAAGGCAATCTTTGAAATAAAGTGTACAACATTCCTTGGCATTCAGATAGATGAGAAACTTAATGGCCAAGATCATACTATGTTACTGCAGAAGAAATTAGATAGTGCCATATTTTCAGCAGCAGGTATAGAAGTAATGAAACATGCGTACCCCTCTTTCAATCAATCAAGTCAAATGGCATAATTTTTTAGGTAAACCTTTTACCAAATAAAAAAGTTTCAGTTACACAGAAAAGAACTATTAGGATGTTCTGTAGGGTAAAAAAAAAACCTTGTAGGATTTTTAAACCAACTGCATTCTTATAGTAACCCCTAAGTGTACATATTCTCTCAAATACTTCATTGCCAGGTGCACAATTGTTGCACAAGAAATGAAAAAAATCCTCCTCAAAAGTCATTATCATAAGTAAAAAGAGGAGTTAATTATTCTTTGGACACATTTGTTTATTAAACTTCCGAAAAGTATAAAACAGTGTGTAGATAATAAAGATGTATTTAAAGAAAAACTGAAAGATTATTTTGTTGGAAACACTAACCAAGAATTTGCACAAAAAAATTTAACTAAGTCTTTAATGAAGTTAAGTTGTTAATTTCCGGATTTAAATTTTGTTTGTTTGTTACACATAATAGTTTTTCACTAAGATTATTATTCATCTTGTACGTAAATATATTAACCACATCATGTATTCAGCGGTCCTTCCTCTGTAGGGATGTATGGAACAAAAATAGTAAATAAATGATATCAATCACACATAAAACATTTACATAACCTCTAATTTCAGAAGGAAAGTAGGATATGCAAAAAAGAGGTAAAAGCAGTCTGGCTCCTTTGCTTTTTTCTGTACTGCCAACATTTCTTTGATAATTTATTTGTGAGTTAACAGCAGAAATCTGAAATTTCATGTAGGCAAAGTTATTGATACATCATAGTGACATAAATCTATGTAACTTATGGAACCACAACTAATCTTAGATAACAGAATAACATAGAAACACAAGAATATAGAGAGATTTATCTCTCTGACTATCACCCAGTGTAAATCATGTTGTTCTGCACATCAGAGATAGGTAAAATGATTGAGAGATTGATATACAACTATATCAGAAATGTTTGTGAGGAAAGAAACTGATTCCAGATTGACAACATGGCCTTAGGCAAGGATATTCATGTGAATCTCAGATGGTGAGCTGTATGCAAAGTATTTAAGATGAATTAGACAAGTGTACCACTAGATCTTTCTAAGGCATTTGTCAGAGTGAACCATAAATTGGTTATGAATAAACTAAAAACTATTGGATTGGATGAAAAAGTTACTCACTGGGTGGAGGAATTCTTAAAAGCCCGAAAGCAAAGTGTTAGAGTAGAAATGGAAGTAAATATGGGATTGCCACAGGGTAGTGTATTGGGACAGTTACTGTTCATTAGTCTAATGAATGATTGTGTTGATGGTTTACAGCCATAATTTAGGTTGTTTGCAGATGACACATTGGTATGTAATAGGATCAAAACATTAGAAGACTGTGAACAGCTGACCTGGATAGAAAATCTAAATGGGTAGGTCAACATGGAATGAAGATAAATGCCAAGAAGAGCTTATTAGGTACACAGATTTAAAAATAAAAAAATAAAATAAAACTAATGGTTGTTTATGATTGTAGAGTGGGGCCAGAATTGCGTGTTAAATGCTTGAAGTGTAAATATCTTGGCATAACATTTGATAATAAACTCAACTGGGCAGAGCACATTGAGCATATGGTAGGAAAAGTTTACAAAATCCTCCATTTATTGGAGATGGTGATGGGAGGATGTACCAGAGAAGTTAGGGAACTGGGTTACAAAACTTCAGTTAGACCATTGGTTGAATATGGTGGTGTAATTTCTGACCCACATTTTAGATATCAAATATGGGAGTTGGAGGGTGTGAAAAGAAAAGCAGCTTGATTTGTTTGTGAAATTATCGCAGGACCCAGTCAGTAACTAATGTGATAAAGGTGCTGGATTGGGAGTCATTGGAGGACAGGAGGATGGTGAAGAGAGTGCTGGGAATGTACAAACCACGTGTTGGTGGTGAGGCTTGGAGGGATATTCCTTGAAGAATTAGGAATAGTTGGCACTTGATTTTGTGCATAAGCGAGTGGGAAAATTTTATTGTGGGTAAGGGTGTCAGTGTTTAAAACAGACTAACAAGTAAAGTGATGAATAATTAACCAAAAGTGCTGAAGGAATTTAAAATTAAAATTTGTACATTGCAAAAATAGATGGGGCAGGAATTTAACACTCAAATTATATAAGATAATAAAAAAATAAAAAGTAGTAATTAGATTACTTAGGGGATTACCACCAGAGTGTGTGCTCCATTGTAATTAAATGAAATTAATAAAATTAATAAATAAGTCTCCACATGTCTGCATTTCTGTGTCTTCTTTCTGTTGTCTGTGATAGCTAGTGGTTTATCTCTCTACCCTTTCTTAAACGTTTGATTTCCATTTAATGCCTGTTTATTTTGTGTGAGTAACAACTTTTCACTGTTGTCTACTCTGGCAGAAATTTTGATGTTTACTCATTTGTCTTCAGGGGAACATTTAACACATACAAACGTCCTTGGTGGAAAGCAGGCAGTTCTCAGTTATGCACAATACCGCCATGCTGGAGCCCTCTTGCCTGAGCGCTATGATGAGACTGTAATTCGCCGCTGGGGTGTTGAGATACGAGTTGGTTCTCCAATTATTTCAATTGCAGTCCTGGTTCCTGAAACTGAAGCAGGTAAGTTACATTCATGGTAAGATAATGTATAAATGCTGTATTCTAGAGAAGAAAAATGGTGTTCCAGTTGAAACCAGCAGATATATCAGATACAGAATTATGGACATTCATGAAAGTGGTAAGATAATATTGTTAATGAAAACGAATTAGATGCATATAATTGAAGAGTTTGCACTCCAGATTGGGTTATAACAATGAAGAAAGAGAATTTTACTGAACAATTGGTGGATATTGCAACTGGAGGCAAGGTATGGAATGTTGGTAATCTGTATTCCCATTTAGGGAAAGACAGAAGAAAGATGTGAAAAACTGCTCAGATCCTTTTGTAAAGAGAACCAAAATAAATAAGGCAATCTTTGACTTATTAGATACAAAATGGGTGTAAATGCATGGCAAATCAATACTTTGGCAGCCAAACAACCCTTCAGGATCTCCCGGTCAACAATACCATTTGCATTTACGTGATGTAAATATGGATAGAATTTGTTGAGATGTTTTTGAATTTCTAATACATAATTGTTTTGAGCTTTGTTCTTTGTCTAAATATAAGCTGTAAATTTTTTTTCTTTCAAAGTTTTCTTACATTCAGTGGAAAGAGTGTGGCGAATAGCTATAACAACAAGTATTTTATTTGCAGGTTCCAAGAACAGTTACAGAATACTAACAGACAGCGGTCCCCTTCCTTCCCCTGTTCTACTAAGGCTGTGGTTAGACACAGAGTTACAACCAATCACTCCACGAATTAATCCTCAGTGTGTGCATTGGAGCACTGCAAGAGGGTAGGTAACAACACTGCTTCTTCTACAAATATGTTTTCTTTCTTTATCCTTATAGTTTAATTAAATAAAGTCTTGGTGACAGGTAAAATTAAATGCTAATTAAACAGCTTTCTTCTTTAATCTAATAAATCTGCATAGCAATTAATTTTTTTAATATCGCTTCTGTAAAGTGTTTTTGATATTCTGATTCAAAAACTGAATGCTGATGATATAAAGATAGGGAATAATCCAAGAGAATTGGAATGCTATTAAAAAGTTAAAAAAGTGTTCAGGATACACCTGAATAATTGCAGTTATATCCAGTAAGCTGCTAGTAACCCAGACTCTTTCTACATTATTTGTTTATGAGGAAATTTTTAAGATTCTGTGTATTTGTGAGAAGCCTTCCATTATTGTGTTTACATTTAGTACCACTGTTATCATTGTGTTACTGTTATTTTACTCTGCTTCATTTTGGTGGCAGAGTGTGTAAATAGAAGTTTCACCCAGCCTAGTAGTAGGAGCCAGGTTTGATTTAGAAAAACTTTGTGGAACCTAAATCAGAACGAGCAAAGGTGGTCATTGGATCCATCTCATTTTAAATACAAACATCTTTCTATCACATTGATTAATATTGTCTTTCTACTCCTTTCCTTGTTGTATATGGAAGGAAACAATTGCACAAATAGACAAATCTTTCCTCTCATTGTGTTGTTTTTATCTTTTAACCATAGTAAAATATTTTTTAGGATTATGAAGTACTCGTGTCCTTAATATTGTAAGGTGCCTGTCCTGAGTAAAATCTTTTGGTATTCCAAAACTTCCTTCAGCATTAGCTTGTGCTACCTCCGTGCCCATACTGGCCAGTAATTAATCAAACATTTATTTGCTCACCTATGGATCATACGGAGAGCCTCTATCGGCCAATATTTGGTGTTGATTATAAATGGGAGAACCGTATTAAATGTGATTTCACTCTGTACATCTTTATATATATATAAAGGGATAGCGAATGAACCACCACTTATCTTAGATGATGGTATCATGGGGTGTACATATAAATAAGCACAAAACACAGGAAAAACAATGAATATTTCGGGACTCGGCCCTTCGTCAACAGGAGAACATCACAGATGGAGGATGGTGCAGGATACAGTCTCACAGAATGATCAAATATACATATATATATTCTATTGGATAAAGGAAACAAAGAAACTGCCGCGAGGCACTGAAAATAAGATAGGATAGGGAAAATAAACAGTTACCCGTCACTTACCACAGATGAAGGCAGGAGGGCGAGACATGTAAAAACACAGAAACACACGAATTGCACATTGCACAATATTTCGACCTTAGTCTTACTCATGTCGGAGGCGAGACATATGGCAGGGGTAAAGATGTGGTCACATCCCAACCCGCCACATGAATTGGAGATGAACGGAGATATTACACAGGTTGTGTGTTGACTGCGAAAAACTAAAGATTTCAGAGCAAAATACTGTAGTAAAAATCAGCGGCAAATAAAGGGTGAAAACGGAATTTCACCGAGAATATCCTGGCCACATACAGAACAGTGTAGAAAACTAAGTGTGATGATATTATTCGCATAGGTGGAAGCAGAATGAGTAGGTACCATGTGAATGCAGTAAACAATGAAAAACAAACAATTTGGTGAGTAAACAAGATACAGGAAACAAAATCTTGGGAACCATAACAACACAACAAGAAGGGAAAAGGCATAAGAACGACAAGATAGGAACAAGCATGAGAACACAGAAGGAGGCCGTGGGGCCATTATAATAATGATGAGCAGTAAAATGCTTTAAGGCAATAAAACTAAGGAAGGATAGGGAATTATGACCCAACACCTACCACAGATGAAGGTGGCTAGGACGATGAACAACCAAAAGAAAAAAGAAAAACAAGGAAAGTGCTCATTGTTATATATATATATATATAATAACAATGAAAAAAAAAGACGCTAAGTAGCGGAAAGGAATCAAATTAGGATAGGGAAATGAGCCACCACTTACCTTTAGATGATGGATGTGGGGCGCGAACACACAGAAAAGACACAAACACAAATAATAAAGTAATTTTCGGGAAAAAACCCTTCTTCAACAAGAGAACATTATGAGAGGTGGGTGCACCCGGAGACTGCCTCACGGAAAGACCGCCGGTCGACAAAATGGTGGGGGTAAATTCAAACAACGGAAAAGTAGAGGGGCAGTGAATCAGAGCTCATACCCGAGCAAAAATTAATATCCAAACTAATTTCTGGTTGGTAGGAAGATCAAAATATTATATATATTGAAATTTTTTTTTAATATATATATTGAAAAAATTAAAATATTATACAAATAAAATATATATATATATATATATAAAATAATAATAATTATGAATTAAACATCACCTCAGGTTAGTGGTGGTTCAATATAGGTAGTGGAAAGGAGAGGGAGAAAGAAGAAAAGGTGACCGGGTATTATCTTAGGTTGAGACCAGGTGGTTGCCTAGTGCCAAGTTTGTACTGGTAGGCAAGTTCCCACCTTCTGAGTTCAGAGAAACTGCTGCTATTAGGGAGAACTCTGATAGCACGGACTGTGTAACAAGAGTTGAAATTATTCAAGTCGTGGGTTATGGCATGGGCAGCAACTGGGTGTATATATATATATATATATATATATATATGCTTAACCTACATCTTCATCATTTCAGTTGGCATTTTGAATAATTCACAGATTCTGGTCCTGGGGGTAATATAGGTATGCTTGGCTGTGAAATTTACTATAAAGGTGTAAACATATAGGTATCAGTTATTCTTTGAATGGGACTCACAGAAAAATCACTGGTTGAATGTTGATGGTTTTTTTAAAAAAATAATGTACAGCCTCAGAAAGCTGAGAAATTTAAGATAAAAATGTCCAAGAATCAGTATCCTTTTTTTTCTTTTCAAGAACTACTGGTCAGATATAGTTAATTCTTCCAGACAAAATGTATATCGTAATTTCATATGAATGGCAGTGTTTTATTGGGAGAATTAAGTTACTTTTTTTCCTTGCTAGTAATGTCTTGACTGTGACATGACTGGTTTAATCCATACATCAACAGTTCATGTAAACAAAATTGTCAGCAGCAGCTGTTTGTATTTAAGTCTGATTTCAAGTCAGGTGAACTAGTGGCATTTAATGATGTTAACTTTGCAAGGTAATGTTTATCAAGAAGTGCAGATTCTTGGATCATATCCCTGTACAGTCGAAGCACAATTTCCAGTATGAATAGACAATGGTGGTGTGTATTACTCAGCATTACCTTGGCAGAATATTTAATCCTGATGCTGTCAGAGAAAGTCCTTGGTTGGATCATTTATTTATTGGAATACTGTAATTTTTTTTATTATTTTTTTTAAATGTGTTTTTTGTTTTGATGGTACTAGTACTAATTAATTAGCTAAAATTTAACAAATTTCATCTGCTCACACATAATATGATTTTGTTTAAAATCTTTTGAAATCTCAGAAGGTAGTAATTCATCATTACTTAGTGTAAATAGGTTTGGTGCTATAACTATGAAAACTATTTGAAGACTGAACTTGATAACCTTCTCCAACTATGTGGAACTATTACTTCTTTATTTGAGCTTTAGGTGAATGCAAGGATCTTTAATTTGTGTTATTGGTATACATTATCGCTTGTACTACATTACACAGTCACAGCCTGTGTCATCAGTTTTCTTCTTTCTATAATTCTCTGTACTCTCCTCCCCCCCTCCCCCCCACTGGTTGTGTAATGTCAGTTGCAGATACACTCAGATTAAATACTGAGCCATGTTATTTTCTCTGCAAGATACAGCTTACAAGAACAGTGTCTAAGAGTTGTTGAGGTATTACTCTGAAATTGTTGGAAATAGCTGCAAATCTTTTGTCCTTTATTATAAAAGTCAGGAGTTACACAACAACAAAATGGAGAACAGTAGCAAATTGACATTGGGATCCTAAATCATTATAATACATGACTTCACTTTTCTTTAATTATACTACTGTATTTAATAAAAATCCAGATATAAGATGTTCCTGTCCCACTGATTTCATCTGAACTTTATTCTCATTACTTTTGTTTTAACTGCACCTGGCTGTGTTACAATCAAGAGAACTTTTTTTTAAAAAAATACTAGTGCTACTACACATATAAAGCAAAGAAGACTTCCACATCTCATTCCATAAATGGCAAGAACACTGGAATCGCTGTATGAGTCTAATGGAGTCTGTGGTTGCAAATAAAATACCTTCTAAATTTGTTTATTAACAAATATTATGTTATTTAAAATAGAATGTCATATGTCTATTGTTTTTAAACAGACTAAGATAATGTGATAGTCTACACTCTTCACCTTGATTGTCTATCCTTTCTTTGGATGTTACAAAATGTAAAACTTTTTTCTGCTATAGAACATATCATTTTCTGCTTCTTTCTCTTTTGTTTTGCAGGGTTGGTGAGTGGTCACGATCAGGATGTCTTACTGATGTTCCTACTAACTGGAAGGTGTCTATAACAAGACCGCTACTTATTAACTGTAGTTGTAACCACCTTTCAACATTTGCTGTTCTTGTGGATTTAGTTGACATGCAGGTGAGACTTAAATCTGCAAAAACACTAAAGCTGTCACTTTTTTTAGTTTAAGCACTTTTAAAAGATGATTTAACAGAGTAATAACTTCACATTGTTTAAACAAGTTGTGTTCATCCAAAAACACTACAGTTTGCCACTGATCATGCCAAGATTAAGTATATGTGCCCATTGCAGTCCGGGGAATTAGTGGTTTCTGGTCAATGGCATAATGGCATGTTTGCAACCAGTCCAGCCCTCAGCAGATGGTGTCAAACTATCAGTGCAGATATGTCCGCACCCATTGCAGTGCTCAAATATGGATTCAACATGATGGACAAAGCTTTTATGTCAGTTATGTTCATGCGGACATGATTCTGCACTGTGGTCATATTTTGTCGTCCAGTATCTGTTCATCATTGTGTAAGAGACTCATCTATCCACTCATTCTATACACACTTCACTGTTATAGTAATGTACCCTATACAGGCAACAATCTCATGGTATGACAATCCCTTTTCTTGGAGACCAGTTAATATGCCTTGGTCAAATTCACTAGCATGCTGATATTGCTCCCTTTGATGTGGACAATGGCACTCGCTTCCACATTGCCACATTATTCTGCCTTGACTAAGCATGGCATAACATTGACGTGTCAAATAGAGTATGCTGCTGGGACTACATTCACACCATCTGTCTGCAATCTTTATCATGTATTATGGTTCCATTGTTCTACACAACCTCCAATTTTGGAGTGATTCAGACCAGTCCTTCTGAGTTTTCCAATTTCCACAAACAGTTGCATATATGTTATGTGGATGTTACAAATTAAGTCTTGATCATCATGATACAGTTGTATACTGAGTGGATGTTTGCAGTATCTTTCTTTTTTAAGAGAGGCGTTGTTCATTTCTGTATAAAAGATTGCTCTGGGTATGAATGAAACATTTATTTTATAGAAAGGATAAGAAAAATAGATCCATAACTTGTCACAGATAAAGGCAGGAGGGAAAAACGTACCAAAACACAACATAATTCTACAATATTTCAGTTTAATACCTTAAAATAAGATAGGATAAGGGAAAGTAACCTGCCACTTACCACAGATTAAGGCAGGAAGGCTAACTGATCATGAGAAAACACACACACACAGATTAAATACACTTCAGAATATTTTTGTTTGCTATGTTAATTGTGCAGAAGGTGAGACATATAGCAGGAGGAAGATGTGAGGACCTAGCATATGTCTCACCTTCATCAGGATTAAGGTCACTAACCGAAATATTGTGAAGTGTGTTGTTTTTTTGGTTTTTTTCTCGTGTTTGTCTGGCCCACCGGCCTTCAGCTGTGGTAAATGGCAGGTTATTTTTCCCTATCTTATCTTATTTTCAGTGCTTAACGGCAGTTTCATTATTACTATCGGCTATGACAGGGGTGGAATGCACAGCCAATAGAAACCCTGTCACCAGGCCATTATGACCACTCAAAATTATTATTATCACCATTATCTGGTTCAGTACCTTATTTATGCATGATTGAGTAGGCCATGGAGGAGGTAATTGTAGTGGGGCTGGAGATTAAATAAGACAAAGTTAACCATCAATAACTATGGGAAAACAATATTGCTTATGGAGGTGGAACACACAATACATACATATCTATGAAAATATATATGGAACAAAAAATCCATACATAAATACGGGACATTTGGGATGTCATTGGATAATGTTCTGACTCCGAAAATAAATAAAGTGGATGGCAGGAATTACGTGAGAAGCATATAGCCATGAAATACCAAGGTAAAACAAGAAAAAGGAGGAAAGTAAAAGTAATAAAAATGAGATAGGAATGAGCAGAACAAACACAGAAGGCCTTTAGGGAACAGTAATGATACTGATTAAAAGGAAAAAGCTATCATAAATATATAAGAAAGATCAGGGTAAGTAGACCCACCACTGATCCCAGATGAGGGCAACAACAAACACACAAAAAAGAGAGACTAACACAATTTACAATATTTCACTTTAAATCCTTATTCACACAAAAAGGAATGAGCCATTTAGCATTCGAGGTGTGCACACCCCAGTACTGCTTCATGACTGAGTATGGCATGGAGTACAGTGTGTGAGTACAGGGGTTTGGCGGTATTGTTAAATAATACTTGCATCTATTTGTGTGTTCCGCCTTTGCCAGTGATGCTTTTTTCCATAGTTATTGATGGTTTATATGGATATAGGAAAAAACAAAAATGAATATCCATAAACATATGTGGGACACAAAGGATGTTCCTATTTTGTTCTATTACTTTTCCTTTCTCTGCTTTTGTAATGATGTTTATCATCTTTTTTCATGGACATTTGTTTAGGTTCCAGCCAGTGACAGTTCTACACATAGTGACACTATGACATGTTACCACCTTCGAAACAAGAATAAATAAATGTAGTTAAAGGAAAATAAATATTTATAAATTTAGCATTCTCTACTATATGATAACTCATGATAGCCAGGGAAAATATTGAACACCATGTGTTTGCTGCATCAGTAAACTGTTTTGCTGTCGTGGAAACAGATGCCAGATGTCAAAAATCGTGCATCCACTCTAACATTGTAACATTCAACCACATTCCCTAGAACAATGATTTTTAACTTGTGCATCAAGACTATAGTATATTTTTAATTTATTTAGTTTGGTAAATATTAAGAGAATGTCAACATGTAATTAACTTTGTAATAGTCCACTTTCAGCTTCATAATGTTTTCGTAAGAATTTAAAACATGGTTTTAGATTTACTGTGTTATAATGGTACTATAAAATATGTCCCAGATGTTAATAATATACGCACAGATAAAAGATTAGGCACATGTAAGTTAGTGGTTCACATCATTATTTTTGACCTTTTACCATTCCTTGGGTTGAAAAAGGTTGAGAAACGCTGCCCTAGGTGCTTTGGCAATGTGAGGAAGCAATATTATTTCTTAGATCATTTGAAGGAGAATTACACAAGTTTATGAATGCAAGTGGCAGAAAATGACTCTCAAACAAAATGTGTCTCACTGTCGAAAATAGTGTGCCACTATTGGAAATTGTTGTCGTGATCATCAAAGACAGTGCTGGAATAAGAAACAATGGGACCCTAGACTCTCAGAATTTTTGGTCCCTCTGGTTTTGAAAAAATTGTCTGTATTTTATTAGGACAAAGAAAATATTGTAACCTGTGTGATAAAAACTCTGACAAAACAATCAAAGAGTGTAAACTGTTTTTGTACAAGTAGCATTCGACCAGAGAGAGCACCAAACCACAAGATAGAACAATACAAGTCTGTGCCATACAGTAAATAAGGTAGGGAGTGAAAAGACTTGGGTAGAAAAGAATTTCTGTCATGTTAGTATAAATTCATGAAAGGCTAAGAAGGAGCATGTGATGGTAAGAGACGATTCTGATTGACCGAGGAACCAAAGAATGATTTGGCCATGTTTGAGCAAGTTAGTATTTCTCAAGTTGTCAATTGGTGCAGAAGTTCCTTACAACTAGTAGTTAGAGATGGGTCGTTCGCGAGTGAATCAGTTCTTTAGAGCAATTCTTTTAAAAGAGCGAGTGAGCAGTCGCTCATTAATCGTGAAAGGTAGTTCTTCTAGGTGAGTCGGTCATAACTCGGCTAATTTCGAAGATCAAGAAGAGCTTGTTCACGGGTTTTGTGGACTGTAGAGCTAAAAAAAAAGGGTCTACTAATTGCATCAAAGTCGATTTTAGGGGGGTATTTCATCGAAAAGTGGGGAGGTCTCAAATAAAACTGAGCTAATGAACCATTCAAAAGAACTAGTTCTTTTCGTGGAGTGTCATATCCATTCGTAATGTGTACGCGGAGTGTCGAATCAGAGCAAAGTAACTCCGTAGACTGATTGACTGTGGATAAACATGTTTGTGGAGGTGAACATATGTTAATAAGACATAAGCAAGTTACTTTTATTTATCGTACTCTATGATGGATAATTTTCGTGCTTCTCATGTTACTATGGTTATTTATTTTGCTGATTTTGTTTCTTTTTATTCAATGAAAAAAAAAAGAATTCTTAGGGTGTCTTTAAAAATCAGTGGTCTAGTTGTGCCTATTGGGTAAGCCAGCACTACCAGTAAGTCAGCATGTCAGTTATTGACTAATCAGTCATTGTTTACTCTTTGGTCAATTTTAAAGCATTGATTAATTTCAAAATCATTTTCTCAATCTGGCAGTACATGCGGTAATGAGACTTTCACACATCGCAAATTTTTATGTTGCGAGATTCTTGGTCAACTCTGAACAGTTCTTCCAGGCACCTTTCACTTCAACAATGAAGATCAGTAATCCGTAGAGAAATTTTAGTGTTGTCACTACCTGAGCAAATAACTTCAGCCACCACTCATTCCGGCCATCTGATATATTTACTTCTGATGTCAGAATATAAACCAACAGTATCCCATATGTCTCAAATTTATCTATGGATTTTTTGTTTTCATGTATGTGCAACTATTTTTGTGTTCTGCCTCCCCCAGTGATATTGTTTTTCTGTAGTTATTGATGGTTTAGATTAGGATTGTAATGGAGGTCATCTTTGTGGATGTTGATGAAGATGCAGAGGTTCAATGCTTGACCTCCACGGATGCGGATGTTTTGCGGAAGCAGATGCAAAGGTGGAGAAATAAATTTATAATTATTTATATTTTATCAAAAAAAAAAACTTGAAATAAAAACAATTATATTTTTATCACAAATTCTACAGTTTGCATAGTCTTAATCTATTTCCATATAATACTATCATATTGTATATTTCAACAACAGAAAACATGGGATTATTTCACAAGTGAATTAAATTATCTACGTAACTGCGCAAAACAATCTTTTTCATATGAACTATGCAGAGTTTGCAGCTCCACTAATGTGAGTGAGAGGCACAAGGTCACACCACTGCAAATCTCCCTGCCCACCAACTGACATTCTACCACGCTTGTGGTCCACCATATTTGACCTATGATGGTCCAATTTTCCAGTGTAGGACTCTTGTTGGACTGTGAAAGGGGTTGTAGGATTACATGTAGGACGTGCTAGATATTGTCTTACTCCAAGACAACCAACATGGTTCCCTGCCATCCAACTAGCTATGGCATTGGATCATAATTGGAGGAAACATCCTACCAGTGTGCGATAAAAACACTGGTGTGATGTGATTAAATACAAGTGGCAAGGACTGCTTGGAACATCTTGTTGGATTTCTTCTAGTAGCATAAAAGGAGTGAGTGCATCCTACAGTAGTTCTACATGGAGGTCCTACAAGTTGAACTGTGAATAGGCTGCTCTACTTTACATTCAAGTTAAAACTTGTAAATTCATTGCTTAGGTAACAACACCGTTCAGTTTGTTGTTACTTCTATTGCAGGATTGTAAAAAAAAAATGACCACAGCGTTGTTAGTGATGATTAAGGTTCTGAATCTTCTATAAAAATAAAAAAGTATATAATATATATATTGCAATGTAAACAAAACCTTTGTTATACTTCCACATTCAAAGTTGCTGATTTGGAAGCGGAGGTAGGTTTTCAACTTATGGATGAATATGTGGAGTTCCGTAATATCCCAAGTTTAGTTAGTATTGTGGGAATTAAGTTTTTCCCGGCATATTGATGTGTCAACCAATGGGAAAGCTGATCCGCCACCTCCGATCCAATCAGGAGATCAGTTGCTGTAATTGGCTGGCTTGGTTAATGCCGCCCGTGCACCAGCTTTGAGCGTGATGCTACTGCTGGTTAAGCAACGTTGAGCTTGGTGAGCACTTGACCACCCGAGATGCCGCTGTGGAGTCTCAAAATGCAATTTTTACTTATTGCCGCCTGTTAAGCAATGGTGAAGAGAAATACTGTTGACTTCCATAGAGCCACGTGATGCACCATCATCATCATCATCATTGGTGTCATTTGCCATTCAGCCGGGGCCATCTGGTTCCACCCCATCTGGGGTCGATTGAAGCGCCGACCAATGGTGGGGCAGTGGGAAGTTCTATCTGGCAGCGGGCTACTCATAGAAGTTCCTGAAGTCCGTGAGGCAGTTACCGTCTTAGCTTCGGTATGACACAGTACCTGATGAAGGCAGCGGAAGTTGCTGCCGAAACGTTGTATGCCGAGTTGTATAATGAGTTAAATAAAAACATTATCCGACAGAAAACCCGAGAAATTTTCATCTTAGTTTGTATTGTTTAATCCACATTACTCCAATCCTGTGCTCCATGATCTACTCACTCTTGCAGTAGGTCCTGTAGTGGGCACACCTCCTACACCAAATGGCTTATAATTCTTTGTTTTTTGAGGTATATTGACACTTTTTTTGTCAGCATCTATTCTTTTAATGTTTGTCACAGCCTGTGTGTTGAGTGATGGCTCTACTTTCCTATCGTTTGTTATTATCATTAATTAGTAGCTTTTTCTTTTAATTACCAACCCTGTGCAGCAAAAAGAAAATTCTTGATGTCACATAGTAGTTTCCTCAGTCATAGTTATATTCTTATGTTGGGATTTCATCCAGCTCTGTGAAAGGATTGTTTAAAATTTTCTGTGTTAAATTGCTCATAACACCTTGATCACATATGCATTCCAGTCCTTTTCGAAAGGAAAACTTTTCCACATTTGATTGTCGAGATGCGATTGTGGAGACATCTGCTCTGGTCAGCTGACCGTCAGATACTGAGACAGCCACATCACCTTATATAGCCGACAGCTTTCTCCGAGGCCCGTGCCCAGTGGCTGGATGTGAGGGGCAGGGCTATAGTTCTTCATTGCAGGCCACGGAAGTTAATATTGAGCCATCTATGGTGGTTGCTGGACAGGCGTACCATGCTCTCTGCAGAGGGTTGCCAAGGCTGGTTTCCATGCTTCACTAAGACACAGCCCACTATCTCTATTGAACGTAGTGATCAATCGAATTTCAATCGCTTCTTTAACTATGGAATACAAAAAATATGAGGTCCTAGCCAATATGGTAACCTTGTGGCCATGGTCATACATGTGCTCGCTGACTTGCTTTATAGGTGGAGATGGCGTTTGTATTCTTCACACTGGTTTTGTTCAATGCTGATACTTTGGCCGATTTAGCTCTTTCCACACTCTCATGGGATGCTGTAAATTCTGAGAACTCTGAGGTCTAGATCATCCTTAACTGAGCAGAGGTATACACTTTTTAGAGCTACGTAATTCCACTGACATGTTGACTGATTGAAAACAATAAGTTTACTTACAAAATAGTAAGTGATTGCAAACACATCATAGTGTTAGCTCGAGTTTGCCTTGCTTAACAAGTACTCACATGTTTCAATAGAAGTCAACACAGGTTGTTGATGTCCTATGTTTATGAAATTTTATTTACAATTGTTTTGACATCATATAAATTAAGAGGACACGACTGAGTGTAGTGTGTGAGTAATAATGCTCTGGTCTCATATTCAGGATGACATGGATTCAAATCTCTGTCCGGCCCTCGAGATTTGGGTTTTCCACAGTTTCCCCATATCACCACAAGTGTATGCCGGGATGGCTTCATCAAAAGGCCATGGCCGAAATCCTTCCCTTTCCTTGCCCCCATGCCATTCCTGCCTCTAATGACCTTGATGTAAATGAGGCGTAAAACCAGAAGCAAAAAGAAAAAGAAAAAAAAAGCGTTTCGATTTTTTTGGGGCATCCTATTGTTTAGAACATGCAAGATATGTATGTCTGGGACAAGTAATGAAGTCAGCGGTAGATTTTCACAGCACAGAAAAAAGACATGGCTTTGACTTCGAGGTGACAAAACTAGTAGCCCTTACAAATGGTTATGGGACAATATGATTATGAAGGCTTTGGAGATTCATCTCACTGAAGTCACTGTAGACACAGGCTATCAAATCAGCACAGCATGGAGCAATGTTATTGGTCAATTAAGGAGGCAGAGAGGAAGCATCAAGATTGTTACAGAATGCATTCTAACCTCCAGCCGACCCCTTCTACTGTGCAAATCCCCACCATGCCTCCTTTCCCACTGCCTAACTTGTCTTGCCAAGCTTCCTTTACTACCACTGCACTGAGAGGTACTTGGCCCATATGACTGTAACCATTACTGGCAACTGTTCCCAGTGAAGACTGTTAAAGGATAGACTCCCTGGGAGCCCAATACTTCACTGGAAGACCAGCATCCCCATTTGAAATTTGTAGGTGGAATTGACTTATCAACACTCGGGTCTGAGATTCACCAGTCACTTCACCATGGCACCTTGGTAAACCAATCATTACTTTTTCATTTATTTTAACTTTCATTACACATGCTTCATGACAGTTTTTCACTACTTACATGTTTCTTATTATTACACATGATTAATTTTCCTTTCAACACTTGTGGCAATATTGTTTACATATCATCCCCCTCTTAACATCCCTTCCTCACTTTGAATGAACAGTGATAAATAGGGTTCGGGTCAGAAAATTAGAGATAAATGCTTGCTAATATGAACTAAAGAATGGGAAAAAAATATGACCTAAAAATGATAAAATGTGACAAAAATTTAAATTTACTGTACATCACAACATACGCAATTATACACATTTATTTTATCTAGTAGTGTCACTTTCATGTAGACAACGTAATATGCTTCTGTGCACTCATTGCACTGTTGGGACATTATATTTTAAATCACTTTGTTGAAGTCACTTTAATTTTACGTATTGCATAAAAGAACTCTATCATCTGTACTAAAATACTTTTCTACAAATTTCTTTTCGTAACTCTGCAACTTCGCAGAAAAATTTGTTTTCAGGACGGCAGCACTTATTGACTCACTGCAGATTTAACACTGACCGATGATTATTTTCAAAAGTATTGGCGATACTGAGACATTTATTAGCGTGACTTGACACAGGCATACTACTGCTGCATTGTTGAGATTAAAAGGCGGGTGGAACATTAATGTTTAGAGAGTGACTATAATGTATAAGTTTAATTCTTGACTGGTATTCTGACTAATTCAATGACAGTTAGTTTTGTTTTTTCCTCCAATGTATAATAGGAGTACATATCTATGAATAATTATCTTAATTTCTTCCCATCTATAACTTCTATTGAATTCTTGGCACTATTATAAAATTACCATATTTTCCTCAAATATGACCATAAATATGATCATAATATCACCAACACTACAAAAATTCCCTGAATGTGCCTTTATATGCTATATAAAATATATTTAAATACAATTAGAAACGTTGAATCAGTATTTAATTTAGCATTACCATTCAAAAAGAAGGTAGGAAAAAATATGACTTGTTATAAAGATCCAAATCCTTGTAATAAAGAATCAGTCATGTGGCAGTTTTGACTATGGATTTTTGTGTGACCTGGGCTGTTTGCTTCATCCTCTTCAATCATATGTCTGGAATATTGAGTTTGTGTGGTGTTTTTTGTAACCATTGCCCTCTTTCCTTCAACTTTGGTAAGTGATTGGCCTACTTTATCTTTGATTTACATATTAATTTTCATAAATTACATTTACATATTATATGTTCATATATATAAATTTCATTTATTTATGATAATGAACTCTTTTATTTGACTATATTCCACAACTAATTAAAACAAGTGGTATAGAATTAATTCAAGTTAGTCTTTATTTTGTCTACAGTACATTCCAGACCCAACACTGGGAGAAGATTTGGCAACATATGCAGGTTTTGGCCTTGCCCTCATCATTCTCCTTGCATCACTTATCATTCTCTCTCTTCTTCGTGGTGTAGCAACAAATTCAAATTCAATTCACCAGAACCTAATACTATGTGTCTTCTTGGCAGAACTCATCTTCTTCGTCACATTGAAAGCTCGAAGAGCTATTACGCACCATGAGGTATGAAAGCACCTTTAGATTATTTTCCTACAGTGTTTTTTCTTTGCTTGTTTACATAGATCTATCAAAATTATATATTTATTCTGAAAAGTGTATTGTTATAAAATACTTTTTTTCTTACCTTTTTGTAGGTTACATGTAAATTAATAGCAATGACATTGCATTATCTTTGGCTGACTGCCTTTAGCTGGACATTAGTTGACTCTTTGCATTTGTATCGCATGCTAACTGAAATGCGAGATGTCAATCATGGACAAATGCGATTTTACTATAGTGTTGGCTATGGACTACCAGCAGTTGTTGTGGGTTTGTCTGTAGGCGTCAGAGCCGACCAATATGGAAATATTTATTTGTAAGTATAATTTTTATATTTCTTATACTTTGCCATAACACAATATCACTATTATGTAAATAATCTCTCTTAGATTTTGGTTTAATATCTACTTGTTCTTCACTTCTTTAATATAATAGAATTCTTAATTTTATATTTATTTTCTGTAATTTGACACAACTTTATCAAAAAATGGAACTCCATAAACTATTAATATATAGATGAAGGACAAAGCAATATTAACCCAACTTACGTAACCTGGAACATAAGAGGTAAAATGTATGTTTCCCACCCTTCAGAAATATGATTGCATGCAATTGATTATTCATAGCTTCTGTGTTTAAAGTAAAATGTTTCTCATTTAAATATCATAGATTGGCAAAGAGGAAATCTTTTTTTTACTTTGCTTGAAATAAGTCTCTACTAGTTTTTTTTTAATTAAAAAATCCTTCACCGGAAGATGTTATCAAAAGTATGATTCTGAAATATCGCCTTAATAGAACCCAGTTAAGATCACAGTCGTGATAACTGGGTGAAAATTCTGAAAACTCGTTGTGCAAAATCATTTTGTATGCTACAAAATTATTTTCTATTGTTGTCACTTCATCATTAGTACCTGGGTGACCGATCTACGCTCGGTATCTTTCGATTTCTGTTCAATATCCAAGATTTCGAGTAAAGTTTGATTAAAGTAAAAGGCTTGAAGGCTTCCTAGGCGTTTTGAGGTGCACAGTTCACCAAAGAGAAGCTTAACTAACATCAGTAGGCATACTGGTACCTGAAACTTCTACATAATGAGGTTAGAGCCGTTTTCGAGAAAACAAATACAAATGTGCTCCTTTCTTTAAAAAAAAAAAAATCGTGTTAAAAACTTGAAAAGCAAAACGTTATCTACATGTGAAATTTCATCCAAATCGCTAGATCCATTTGCGAGACCGCCTCACATATTACTTTAAAAAAAATGCTATTATTATGTAAAATAGAAATCTTAATGCCAGTTTGATAGGCCCTATTAATTAATGGTGCGAGATTTGTGGTATTTCAGAGGATTCTACGATAACCCTTGATGATGGATTCTTATGTAACTCGACGAGAAAAATTGAAAGTAAAAAATATTTTTTTATATATATCTCACTTAGTTCTCAAGATATTGTATCTCAAAATTTACGCGGTTGGTTGAAATGCGACCTGAACCAGAAGACATATTTCGCCATAGCCAAGTTTTATGGTGAATTCGTATGAAGCTCGTCGAGACAAATCGAAAAAAAGGAATTTTTCTGATATCTCGCTTAGTTCTCGGGATATTATATCTCAAAAGTGAAGAGGTTAGGATTAGCTCCAGCCTGGACCAGAAAAAAAATCCACCAAAATGACCATGTCTATGTGGTGGAAATGTAATTTCAATGTTTTATTTTGTACCTAGTGGTTGTTGTTAGGTTGAAATACAGCCTGGACCAGAAGAAACGTCGCCAAAAGCACAAGGAACTATACCTATAAATGATTTTTGACATGCTATATCTCGAAAACCAAGAACATTTATTCTTTATTTTCGATATGTTTCATCGAGTTCTATGAGAATTCATCATCGGGTTGTGACGTTAATAGAACATCATCTGTGCTAAATTTATTCACTCTGATAAAACTATGCTCATACATGGCAGTAATCTCACATCTTCTGATCAGCATTTCAAAATGCTAATAAAACAATTCCCATAAGAAGTAACCTTCGTTATAAACATTAATAAAGCACAAGGTCAGACGATTCAAAAGGCAAGATTCTATTTACCAGAACCCTTTTTTTCGTATGTGCACTCGCCGGCTTATTACTTTATTATCAAACTCTACTCAAAATCTTGTACATTGAACAGAAATCGAAAGATGTTTTATAATTGAGGAGGTAGTATTTAATGACTAACTAACAACCACTTTTTACGGTCAAAAAGTAAACGATGATTACTTTATAAAGAAGTTTCTGATAAAACCATTGATAAATTTTTAATTATCTTCCTTTTTAAATGTTTTACAATTAAACTTGCAGTGTTAATATTCCACGGGTCAGCCAGTATACAAGAACTGTTCGTTTAATTATTCTTTGAAATCAAAGAAAATCAATTTGTAGGCTTTCTGGTACCTGAATTGTCTACGAGATGGCGCTAGTGCCGTTTTCGATATACGGAGTGACGAAATTGTTCGTATTTTGTAAACTTGCTTTTTGTAGGGAAGACAACTATTTAGGTAATCTTAAAAGTCAAAAAGTTATCTAAATACCCAAATTTCATCCAAATCATCACAGCCGTTTCCGAGATCCGAAATATATATATATATACAAGAATTGCTCGTTTAAAGATATAAGATATGGGACAATCTTTTCCTATTATTGCATAAGGTACTTGCAGTTGGATTTATCTCATTTATCAACTTACCTGTCAGGACTGCACAACTTTCAGTATGAACAGCCATAGGCAAACAGTTTATACTGCCAATCTATATCATCCAGTGGCCATCATGAGTCTAATAATCTCAACACCTGTTTTACTATGAGAGCTGTCAAAATATTTCTTGACACTGCTACCTCTTCAAAACTCCATAGAAGGGAAATGGCTACCAGTACATCCTAGCCATCAGAGATATTTGTGCCCCCAACTGTAGACCGGTCACTTACGTTAGCATAAATATGTAACTAATTATTTATAGGTAAAATGAAAGGAAAGTACTGCCACGAGGCAATATTTATATGGAAATGACAGATAAAATCTCACCAAAGTTGAATGAAGGAGGGCAGCAGCAACACAAAACAACACACAAACAAAGAAAATACAATATTTCAGGAAAAACCCTTTTTCAAGTAAACAGAAGTAAGTGGCTGGGCTTGTGCAAGCCTTGTGTTCGACACAGCTACTCATAGAAGCAGGCTTTTTAAATGATTAATTCCCAGTATTTTCTTGACAGAATGTATACAAACGTATGAAGCCATGAGATAGTGTTTTTAAGAAGTTGGAAAAATGGACAGATGGTGTTCTACCAAGATATAGTGTACTGTCATACTTCTGAAATTGTTGTGAAAATAGTCATCTCTCACTCTAGACAGTGGCAAAATGTTGCAGATATGTAAATAAGAGAGACCATAGAATAGCAGAATTTTGATCTGAATAATGTGAGCATCTTACAGTTTGTCTGATAGGAATGCATTTAAGTAAAAACAACCATTATGAAATCAGTACACTTTCAAATTGACATGTCTTGTAAACCAGCTGACCAAATATAACAATTTAGATGTCAGTTTGTAGAGGATAGATGCCAGCTTCCAACATAACTTTCAAAGTTCTCCTCACTACATTTGGTTGCTGTCAACATAATCACATATCAATTGAGCTTTGCTTACTGTATACAATATTGGATAGTCTTCCAAAAATTTAGAAAAATACTGCAGCAATTTGAATCAGAAAATGTATTTATGTGAGATATGAAAAGTTTCTAAATTGTCCATTAATTTGAGCATAATTAAACAAAGATACATGTTAAATGTGGAACAGAATTTGAACTACAGACAGAAAATAAAAATATTGGTGCTAGAAAATCTGTTTACTTTTTTAAATAACAATTTAAAATAAAAAAATGCAGAAATTGAATGAAATTCAAACAGCACTGCTAGTGACTTACATTCAACATCAGATTCAGGTCATCAAAATGAAATAAAATCAGTGTTGATTCTGTCAATCAAAAAAACATACTGGTGCGAAAATTTTTGTGAGGGGGGGGGGGGATTAGGGGGAATAAAAAAAAAAAATCCAGAACTGATGGTCTGGTGAACTAGCAAACCATGAGCTTAATGTGAGAAATTTACTACCCTCTAGATTGTAAGTCATTTGTAGGCCTTTAAACTTATATTTGGTCAGTAAAAATCTTTGAAATAATTCACAATCATAATATTAATAAAACCCTGAATGGGCATAGCATACCTGGCAGAAGAACGTAGTGTGTATCAGATGGTAGTTTCAGTCTGTGATTCCCATAAAATGCACATCATATCCCCCAGTGAGACCTTAAACCTAAAAATTCCATTTTCTTGGTTTTCTTTATTTACACCATTTCACAGTCAATCATAATAAGTACTGGTCATTTCTCTTTCTTTATTATCAGTACATTTTGTTTTGGCGAAACCTATAAAAAATGTTTCGTGTAAAGAAGAAATCGAAAAAAAGTGGGATAATGTTATGCACTGTGAATGATCTGCACAAATACTTTGTTGTAGTGCATCTAGTCCTACACAACATTTAGCAATCGATATTGGGCATGTGAAATTGTTGAGATGGTAATGAAGAAGTGGGGTACTGACTTAGCAAAACTACAATCCCTGGCCGCATATGAGAGAAATTATGACATCATGCAGCAATCTGATAGGCCCAAGTCATCCCATCAGTATAGATATAGGAGTGGGGATCATAGGGTAAAAAACTTAGGACAGGAGTTATTTTGGATTCTCAAACACTTTAACTTTTGCTGATGCTGGAGAAGCATGAGCAGCAGCGACAGGCCCTACTCCAGCCACTAGGAAGGCCAGCCTTGTAGGATCCTTCCAACTAAAAAAAAGGATCAGTCAAATTCACATCTGCCTCCTTATGAGTCAACCAACACATGTGGGAAGACTCATCAGATCGGTTGTGGCATAGTTAAATGCGCTGCGATGGCTACCTGCTTCTTGATTTGCACTTATTCCTTCAAGCTCTCATAAGTCATCAGCTATTGTTGCTAGCATATTACTCTGTGTAAAGTAAATATCCTCACTACGTGATTGTATGCATATATTTGTAATACATGTGTACATATTCCAACAGGAAATAAATAACACCTTCAGACCATCTCTTGTTCAACAGCACACAAGAATCAGGCTATATAACATCCTGGCTAAACCTAAACTGTTGTTCAGCTGTGAGGCCTGGACACTACGCAAAGGTGATGAGCGGAGACTAATGGTGGCTGAGATGCGATTCATGAGGAGAACAGCTGGCTACATTTAAGAGACAGAAAGAGATCTGATTAAATTCTTAAAGAACTCAAAGTCAAACCAATTCTCCAAACTGTGTGAACCTACAGAACATCTTGGATAGATCATGTAATATGGATGAAGACAGACCGGATCCCAGAAAAAGTTCCCAAATTCAAGGGCTACCCAGAAAGTAACAGACGTTTTGAAATAAAAAATAAACAAAATGAAAAAAAACCAAACAATTTTTATTATATACATTTTGGAGGTAAACTCTTACGCCATTTTTCTACATAATCGCCATTTAAATTAAGGCATTTATCATAACATGGTACAAGCTTTTCAATACCCTCTCTGTAGAAATCTGCCACCTGCGAGCTCAACCGCTGGTTTAGACAGGCATGCAGTTCAATGTCAGTGGCAAAGCATTATGCAGTGAGCCATGTCTTCATCGCTGGGAACAGTTGCTAGTCGCCAAATCCGGGCTGTAGGGCGGATGATTGAAAACTTCCCATCCAAGAGCTCTTGGGTACGATTGGCTGTGTATGGACGAGCATTGTAGTGGAGAAACAAAATTTTCTCGCCGAGTTTTCCCCTTCACTTGATTTGTATTACGTATCTTAATTTTCTGAGTGTTTCGCAATACCTCTCAGAGTTGATTGTTTGGCTATGTTCAAGAAAATCAAAGAGAATCACTCCATGAATGTCCCAAAACACATTAGCCATGATTTTTCATGCTGACAGAGTTTGCAGACACTTCCTCGGATTCTTGGGTGAATTCGTGTGTCCCCATTCCATCGACTGCCGTTTTGTTTCACAGGTGACATGCTTTACCCAAGTCTCGTCGCCAGTTACGGTTTCCACTTTTTATTTTACTCTATAATTCACAAACATTGTGGGTGGGCAGAGGGTGCTGAACACCAATCTTAATTCTGCGCATTCCAATCCCGAATAGCATGAGGAAAGAAAGAATACATAAAATCATCAGAACGGCAATTTAATTCTTGAATCTTATCCTTCCGGTCATTGCAACCCAAATAGGATGGTGGAAAAAGTATCTCACTGCACTCGTAGATCATAGAATTTTGCATATTCTCCAATAAATTTAAATGTAAATGATGTCGTATGTCTTCTAAACTATCCCAGCCCAATCTATGTATCAATTCTGTGATGCTTTCATAAGGGCTCTAACAACCAGTCACGAATCGAGCGGCTCTCCCTTGTACCCTCTCCACTGAGTAAATCAGGCCCTTGTGATACGCATCCCAAACTCCACAACAGTAATCCAGATGCAGACACACTAGTGTTTTATACGCTATCTTCTTTTTATCAGCATTACAATTCCTCATAATACAACCTATGAATCGTAATTTAGAATTATCTTTCCCTACGACGGAAGTTATGTGCTAGTCCCATTTCATGTTGCTTTGTACTATTACCCCCAGATACTTCAGGGAATCAACTGTGTCAACAAATGAATTGTTTACTTTGTACTTGTGAGCAAACTGATTCTTTTTGTTACTTATTCGCATTGCCTTGCACTTTTTGCAATTAAGTGCAAGCTGCCATTTATGGCACCATTCGGAAATAGCATCCAAATTGCGCTGAATTTCTAAACAATCGTCAGAGCACCTTATTTACCTCTAGATAACTGCATCATCTGCAAACAATCGCAACTAGCATTTAACGTTGACACCTAGATCGTTTATAAAAATTAAGAACAGAAGTGGTCCTATTACACTTCCTTCAGGAACCCCAGAAGTAACATCTATCGTAGAAGAGGTTTCCCGTCAACAACGACAAACTGTGATCGACCAGTTAGAAAATCAAGTATCCATTTGCAAATCTGATCTGATATACCGCATGCTTGAATCATCGCTAAAAGTCGATTGTGTTGTACAGAATCAAAGGTTTCCGAAAATCCAAGAATATTGCATCAACTTGCGATCCTGCATCGATAACTTTCATTACATCATGGAAAAATAGGGCCAGTTGACTTTCTCATGATATCTTCTTCCGAAATCCATGTTAACACAGTGTAAGTAACTCGTTCTCATCTAAAAACTTCATAATATTCAAGCATATGATATGCTCCAGAATTCTACTGCATACAGATGCTAAAGATATGAGTCAATAATTTCTAGGATCACTCCAATCTCCTTTCTTGAAAACAGGAATTACCTTGGCTATTTTCCAGTCGGAGGGTACCTTTTTCTCTTCTAAAGATTTACGGAATATATCTTACAGAAATGGTTCAATTTCCTCTGCGTATTCTGAAAATACTCTTGCCGGTATACCATCGGTACCTCGTGCTTTACCCCACTTCAGGTGCTTTAATTGCTTTACGATACCTACGCTATCAATTTGTACCAGATCCAACTCTAATTCTACAGGATGTGGTAAAGTGGGAATGTTTTCCATGTTTTCACACTTGAATGAATTTTTAAATTCGGTGTTAAATACAGTAGCCTTGTCATGGCTGTCATCAACTTCCCGACCGTCTTGTATTAGAACTGATTATTATTGTCGCTACAACTAACTTTTTTTTACATACGGCCAATATTTCTTAGGGTTTTCGGTGAGGCTCTTAGAGAGAGAATTGCAACGAAAGTCATTAAAGGCCTCACGCATCACATTCTTAACATGTACCCTTATCTCGTATAACTTATCTAAATCGGTCCTCTGCATCGTCCTTCTTGATCGCACAAGTATCTTCCTTTGCTTTTTGAGCAACCGTTTAATGTCACGTGTATACCATGGTGGATCATTCCCTTCCCTGATTGTCCATTTCGGTATATGCAAGTCCATACCTTCCCTAACTATATGTATGAATAGTTGCCACATCTCTTCAACGATGCCTCTTGCTACTATGAAGGTATGGTAATTATACCTCAAAAACGTTCTAAAACACTCTTTTGAAGCTTTTTCAAATCTGTAAACAATCCTTTGTTTTTAATTTTTGCACGTGGATGCTAATTTTACTGTAGCAATTACAGCTTTGTGATCACTTATTCCTGTGGTAGTAGAAATGTCCATGAATAATTCAGGCCTATTTTTAATGAGAATATCTAAAATATTTTTGTTACCATTGAGGCATCACGTTGGTTCAGTTACAAGCTGCTCAAAATTGTGATCTGAGAAAAGGTCTAGAATGATTTCACAAGCTGCTTTATCCCTGCCACCAGTAATGTGAACGTAATTAGTCCAGTTGATATATGGCAAGTTGAAGTCACCACCTAGCATTTTTTATGGTCCCGAAATTGACGAGCTATATTATTTATATTATTCCTTAAGGCCTTGGCAATAGTTACGCCTGCATCTGGTGGATAATAAAAGGAGCCGATCACAAGTTTTGTCCTAGCTGCATTGAGCTTAATCCATCAGATTTCGCAGACGGTATCAATAACTATTTAGTTACATGGGAGGTACTTACTAACAGCTATAAATACACCACCGCCATGGGAATACAACCTATCCTTACGAAAAATGTTCATGCTGTCATTAAAGATTTCCGCAGAACTTATATCCGGTTTTGACCAACTTTCTGTGCCTATTACAATATCAGCATCTGTACTACGAATAATGTTTTCAAGTTCAGGCTGTTTATTACAAACACTTCTGCAGTTAACTACTAGAACTTTTAATGTTTGAGATTCTTTTAAGCTACCCCAAATATGCGGAGTTAAATTTGTTTGGGCCATCCGTAAGTGAATTTCATGTTCAGGGTCATGCTCCCTTAGCCTAAAAAAACCCTCCAATGCACTCCACACGGCCCCTGCCACCCGTGTAGCCGATTCACATGTGTAGTGCACACCTGATCTATCCAAGAGATCCTTACACGACTCAACCCCAGGGCGAAGATTGGTGAATCTGCAGCCATGACTGTCACAGAACCGCTGAATTCTCTAGTTCAGACCCTCAACACGGCTCTGAATCAGAGGTCCACAGTCAGTTCTATCGACAATGCTGCAGATAGTTAGCTCAGCCGAAATCTTGCGGCCAATGGCCACATAGTTCACCCTTTCTGCAAGCTGCCCAAATGAAGAGAAGATAACCTCTGACCCTAGGCGGCAAGCATCATTGGTGCTTTTGTCGTAATCTTCCAGAAATGTCAGTGCTGCAGCAAGTCTCTATTTTTTGTTGTTAGGATTTTCACCTGGCACAAAATTTGTGGTAACCAGGTTTACCAACCACAATTTCATGAACTCCGTGAAATTTGGGGGAAATGTTTTGAGAATTTCGTAATCATGAAATGGCAGTTTTCACGATTTTTCGTTGATTTTCACCACCAATTCATCACACATAAGACTAGGCTACCACTGCAATCCTCATCATGAACATTGGTTCGGCCATTTTTAAAATCAATAAACCACTGCTTTCAGTCATCATTCCTTGGCCATACACATCACAAATCTGGGGATAAATTTCAATTGGTTTGTGATTTTTTGCCTACGAAAAACCTTATCATATCTCGCACTTCACAGCTGGTGGGATTTTCAATTGCAGATCTCATTTTAACATTCCACTGTATACAAAGTATGATAGGCACGATGGGCAAGTTACCACAGCTGCTTGCATACTGAGTGTAGGAACACTCTGTTACCAAGATGGCGGCACTAGCCCCACCCACTGCCGCATCAGATCAAAATGTCTGCTACTTTCTGGACAGCCCTCATACCATCCCAGAGGTAGGAGAAATGTAAGAAGACCACCAAGAAGATGGATTGAGACCATAAGAGGCAACCAGGTCTAATGCTGGATAGGAAGAAGAAGAAAAAGAAGATGACTGAATCTATAGAATTTTCCGTGAGACATCTTAAAAAAAAAACTGTAACTAGTTGCAAGCACTCTTAGGAAGTCTCCAGAATGATACTTACCCAGAGTCTCTTCTCTGAGGGTGATCTGTCGTGGAAACTTATCACCAGATCACTGCACTGTTGAGTGATCTTTTTAGCATTCTGATCAGCTGGGGTACTGAATGATATTGTGATAAGAAGAATAGAATTATTACACATTTTCAGTTGATACTTGTATGAATTGAATGTACCTAAATAACTTTTTCATTCCTTATATTTCAGTTGCTGGTTGTCACTCTATGAATCTGTGATATGGAGTCTTATTGGTCCAATATGTGCCATGGTGACTTGTAATTTCGGAATACTGATGCTTTCTATACGTGCTGCTTTCACCTTAAAGGATCATGTTTTGGGGTTTGGAAATTTAAGGTAATTGCCCTAACATTTTTTTAAGATACGGATTTATATGATTTTTTTCTTACACATTGTCAGCTAATCATGGAAGTAATGTTCAAATTAATATATATTTTATTTTTTAAAAAATAAGAAGAATCAATTTGTAGAGATTCTTTTTTATTTTATAAAACATAAATTACTGCTTTGAAGTGATAAGAACTAAGTGTAAGATAAGAAGACTGACACACTTCATTTATTCTTTTCATTTCACAGGATGCTGCTTTGGCTGGCAGTTGTGGCTTTACCATTACTGGGTGTTGTGTGGGTCCTAACAGTTATGGCAATCAATGAGAATTCACCACTGTTGTTCTACATGTTGTCAGCTATGGTTTTTGTGCATGCTACGTTTGCTTTGTGTGGCTACTGCTTTCTCAATGTGCGTGTGCGCCGGAAGTTGCAGGTGGCCTTCCTGCGCTGCCTGGGACATAAGGTGCCACATGAAGTCTCTGAGCATACAAGCAGCCAGCTTGCTAGCTCGGGTCCTGCATCTGTGAGTTATTTTGACATTCTTTCTCTTTTAAAACCTGCAGCATACAACAGTCATAGCATATTTCTTTCTCTATCTGACGTTTCAGTGTTCACAAATGTTTTTAACAAACATTTGCTGCAACAATTTTTATTGTTGTCTATGTATTTTATAATGTGATTTTTCTTTATTTAAATGGTCGTTGTTTTGATATATTGCATACCCTCTTACTATCTCTCATTTGGCTGACTCATCCTTCTTTTATCTTCTTCATTTTAGACATGTGTTTATTGTATAGTGTTTTTGTGGTCCACTCACTTATTTAATATGCGTGTCACAAATTTATTGACAGGTTTCTTTTTTATTGGTATTTTCCTTACATTCATTATTCTATATTATTTTCAGTGGTGTGGTTTTTAAAATAGTTCTTCCTTGTATCACGCTTGGGCTGAATTGTGTCATCTGCTTTTACCTAATTGGGATTTTATGAACTTTTGTTTCTACTTCTTTGGTACTTTGTAGTATAGTAAGTATTCCTTTTTTGCTTCATTTCATTATTATTATTAATTAATATTATGTTTATTGACAGTCTGTTTCATTTTTTCTGTTTTTTGATTGTTTTAATTATCATAAGCTTTAATTGATTTTCCCCAATATCATCTGTAGGCTAGAATTAATTGCTGCATCCTGTATCCTTCTCTTACTTCTTAATAGTTTCATCCATGACTAAGTTGATATAAATGAAGCTTCAAGAATCAGCTTGACTGAAGATTTTTTTGGTTACTTTACTATTAATTTGTACTTTCATTTTGGCTACTGTGTCTTTCACTATAAGTTTGGTGAACTTTAAGGGAAATCCATCTACCATATTGTTTGTCATGTAGAGTAAGTAAGTCTTAAAAATCATTAATGCCATCTTTTGGAATTCTGTTATTTTATATATTATAAATAACATATCATTATATGCTCTCCATTTTCTATCCCCAAGTTGTTCTTATTCTAGTTTAACCCTCAATTAGAGCGGCTGGCATTTGCTGCAGTTTCAAATGAGCCTTGTATGAAGTATGTTAGATCGTTTTTCCATCCTCTGTTTCAAATTTCCACCTATTTTTGCTGCCATAGTTTATTGTATTTTTCTGTTTAAAATTTTGAAAAAAGAAAAAAAATTAATCTATAATAAACTCTAAAAGTGAAAGTTACATAATGAATTACAATGCTATAAACTTTATAAAGCCTTATTCCTCTTTTGATTGTTCATCATAACATGTTTTGCAAATGTGTCTTTCTCAGATGATTTTTACAAGTGAAATTAGAACATTCAGAATACATGATTGTTTATCAGTACAACATGCTTTTGAGCTTTTTTGCTGGTGCTTTCTGGTCCTATTTGGCTGCTTCTTCTACTATTGTTAGGAAAAGGCTTCTAATAATATCTTAGGAATGAGTAGAAATAAATTTAAAGTGGTTTATTTAGGATGTCACTAAT
The DNA here is from genome assembly GCA_031002005.1 of Vandiemenella viatica. Classification (NCBI taxonomy): domain Eukaryota; kingdom Metazoa; phylum Arthropoda; class Insecta; order Orthoptera; family Morabidae; genus Vandiemenella; species Vandiemenella viatica. The sequence goes on along the minus strand of JARYHS010013631.1, from coordinate 136,761,675 downwards.
TTTTTTCATAGAATATCTTCTGAGTTTGGAGATGCATCAGATTGGAGAAATTCAAGAGCATTTGCAAATTTAGACCAACTACATTCACCATTGCATATAAAACTGCGACTTTCCCTCTGCTCATTTTTTATGCACCAGCAAAGTTACAACCAAGACCCACCAGTGTGGTTCAGTGCACTGAGTTGCTGCACACAGGGGAAGTGCTCAGACACTTGAATACCAGCTGTCCCTATTGCAGTTTTAGACAGTTTCCTGTGGCTGTCAACACTAATGTCAGGACAGTCCTCAATCTCCGCCTCTTAAACTACACATTGTACAGTCAGATGGCAACATTTCTCCCATTAATACATATTACATCCTGGCAGTAAGTGTAACATTCTTGGCATCAGGAAGAGAGAGAGGAAAAAAAAAAGCCTCTAAATTTGACCATGGCAATGATGGAAGCTGACACCAAAAAATGATGGGTTAAGATGGTGAAGAAGAAGGAGTGAAGTTATGATTAAGTTAGTCTGCTATATCAACTCCTCCTTTATAATTTTTATAATCCAAGATTATGTGTGGTTCTGAGTCAGTTTCACGATCAGAAGATTCATTGAACTCTGATTAATCAATATCATATGCAGTGTCACAGCTTTGTGTTCCTCTTTATCCAAAATGTTTGTTGACTTACTTAGAGGGGCAGCCTACATATTTCGCCAATGTGACATGCACATGAGAAAAGAGTAATGGGAGAAGTCAGAAGCCAAACAGAACAGATTGGCTTGGAGCGTTGTTGTTGGGGATTGTTACTATGTGGATAGATGAGTGAGTGGTGAGGTCTTAGGAAGGGGTAGTCTGTTATTCACAGTAAATTGGAATTCTCTGTATGGCAGCCCCTCCAATTCAGGGTTAATATATCACTTTGCATTAGTGTTCCCTCTCATCGCATCCGTCCACTTTGGTATGTGGTGGGTTAATTTCCCTTTCTTTTCTTTAATTTACATGATAGAGTTTTTATAATCCTCAGTCTAGTATACAGCAAATTAATTCTCCTGTTTTGTTATCTCCCCTATGATGGTATGAGAACGCTCATTTTCCATTTTATAGTAATGACTTTATTTTATTCAAACAAGGATAGAGAAAGTAACAAAGTTGATGGTGGGAAGGGGGAAGAAGAAGACAAACTTCATTAAAGGGTAATTTAAAAAGTGTTATATTTGTTGTTGTTTATGATCATAGACCTACTTTTAGCATTGATAGCTGAGGACTCTCTTTCTCCTTATGTCTATTCTTAAAGTATTTTTCATGTTCTGTTATTGTAATCATTATACTAATTTTTCTTCTTCTGTCTTGATTCCTCTGTATTTCATTACTTTTTTTCTTTTAGTTGTCTTTGGTATCTGCTTTATTATTTTTAAGTTGCTGCTTTTACTCCATCTTTTGAAATAGTTATATATTCTCCTTTAATTAATCAAAGCCTTCCAATCTCTTATAACTGAAGCAGTTAGTTGCGATTCATGTTTGTGTTTTGAAAATTATAAATTTTCGCTGAATTCTGCTAATTTTTCACATTTGTTTCTGCAAGCTGTACAGATAATGATTAGGGTTTTTTTTCATAAATTTTTTCCTTGTCTTGATTTAGTCAATTTTTCAGATCATCCTAGCATTTGTTGCAGGCTTTGTCAATTTTTCATTCTTGTTGTTCCCAGTAAAATGTATTATCACATTATGCTTTTTATAGCTAAAGATTTGTAATAACATAATTTACCATATATCCAATGCCACAGTTATTTTGAAATATATATTCGTTTGTGGCTGAGTTTGAAAAATTAATTGTTTATTCTCAATTTGTTTCATGTGCAAAAAGATGGTTTTTTTCTCCACTGATGCCTTTTTTGTTCCTTGCTGTATTTTTGTGTTCTTGATGTGCCAAAATTATCGTCTTTGTTTTGAAATGTAGCACTATTTTTATACTGAATGTATACCCCATATTACATTGTGTTCTTTTTCTACATTTTATATGTTTTCTCTGTCAACATCCCCTACCTTTGTTCATCCTTCACTGCCAGTTCACTCCATTAAATGGTTATTATTCCAGAATATACCTTTTTCTTTTTCATTATGTTTCTACAGTTCTGAAAGCCTTATTACATATATAACTTTCTACTAGATTCTCACATTTTGATTCAGCTGGAAGCTCAAGAATTTTTTTTATCAGTACACACCATGAAATTCTTACACCATTTCTTCTGTAATTCATTTGAAGATGTGAATGATCTTTTGCTGAAACTAGAATTTCATATACCATTTTAATGAAAACTATCTAGCTTAAAGAAACTTTTATTTTAGCGCTCAGCTCTGGCCTACCATAGCAGTGCTATGGAAGTAGCAAGGCGGCATATTGGAATTTCAACTTCCAGTACCACTTCTCGTTCTACTACCAAAACAAGCAGCAGCCCTTACCGGTAAACTTATTGTAGTTATTCTGTTGATATTGTATTGATATTTTACATAGTATAAATATCTGGAATTAGTATTTTTATTGGAATAGGCACTTTAATTATTAGAATTAGTTTAATATTTAATAATGGTTTTTGTGTTTGGAACCATTAGCATTTAATTCTTTTGCCTTTCATGAAGTTGTTATCTTTGTTATAAACAAAAACTCTTTGTTTGGGCTTTAGAAATGTTTTATTGCACTAATGTGAACCCTCAACCATATATGAATTCAGCTCTGTGTTAGATCACAGCTATTTTTGGTTAAATGCTGATTACTATGAAGACTTTAATTTTTTTTAAAAAAAAGAAACTGTTAAGATGATTTTCAGAATCCTATTGCTAAATGGAAAAAATTTTAACAACTGAAAATTCATATTGAAACATTTTAAAATCATATGGCCACTCTGTAAGGTTTCATAATCTTGGTCCTTTCATGTTTCACAGTAGTATTTGTGTTGACAGATAGTGAGGTGGCATGCACATTTGTTTGTGTGTAGAATGTTGTAAAACTTTCCAAGTTGGAATTAGATAGCTTAAAAAAAATTCTTGTAAAAGTTAGGAGTGGAAGTGAAAAATGGGATTTATTAATGCAGATGTATGCAGAGAATGAGGGGAAGATAAGATGGTGGTGTATAAATGAATTGAGATATTTGCTGAGGGGATGGAACAAGTGACTGTTAAGGATAGTTTACGGCAGCCACTAACAAATAAAATGAAGGAAAACAATGTCTCACATTAGCTAACTGTACTGTTTGATAGTACTGTAAGGATAGCGTGAAAAATGGCCCGTACTTTTCATAAACAACACATGGCTCCTACATCACAATATTTACCAATGTACACTGCATAACAGTTTTTGACTGGGGAAATAATTGAAGACCATCTTACACACCCGCCTGTCCAACTGACTTCTTTATTTACTCAAAGATCAAAGAAATTTTGAAAGGACTGCACTTTGATAATACAGGGAACATTTGGCAGCAGCTCTCAAGATCATTGCACTAAATATTTCCAAAATTTGTATCATAATTTGGTGCAGCGACTGGCGTTGGTGTATAGCTTCCAAACGGGAGCACTTTGAATGTGACCACACCTGTATTCAGCACTAAGGCAAGTTTTTTAGAATGAGTTTGCAAACTTTATTGTCAGAGTGGTATAAGTTACAATATAAGATCTTATCTTAAAACAGAATGTCTTAATTGTGGACCTGGAGACTAATAAAATTTATCAGGAATATAGGTAATTTTCATGTGCGTACGTTACCTTGCTGTAACCAAAAGATTATTTCTCAAATTAACAGGCAAGCAGGGTATTAAACGAAGATGGTGAACTTACATTATTGGGAAACACTGGGAGAACATTGCCCTGGAAAGTAGAATGCAGACAGGCCATCAAAACTGCACTTTGGCTGAATCACATACATTGGAGAGGCTAGGGACTATGGTGGGATATCAGGATTCATAACCCCAGGGAAGACTCATTCCAGGACGTCTGTGCTTCTGTCACTATTACACATGCAGCCATCTCAAGGAATCATAGTAGAAAAAGGAGGCGTCGAAGTCAGGCTCTGCAATCATCGTGGGGGGTCGGCACACATGGAAGGCAGACATCACACAGTGGCAGCCAGTAATCAGATGGGCTTTATTGTGAGGAGGGAGGGGCTGGGGTTGACTATGAGAAGCAACATATGGACCATAGAGCGAGCAAGACTGTTGTTCACCTGCATCGCATCAGTTTGCTTGTCACTCGAATTTAAGGGCTAAGATCAGTTATAAAATTGTTGGGCGACAAAGCACCTGTTCAACTATCCTCACATGCCATAATTATTCCATTTTGAATCTAACGTATTCATCTGAGTCATTGTTGTATATCACTGTGTAAATAATATATGTTATTACCCTTTAATGATCCTATAATGAAATATGCCTCCTGAATCCAGGTCAGCTTTTATGCCTGATCCTAACTCATGGCTTCTCTTGATTGAATTAGTCCCTGCCTGATGCAAGTGGGGTCAATACAACCTTTCATTTTTCTGGAGAGATTGCCAGTCCTGGTAGTTAACCTGTAAATGAGTGATAGTTAAGGGAGTAAATTTCAGTTAATAATTTGGCATGGAATTTTTTGCATTAAATTCTTAATTTCTAAGTCAACTATGCAATTATCTCATTTACAACTCTCCTGAAGTTGATCTTATAGTCTTTTGGTGTTCCTTAGGTTGAAAATATTTATTTGAGTTTTAGTAGCCCAGCTGCAATTCATTCTAGAACAGTCATTACTAATATTCTTCAAATAATGGTAGAACCATTTGTAGGGACATGCATAGTCAGTACAGAGCAAGTATATTTGTATGCTGGGTGGTAAGAAGTATTAACTGTTCTCCACACTGTTACAGGGAAATTCCATCATTTATGATCTTCCTGACATCACCTTGTAGTTATTAAAAATCCACAAAGTATTTTTGTTCATGAACCTAAAGTAAATAATATTTAACCTAATAATAATGGTAGATTTAATATTACCAGGTCATTTGTGTGTGCATTTAGCAGCAACGGCCTTTTTAAAAAATATAAGGTGATAATATCCATTGCTGAACAGTAGTCAGATGAAAGTATATCTGTTTTTGCTTTTGTATGAAACTGTCTATTTTATCAGTTGGTGGAACGTATCTGTAAATATAAATCTGAATTGTATTTAAGTTCAAAACTAATTATAAAGTTATCAAACAATTATATTATTTTCTCAAGTGTTTCATTTGATGTCATAATATTTTTACTCTTTAGGAGTGACACGCAGCTGCGAAATACATCAACCAGCACTAGTAATTATAATTCTAACAGTGAAATGCCATCATATGCAAGAGGTTTTGATTCTGGGCTTCACAGGCATGGAGAAAGTAAGTAAATCTTGTTCAAAATCCTGAATTTTTATTAAAATCATTATTAGTGATATTCTTGTCACTTTTAAGTGATATTATTTTCAGTTCTCGAAGAGAGTCCGACCCGGGATAGACGCCAGGAATCAGATTCTGATTCAGAAGTTTCTGTGGATGGGCGTAGCCTTGAACTGGCTTCAAGTCACAGCAGTGATGAAGAAGAATCTTCATCCAGGCAAAAACATCGTGATGTTGGTTTGTACATCTTTTTATAGTTTACAGAAATTTTCCTTCCATAATGTAACTCTCAATATGGCAACATGTCACAACATGATATTCAGTACCTGTTTTTGTTATTGGTCTTCCATCTTGCATCTAAACAAAATGTTTTAGTGTCAAACACATTTTGTCTTTATTTAAAACATTTTCAGTGCATTTTTTGTATATTAGGATAGGAGAAAACCACTGCTTACCAAAGATGAATATTGCTGTAGTGTCGAAACATGGAAAAACATGTACACACAAAGAACATTTAAATTTTCAGGCTCATAACCCATCTTCAGCAATAGAATGAGGTGGCCGCTTTATGGAAGCTAGCAGTATGATATGTAGTATATATAATGTGAGGGAGGTAGACTGTCACAAGTGGCAGAACAATGCCCAGTAGGGTATAACATGTTGACAGCTACAAATACTTCAAAACACTTACCTACAAATTACTTTTGACTAGAACTTTGCCACTTAGGTCACTTGATGCAAGTCCTGTACATTAAGAAATACAAATCACTGAAGCATGTGCTTTACATTTTTATCTTCTCTGAACTGTCAGAAATTAGATTGTTTGCAGATGACACAATGCTACATAAAAGGATCAAAATGGTAGAAGACTGTAAACAACTGCAGGGTGACCTGGACAGGATATCTAGTTGGGTTGGTAAACATGGGATGAAGATAAATGCAAAGAAGAGTCAGCTTATTAGATACACAAATAAAAAACTAAAGGTTGATTATGATTATAAGATGGGGAAAGAATTGCTTGTTGAAGACTTGAAATGTAAATATCTTTACATTTGATAATGAGCTTAACTGGGTAGGACACATTGGACAGGTGGTAGGAAAAGGTTTCAAAATTCTGCACTTGTTGGAAAGAGTGATGAGGGGATGTATGAGAGAAGTAAAGGAATTGGATTACAAAACTTTGGTCCGACCATTGCTCGAATATGGTAGTGTAGTAGGGGACCCACATTTTGAGTATCAAATACAGGAGTTGGAGAGGATGCAAAAAAGGGCTGCTAGATTTGTTTCTGGAAATTATCGCAGTATGCAGTCAGTAACAGATACGATAAAAGAGCTGGAATGGGATTCATTGCAAGACAGGAGGAGGGTGAACAGGGTCATGGGAGTGTACAAGGCATATATTAGCAATGAGACATGGAAAGATATTGGAGTAGACATGAAAAGTAGTGCATGGAAGGAAAAAGATGACCATGACCACATGCTAGCACTCGATTTCAGGCACAAAGATGTAGAAAGATTCTCTTTTTTAGGTAAGGGTATCAGGGACTTGAAGAAGTTACTAATGTTGTAAGTGAAGTTAGAAACTCTGACATTTATGGAAGAACTTATTCCACCTTAAGTTTCGCATGTATAGCATTGCAAAACTGTGTACACAATGTGTGCAAAACTTATACTTGGATTAATACCTTCATCTACTAGAAAATCAATAATAATGCTTTTCAAATTGTACACATGCAGCGCCAGTGTTTTAATACTTACAGTAGGCGGTTGTCAGATTAATGAACATTAAAGTATCATTTTCCTATTTCAAAGATATTATATTTAAAATGTTTGCACTATGCTTCAAAATTCTTATAAAATTATTAAAACCTTTTGAAAACATAGCTTTTTATTTAAATTCGGACTACTTGTATATTTTCAAATTTACTGCCTTGTTACAAGACCCATATTAAGGGAATGAAATACACAAGTTGGACAGGAGCAAAGGAAAGCTTCCAGATTGTTTATAAGTTACAGTAGAATACATTTAGTTATTTATATGGTAACAAACTGAATTTCATTGAAATAGAAGAAGTTACTTAGATGAGTGAATTGTATGTGTTAAGACATAGACTGGTAATAGATATTGGGTAAAGAATTAGAGGAACAGTGCGAGGGAAGTAATAGAAGACTCTTGTAAAAAATTAGGACATCATAATAATTTCTAGAAGCATAATTAGAAAATAAAAACATGACAGGAAGTTTACTTCCAGAGTTCTTTAGGTGCTAAGGAATTTATATTTACTAGCCTGAAAGATTAGTGATAATACTTAAGAAAATATGCTTTTGAAACATGTATACAGAATTTTATTTTGCTGATTTCCTAAATCACAGTATGATAATATTGGTCTGTGTTTGGATAATTTCTTCCCCATTCATTACCATAAGTCTTTATGATCTAGGATCAATGCCTCTCTAAACCTTTAAAATCTAATGGTAAAAAAGCTATCCACTCTATACCATTAGATTCCATTTTCAAACTTGTCAGCCAATTTGGCTTGTTAGGAATTTCATAACTGATCATACATTGCTTAACTTTGGTTTTTTATTTCTATTTACCTTGTTGATTTACCTATTCCAGGTGTTTCTGCTATTGGCACAACATATCTCCCAAATATCTGTGAAGATCCTGTTGTAGTGAGAGGGTCACCGTCCTTGATGCATGGGAATAATGGGAACCTCAACAGAGGAACTATGCAGACACCTCCTGCATTGAACATAATAAACAATAGTCAGCTGTTTCCAAACATAAAACCAATGTATGCTCCACGGTGGTCTAGTCAGCTCCCAGAAGCATATCTTCCTACCAGCAGTAAGAACGTCTTTTACTGTGAACAATTTCTTACTTTATTTTTTGAGACTCTGTTTAAGACTACTTCCCCTCAAAATGTTTGTATATGGTATTAACTGCTGATATATATCTTCATTTAGTTTGATACAAAAGTGGCATATGTTCAGTGATAATTAAGTATTAAAATAAATGTGAACCATTTTTAAAATTTTTTCTTATTTATTAATAAATCTAGATCATGTGTACAGTAGTGTGTCAATAATCCGAGGTAATTGGGACTGATCATGGTTCGGATTATTAATTTTCAACTTGATAGTTATGATTTATATAGATAAAATTTTCTCGGGTAACTAGCTGAGTTAGTCCATCGATTATACACACCGTTTTGGCGGTCACAAACTCTGCCACCATTGTCACTTGACTATTGTGACTGAAACATCATGTTTAATCGATGGACTAACTTGGCTAGTTAACCGAGAAAATTTTATTCATTGTAACGCTGAGAAAATGTACAATCTTATACACGGTTTATACAGTTTTTATTTTGCCTTTAAAATTACATTAAGTACATTATAACTTTATATACCCCAAGAAAAATCAGTCTCTTATTTTATTCTGCTTCATATTGGAGACACCTTTTAGAAGGTAAAAATGATGTTATTATAGGCATATAATGTTGATACCAAATACTAAAGTCAAAAGAACCCATCAATGTAGTAAATAAATAACAAAGGTGCACGACGATAATGGTGGGTTTCAGATTTCTAAAAGAAACTCGAAACTACCGGCACACTTAAAGAATGGTTGCCGCATCATGTTTACAACAAATATAAGCATAGAAGTGAATGTGTGACTGGTTACAAGAATATTACGGTGATTATGCAATACAAATGCATGGTGCAAAACTCATTGTGCCTATTTCTTTGTTTGTAGAATTTGCGGACAAAACAATTGCAAACTTGTGCTGTTGACACTTTTGTAAACTTGTGCGCAGTTCGTAAAAAGGAAAACAATAAAAAAGTTGTTTGAATAATTGCCGTTTGGATTATCAAGTCTCTACGGTAGTTCATACTTTGCAACTATGAATTTATATTTATTTCAGAATGCATTTGTTACAAAGACTAGAATATTAGACCATTATACTGAAGATATTCAGACAACATGTAATGCCTGATGTTTACTCCTTTTCCCATATTTACATAAAATTAATTTGTCTATTATACATGCAGTCTTCCATGTAATCTTCCATGCTGACAATCTGATACAGAAGATGACTTGCAGTGTGGGCTATATAATGAGTAAAGTCTTAGGCTGCTGTGTGAACAAAGGTTTTCGCAACATGTTGCTGAAATATAATCTTTGCAGGTTCGCTGCAGGAGTGCTCATCTTTGTTCAACACAATCCAGCAGTAAACTCACAAAAATTATGTTTCTTAGAAACAAGTCTTTGCAGTACTGAGGATGGGGCGTTTGTGGCTAATGCTTGTAACAAAATATATGTACCAGATTTTTTATTTTTGCTTATAGCATAGGCTGCAGATAAAATACTATGCTAGTGACTTTAAAATATTTGTGTTGTGTTGTTAAGAACATAGTGAGAAGAGAGAGAAAAATGTAAAGACTTGTGTGCAAAGCAGAAGCAGACACAGCCGGTGGCTGGAAACTATGGAGGATGATGTGGGAACATTTTTGAGATAGATTTTACAGGATAGAAAAGAGGTGAAAGTCATGAGCTAACGTTCAGTGTAATTTTCATAATTAGACATATAAATGGTGGTACAAACTTAGAATAAATTAAATGCTGAGGTTAATATTGTCACTACATACTCATGAAACAATACTGTGGTGAAACTTGATTTTTTTTTTTCCAAACAAAAAAAATAATTAAAAAATGCTCAAATCACTTTACAGGTCTTCAGTATATAAAAACCACAGTAATTAATATTAATTACTGATGGAATAATAATGAAATAAGTCCAGTTCTGAGTATTAGACATTTGCCCACATATCAGTCAGTCCATAACACACACGGCAGATGTTTCTGCTTCCTGCTGTCACAGCAATACAATGCACATAACCAAAAACAGTATAGCCAACACTGAATCTTACATTCTACCACCTTAGACATCATTCAGTGATTAAATAAATCACTAAACTAATGGTACCTTGGATTACAATCATACTAATATAATAATTAGTAATGATCTAAGGAAAAATGGTTTTTAACCAATATAAATAACAAAGGCTAGGGAAAATGACTCATCACTCACCAAATTTGAAGACTGTGATGAGCGGAAAACATATATGATGAACAAAAACTTATACAATATTTCAGTTTCACACCTTAGTTGTGTGATAGGGAATGAGCCATATGGTTCGGGAGGTGTGCTCACGCCAAAGTTTACCACAAGAGCACACTTCCTGAACCATATTGCTTGTTCCCTATACATGAATAAGATGTAAAATAAAACATTGTATATGTTTTTGTTCATTACATATTTTTTTTTAACTTGTTGCAGCCTTCAGCTTTGGTGGGTAATGAGTCATTTTGTTTATCCTTTGTTATTTAGTATAATAATTACAAACATTAATTAAGTAAATGATGGTGGATAGCAAGAAAGTACAAAATACAGAAAATAGACAAAATAGGTAACAATGAAAGGAAATAAATGCCGCGAGACAATATTTATATGGAAAGGACAGATAAAATACACCCAACACTCACAAAAAGTTGAAGGAAGAGGTCAGCAACACAAAACAACACACAAACAAAAAGATACAATATCGTCGAATGCAAGTCTTGCGCAAGCCCAGCCACTTACTTCTGTTAACTTGAGAAAGGGGTTTTAACCCAAAATATTGTATTTTCTTGTTTGTGTGTTGTTTTGTGTTGCTGCTGCCCTCCTACCTTTAACTTTGGTGAGTGTTTGGTGTATTTTATCAGTCCTTTCCATAGAAAATAGACAAAAATATTTAGTTTGATTAAATAAAGTGGATATGTAACAGTATATTTGGATATAATTTAAATCAATAATACAATTAGGACAGATGCATAAATTTACATGCTGTGAAAATATATTAAAAATTTGTGTAATCCTTCAATCTAATTAACACATTGCATATATGATTCATTGTGAAAGGGTGCCCAAAGAAAAATACCATCTTTAAAGGCATAACTGTTGACAAATTTTTATCCTCAAAAAAGTAAATGCAGTGAAGTGTAGTGAACCTGATTTGCCTGTGATCACAGGTTTGGCTATTATTATGTAGCATTAGCATCATCAAATTGCCGATTGTGATCAATAGTTGCTTGTGTTAACTTGTTAGCATGTGGGAACTAGATGATCCTTCATTTGAAATAATTATGGAAGAATTTGTTTACATATCTGAAGTGGAAAATTGATTGATCTTTATTTGATGGGAAAATGCACTGGTTAGGCAATATACAAATTGAATGGATGCATCTAAGAATTAATGTATGCTTCAGTAGAAGACAGTTCAGTTCCTTAATTCAAGACTCAGATGATTCATGTGGTTGAGGACATTTGAAAATTCTCAGAAATCAATTTATCTACTGGAGGAGTGTTAGTGGACTTAAGTTTTTATTCAGATCTATGTCATCTATTAATTGGTTTGAACCTTACATCAGATTCATTTAGTATCAGAAAATCTGTGCTGTGAACAGATTTTAATTGTAGATTGACATGCCACAGATATTTTAATAGTAAACTCATAATATAATTGTTTCTGTGGAAAATGATATAAGTTTTGACGGCAACGACCTATATTCTTATTGAGGAAAATAAATTAATACCTATCACATCAATGTTTAACAATTTGTTGTGATATATTTTCATCGCTATTACAGCTGTAAAAGTGTTGTTTTGATATCTGATGATTTCGTTTTCTCTCCTTTTTTCATATATAGTGATCGATTCTGCACTACAAACAAATCAGTGGTCAGGGACTCCATCAGATAATGAAACATCATCACCAAATCCATTGCCTCATCCTGATTCTGTACATCTTCACAAGATGGTTGCATCAGAGGAAAATTTCCATGATATGGATCAGTGTTCTGAAACAGAAGAGAAGCTACATCTTGGAGACAAATATCTCTTTCCTTACACAGGTATTATGTTGTCTTAACTTTTAACCTATCTTTATTTTCAACTGCTTGTTATGTATCAGTCTCTTGGTATGTCTTTGTACATTTTTTACTGGCACTAAATTATCCGTACTTAACAGTAAAGTATTCTACAGAAGCCTTCTTTAAGTCTCAGAGATTTTCATAAATTTTCTTTCAATGCATGTTTATTAAACAATTTGTGAGATTTTGCTATTTTTTTATGGAAATAGTTTGACTAATTTCTAACTTCTTTTGAATGGTCATTACAGTTTGTAATCTGTAGAGGGCAATATGAACATGCTGGCAGAATACAACAAATAGTTTCATTTCAAAATTAGTGTATTGTTTGATGAGAACAGAGTGCTTGAATGCCAGTACTGAATAAGGGCACAAATAATAATGTCTCTTACTCAAGACATGGATTTATCAGAATTTTGTTTTTGATAAAAATGAAAATTCAGAATATAAGCTTAAATTAAACAAGATAGTGTTAAGATCTCTTCAGTCATGATTTCGTTAAGCTTTTAACCTTTCCATACCACCATACTTTTTTATAGCCAGCTACAACATCTGTTTTGATAACAGGGAAATAGTAAGCAAGCCTATCACTTGAAAGAAGTAGGGCTGCAATGACTATACAGTTACACTATGCTACACAACTTTGATATATCAGGCTCATGAATGTGGCTAAGCTGAAACCTTTTCTCAATGGTAAATTGGGCCATGTGAATCAGGAGTAGACCACTAGTGAATTCAGTCTACCTGTCCAACACATTAACCTCCGATAATCTTGGTTCAGTTTCCTTCTCAAAAAGACATCTCTTCCACAATACTTGCCATATCAAGGTGTTGTTGAGGCCTTTATCTATAATCAAGGCATTTCTGATGGATGTTATATGATTTAGTAAACAAGAAGTCAAAATTGACTGAGTATGGTGGGTGAACGGTTAACGTTCTGGCCTCACATTTGGGAGGACGCGGGTTCGAATCCCTGTCTGGGCATCCAGATTTGGGTTTCCATGGTTTCCCTAAATCACTCCAGGCTAATGCCAGGATGCTTCCTTCTACTATTACTATTACAATTACTCCGCGATTCACTAAAAGTGTTTGGCGGAGGGTGCATTGCACCTATCAGGAAAGGTAATGGTTTGGAAGGGATATACGGGATATGGCAGGAGGCGCCCATGGGCTATTGTGAGGAACCATCCCAGCATTCGCCTGGAGCGATCTAGGGAAACCATGGAAAACCCTTCAAAAAGGCCATGGCCGAATTACTTACCGTTCCTTGTTCCGTTCCCATCTCGCCTCTAATGACCTTAGCCGTCGACGAGGCATAAAAAAAAGGTCAAAATTGGGGGTATTTCAGAACTGAATAGATAGTTCAGAGAAACGGTCTAAGAAATTAATGAAACAGGAAATAAAGAAAAGTATGGAAGTCACTTACTTTAAGCGGGAGATGAGTCTAAGGAGATTGATTAAGAACATAACCCATTTAAGGACTGCAAAGCAGTAAGGAACACTTCAAATAGTTAAATAAGGAACTCATAGTAGCAGAGACGAAAGATAAATGTGGGTTCATGAAGAACATTATGTGTGCAGTTAGATCACTGAATGATTCATCTAGAAATTTCTTTGGCTATGTAAGAAACTGATGATACAAGGGCTTTACTTATTTTTCTACGTAATTGCTAAAGCAGTGAAGGCATTTGTCATATCATCACACAAGTTTCTCAATGCCCTCTTCAAATAAATTAGCCATCAGTGAGGAGAGAAATATCTTGACGGCAATCTGATGTTTGTTTTGGCAGTGAAGCATTGTCCACTCAACTATGCCTTCAAGTCTCCGAACAGATAAAAATCAGTTGGTGCTACTGTCTAACTATCGGTGGATGGTCAAAATGTTACTACTTGAACTGTTTAGGGAAAGTTTTTTTTATCACTTTGGCACAGTGTGGTCCGACATTGTCCACCTTCACCATGGATGTCCATTTGTCCTTAAAATTGTCTAAACCAGTCCCGTATACTACCATCACTCATGAAGTTTTCACCGTGTAATTTTTTCATTTTGTGATGGATTTCAGCAGCACTTCGACCTTCCGCTTGCAGAAAATGGATTACACTTTGTAACTCACATTTGGTGGGAATATCAGTTGTAGCAGTCATATTCAATTTCCATACCTCAGCTATAACTGATGTATTGGAGCCAACAACAGTAGAGGTTGTGGTGGAGAAAATGCGCAATCACGCAACACACAGATCTGGCTCTTGTATATAACATCCTTACTTAGAAACACGATTGGAGATTGAAAAGAAAAAAGACCCCTCTTATTTCAGAGAGTTGTAGATAAGGATGGAGAAGAAGCTACTGATAATTTGAATTTTAAGAAACTGGTTCAGTGAGACTATTTAGAAAATATTGTTCAGGGCTGGAAGGATGTAAATCAGAGGAGAAGGTTTTAGATAAGTAGGTATGAGCATTGTAAGAAATCTTGAGGATATTATGATGAGAATAAGAAAGTTAAAAACACATAAGGAAGCCAGTGTGGTAAAATCTGCTACAGGTGTATTGAAGATAGACTGCTATTTGTAAAAATTACAACATCTAGAAGGAGATATGTGATTGTAAAGAAATTTATTCTCCAGATTAGGCTCATGACAACACACAATTGCAGAACTGTTCATGCGCTTAAACCACAAGAATTCAGTATAATGTGAAGCTGTCACATGCTGCAATCAGACCATCTAAATTTTTAGGGTATGGCTTTATGCCTCATCGACATCGAGGTCATTAAAGGCAGGAAGGACTGGGGGCATGGAACAGGGAGGAATTCAACCATGGCCTTTTAAAGGACGCATCCCAGCATTCGCCTGGAGTGGTTTGGGGAAGCCATGGAACACTGAAATCTGGATGCCTGGATTAGGATTCGAAACAGCGTCCTCCCGAATGTGAGGCCAGAGCATTAACTGCTGTTCACCATGCTCGGTGGAATCTAATTGTTGTGGCATGGAATCAAAGAGAACCTGGATATGTTGCTGGGGAACACACTGCCTTATGGTTTCAATTATTTCCACAAAACATTTACAGCTGTTGCAGGAATACCAGAACAAACAAGATGCCAACCAGACATTTTTGGTGGGTGACATGTCAAATAATTGTGCAGCCAGAGAAGCAGTGGTACCCATCATTATTTGAAGAAAGATTACTCATTACTCACTACATTTGGCCAGGCATTTTTCTGCTGAAATATGGCATTCGGAGCTGCCTGCAGGAGGAACATTGCCTCAGGCTCTAAAACCCCCTGAAGTGGCAACTGCTGTTTAGATTGCCATCATACTTGACATTTGTCCATTATGTGGCTCAACATTGCAGTCTGCCCGACTGTGTTCACCACTGTAGCATCTAACAGATACTTGACCCTTACTGTAGGAGAAGTTGAAGTAGGACTTGTCTGAAAACACTACATTCTGTAGGAGAATTTGAAGCAGGACTTGTCTGAAAACACTACATTTTGTCGACCTCACTGGAAATTATGACGAAAAAATGGAAAAAGTGTAAACTTTCCAAAATAAACATGTTTTTCATTGTGAAAAATAATTGGGAAACTTATTTTATGGACAACCCTCGTATTGAATTCAGAAAAACAGATCGTTCGATTGCCTTGCTACCGCTGCTGCACACACCATTTTGTTTGTTATCACAGTTTTATCAGGGCATTACTTAATCATTTTTATGTCATTTCTAACTGGAATTTAATATGACCTTCTAAATAATAGCCCTTTCAAATGACATTAGCATGATCATTGGCTGCCGATAAACCAAAGTGCTCAATGTGCTTTGTACAAATGAGTAAAATGGGGCATTCAACTGTTCTGTTTTTACATTTTACTTTACATACATTCATAGAATATTAATTTTTAAATGGATTTATTTATTTATTTTTGCAACACAGGAACTAATAACAAACAAATTCCTCCCTTTGTAAAATCTGTGAAGGTGCATTATGATTTATCTTTTGAATGATGTGATGTGCGTTTACGTAAATGCCCCTTCAGAATTGTTATGTAATGTCAAAACTGACATAGTCAAACAAATGTTTGCTCGTGCATCTGTCTTTGCTTTGGTTTTATTTTGTGAATTATTTTCATTTGGAAGCTGTTCTTTCTTTTAATATTTCATCATCATCATCATCATCAAGGGTTTTCTGCTATTCAGCAGGTCCATGCACAGTGACAGCCTTCCAAACCTCCCACTGTTTCACTATTCTCTTAGTGTCTATGTATTTCCCATTCACCACAATGTCATCAATCATTTTCTACCTTCGCTGACCTCTTCTTCAAATAAGTTATGGAAAGTGGTATCAAGAACAATAATGTGTCAAATTCCAGAGACTTGGAAGTCATTGAGAAATTATTTTATTAGTGTAGGGGAGGATTATCTAACACACATTCAAAATATTTTGAATACGAATGAAACTGATTAAGACACAAAAGTTAAAATCTTTTTGAATTTTGTGAGTCATTTTTTTGCATAATTTCCACAAAGCTGTTAACAACTGGAAGGTAATAATGTCACAGTCTGAGATAAGTATTATATTATGTCAACTTTAAAATCAGCACTAGAAAAATGTAAGAGAGACTGTATCTTTGGCTAAGAAAACAAGAAAAAACTCCTCAGAAGCCAAATTTTCCACAGAAAGTGATAATATTAAAAATAATTTTCTAGTATTGGATGATAAATGTCTGGAGTATCTTAATAAATGGTTAGATTTTAATGAAAGCAATTGGCTATACAAAATCCAAAAATTAAATTTAATACAAAAGGTTTCACTATTAGAAGTTCTAAATTTACGAGAAAAAAAAATAATAATATCAAAGTGAACGAACTTTAGTCTTAAATAACAACATTACATGAAATCTAGATAGAAGTAACAGAAATATTTCATTAATAAAAATTGAGCTTTTGATCGACATTAATTTACCAACTTAATGCAATAAAGCTTAAGAAAGTTTTACTTTTTAGATATTTTTTTTTAAAGATGCAAGAAGTGCAAAAAATATAGCTTAAAAAATAAAATAGTAAAAGACATACCTTTTGCCCTTTCCTACTCTTTTGTAAAATATTATATTTTTGAAGTGTACTGCATTTTTATAGCTTATTCTAAAAAAAATATACTATAATAAACTGAAAAAATGTTGGTAACTCTAGTGGTGAATGGTGATGGACTAACTAGTAGACTTGCACATAATAGTTCACGACCGGGAGTGCTCAGTTTAGTTCGCAGCTCCTTAGCGAACTAGGTAGCTCCCCTCTCGAATTCCACAAAGACACATCCTTCGCTTGCTTTACTACCACTATTGCATGTGCTCTTTTGTTTGTTATGGTAGTTGTGGTTGTCAGTGGTTGTCTTTTATTTGTTAATGGGATCAAAGCGTGTTATGTTTTGACATTCCTCGTTAAATTTCCGTTTTTTTACTTCCGCAATAATTAATGTTGAACATTTCTTTTCTTTTCTTTTTATATCTGTGTCTTCAGTGAAATGTATCCACAGGGAACTGTGTTTCCTTTGATGACATAGTAATAAATACCCTAAAACAAAAGTCGATCTTCGGAAAAGAATTGAATGATCTAACAAACTAAGAAGTGAGAGATCTGGAAACTAGTTCATGTAGTTTGCCTGTGGGCGCCCTCTTCTGAACTAGTTTGTTCATGAACTACACAAGACTAGTTCGATCCACCCGAAGGTGACCCATTTTTCAGAGTTTGAGAGCATTCTGTGGGGATCAAACATCTTATGCTGAGATGCATCAGCGAAGCTTGGTCTTAATTGTGCCTAAATAACTCTGGGAAATATTACATTTATTGAAATGTCTTCTTTTTTCCATAATAAAGCCCTATGTTTAAAAATGACCCAAACATTTTTACAGTGCTACAACATTGAACCAACACTGTTGACGAAGCTATTTTGTCGGTTATGCCCATTCAAGTATGAGATGGTTATCCCATACTGTGGTCACATTGGGCGATCCAGTACCTGCTCTTCATTGTATATAACTTTCTTCTATCCCCTGGTTCCACACATGCATCACTGTCATAGCGATGTGCCTTGTTCAGGCCACAATGTCACATTGCAGCAAACTCACTTCCCCTAGAACAAACATTCAGCCATGTTTGTATTAATTCACATGCTGATTTGTGCCCGTGGAGGTGAATGAGACTAATCGGCATTAACTTGCATGTTTCCACTTCGTTTGATGGCTCTGCACTGACTGAGCATGGTACAATATTGATCTATCAAGTTACACAAATGAGGATGCTGGTATTACATACATGCCATATCTCTGCAATCTTAATTATTTATTATTGTTCCTCTGTTACATTCGTTCTCTGATTTTTGAGTGATTTAGGCCATTCCTTCTAGATGTTACAATTTTCAGAAAAGTAGTGTAGATTGAATTGACAGTGTGCCTTATATTTTGATATTATTTAGATTAATTGTGGAGACTTGCTGCTTACCTGAGGACTTAAAAAGTGTGGTAATAGTATTGGTCCATAAAAAGAGAGATAAATATGGCTGAAAATTACTGGCCTATTAGTTTAATATTAGTGATAGTTAAATGGATGAAGAGGTTGGTATGCGACCATGTCAGAAATGTCTGTGGGGCTAGTAACTGTTTCCAAAATGTCTACATGGCTTTGGGCAATCACTTACATGTGAACCTAAGGCCTCGTATCCACTTGAGCACGCTCAGGCGAATGAGCTGCTCAGTGAAGCGAGCGGCTCAAGTGTGGACGCCTGAGCGCGCTCGCAACGAACGACAGCGAGCACGCTCAGAGCGAGCCGATCGGTTGTCGGTATTTGGAATGTTCAAAGGCGAGCCAGTGTTTGTTCGGCGCTCAGTGTGGACGGTATTTGGCGGTTTCTACAATGAGCGCGAGCACGTGGGACAATGAAAGTTGCTTAATTCCAATTGATGCGTATGAATCAAGAGGGTGTTATGGGATAGCTCCAGAGTTATAATTGAACTAAAAAATAAGGTGCATGGCGTGAAATCAGCGAGATATTAAACTTTAGTATTGATGATGTAAAAAAAAAAAAAAAAAACAAGCCAGCTAGGGTCATTCAGGCGAAAACAATCAAAACAGAAGAGAACTTCTATAACGGGAAGTGGTAAGTCTTTTTTAATAGTATTTCTCACATCTGAACGGATTTTGATTGAATTTGGTGTTACGAAATTCAGATCCTAATTACCTAAAATCATATTGATTTTGTGCCAGGCAATATAATTGTTTTACCAATTTTATTAAAAACTTTAAATCAATACCATAATTAAAAAAAACAACATAAAAATAACCTTTAAATCTATATTTGTAAACACAAATTAAAAATAGGTACCAGACTTCATATAATTTAGGAGTGATTCAATAGTGCCATCAGACTACCTGTACTAAACTGATGATGCTTTGTTTATATACTTTGAACATATCTGCAGGCTTCTGTAGGGACTTCCTGAGGATAAGAATCTTAAAGTTATTATAAATTTTATCTTCTGGTGGGATTGCCTCACGCATAGGCGTATCGTGCATTTTAATATGAGGTCCAACTAATGACAGCAAATGTTCGAAATCGATCTCATAAAGTTTTGAAATAGCTCATTGTCATCTTGTAAAGTAAATTCGCGAATTAAATTATTAAGATAATTTCTTCGCAGACGATGACTTTCTCTAATCCATCAACTTGGTAATTTTCTTCTCTGTTTTGACATCGTATGGTTAATAATAAAGGCCGCAGCTACGCGTGACGACACGTCAATAGCCGAGCGTTTTCTGAGAACTGGCACCAGGCTCGTTCGACCAAAATTTCTTTTTCCTTGAGCATGCTCGAACGAGCGCGCTCAAATGAATGAGCGGCTCATTCACCTGAGTGTGCTCAAGTGGATACGAGGCCTAAGTTAGTGGGCTATATGCTAGTTACGTGACATGAAATGGACAAGGGAGGCAATGTTGATAGAATAGAAATAAATGTTGGGTAATGTTTCAGGACCATTGCTATTCATTATTTTTATAAATTCATGCAGTAATGGTTTATATTAAAAAGCTAGTTTGTTAACAGATTACATAATGATATGTGGTTGGATCAAAATGGAAGATTTTTTTTTTTTTTTAACTGCTTTACGTCTCTCAACAGCGAGGTCTTTAGAGACGGGAAAGGATGGGGGGCAGGGATGGGGGCAAGGAATGGGAAGGAATTCGGCCATAGCCTTTTGAAGGAAGCATCCCCGCATTTGCCTGGAGTGATTTGGGAAACCATGGAAAACCCAAATCTGGATGCCCGGACGGGGATTCAAACCGCCGTCCTCCCGAATGCGAGGCGAGAACGCTAACCGTTACACCGCCACGCTCGGTAAAATGGAAGAGAACTGTGAACAACTGCAGGGTGGGAAAGCCAACATGGAGTGAAGATAAATGTTAAAAAAAGGTCAAATTATTAGGTACAAAGTGGTCAACATGGAGTAAAGGAATCATCTTATTAGGTTCATAGATAAAAAATCAGTTGTTGTTTGTGATTATGGGGTGGGGAAGGAATTGTTAATTGGCATAACTGGGCATAATATTTGATAGTAAACTCATTTGGACAGGTGATAGCAAGAGGTTTCAGAAAGGTATCGTAGTATGGGACTCACGATTTGAGTATCATTACCAGAGTCGGAGGCAGCTCGATTTGTGGAAACACATTCTTTAACTGACATGGTAAATGACCTGGATTGGAAGACCCTGGAAGACAGGAGGAGGTTGAAGACAGTGCTCAGAGTGTACCAGGTGTATATTGGTGGCAAAAGCTTAAAAATATATTGGCAGTAGGATTAGTAGTGCATGGATGGGAAAAGAAGATAAATACCACAAGTTGATATAAGGGAGTGGCAAGTTTTTTTGGTAAGTAACTAAGGGAGAGAGTCACGGAATGGAATAAATAACAAAGAGAAGTATCCAATTTCCTAATAACTGTGAAAGAATTTAAAATTAAAATTCATAAAGAGCAAAAGTAGATGGGTTGTCAAAACGCATTCAAAAAATTTAAGGAAAATAAAGCTACACTGGGATAATATAAAATTAAATTAATTGTCATGTACTGTTATAGTATGATTATTATTTCCACTGACCTATGCTACATGGAGTTAGTTATTACTCCACGATATCTTACATGGGAAATTTATCTGAAATGGTAGTCTTTTGCCTTCTGTAGTGTAGAATTGTATTTTGTGTGGATTACTTTGTTGTTATTCAGTGTAATAAGTTGTTTGTTTTGTGAAATATGAAGGGAGGGCGAGGAGGAAACCCAGTGCCATTACATTCAGACCTACTCTTCCGAAAGATACTAGTTGTGGCTGCCAAGCTCTAGGTTCCCATCTGACAGTGAATTACCATCAAAAGTGTCATATACACTCAGTCCATAAGCACTAAAGTCCTGGATTAAATCCCTAATCTCTCCACAGTGCATAAGCAGCGAGGACCAATAAAATGTCAAAAATGACTATGAACCAGTAACTTATTTGGGCCAAATTTTTTACCTGTGTATATATTATTAATCAGCCATATCAATTGTAATTGGTATGAACTGTTGTTCCCTAATACCTACGCCTACAATGCTGCCCTCGTAAAAATGGCCATAAACTTAATATACAAAAGTATTCTGCAGACTGGAAATGAATTTATTATAGTAACAATGCATATATCCTGAAAGTACAAAATGTTTGCTTGGTCATTGAAACATTCATTGGTTTTGGAAGTGGTTTATAGACTTATTGATTATACTCTCTATTTGACTTATACAAGTACCATACCCATTTTATGTAAACAATTTTTACAAACTTATTGTTTTGATAAACTTTAGTTCATTTAGAATATTCTCCCTGTGGACCACCTATCCTGTCTTCACAGACCAAAGGTTGAGAAACACTGGTATAGACTATATTGCGCATTTGAGACTATGGAATGTTTTTAACGATCTCTGTGCGACCTTTGGGTTAAACAATGATACTGGTAATGTGTCAATAATTTTTTTTAGAAAAAAGGGTGTGGGGGATATTTGTCAGGATTATTTATAAAAGTAATAGCAAAATCCTTTTGCCGCTAGGCTATCTTTTTATAGTTGTTCATGTCCTATTATGACTTCTATTATGTGAGTTGTATTCAGGCAGGTAAAATTTTCTTACTATTTCTGTTATTTAGCACCTGATTTTTATACTGGTATAAAATTGCAACAATAAATTTCATATCTCATAAAAATTTACAGTTGTCAGTATTTTTAGCATGTGTGACTAATCACAGGCAAGTGGCTGTCTACCACAACTGGTCTAGCTGACAACTGACATGACATTAGACTTGTCTAACCTTTACAGAATGCTGAGAGTGACCTGTGCATATAAAATAGCAAGAATCTTCTATACTTTCTGAAGTACACTCTGAAATTGTGAATGGCTTCATTACCTTTGGCTCTTATTCTGGTCAGTTATACTTTTGATTCTTAGCATGATGCTGTTGTACTTTCTGTATGTAGATAATGATTTGGATATAGTTTTGAACAGTATGAGGACTAAGTAATGTAAATATTTTACTTTAGCAACATTTTTCTATTTCTTTACATATCATGCAAATATGCATGCTAAATGAATTACAAACAGAATTTTATGAAATCTTGTATATTTAGGATGAACCTGGTGAAGTTTATTAATTCAGAAAGCTTTTATTAATTGGTCTCCACTACAAATTTAGTCATTTCCGTCATTAATACATTTATGCTTTGGTGGCAATTTCCCTACACACCTACTTACTTATTATGTGTATTTTTATTTTAGATTATTTTGTAGATCAAGCTAAATTGTTCAGAACCTTCTTCCATAACTTACTTAAATCCCTGAATCTTTTACCTACAAATGAGAACTTCCCCATTACATTTTGTCTGAAATCAAGTTGTAATATACTGACATGTCCCTCTCTTCCCTTCACATATTACTTCATGCAGTAATCATAACCCACCACACCTTCAAATGTGTCCCTTCTTACAGTTACTGTTAACTGAGCTCCTTTTTTGTATCAGTTTCTGACCTTGTTTGAGTGTTTATTTCCACAGAAAATCATAGCTACCCTTCTCAGCACCCCCTTATTTGATATGAATTACAGAGGTCCCATATCATCCCATCCATATTCAAGCAATTGCCTTACAATTCCCTTATATGGTATCTCATATCCCTCTGTAATAGAAGCAAGATTAATTCCTCATTTCATTAAGTCTATGGTTCTTTGTTCAGTGCATTATTTTAGAACATACTTTTAGAAAATGGGGAATATGCATGAAATTCAAATTTACGTCTAGTATTTTTATTTGGAAACTTTATTGTTGTAGAATTACCGCTACAACGTTTTTCCTGTTTATTCGATTTTTATTTATTGATTTTAATTAATCAAAAGTGTTAAAAATACAAAGGAAATGTAACTTCACATAACGCAACGCTATTGGTCGAACGAATCGTGATGATCAAGTACACGATCATATTGTAAACAAAGGCGTAGTTGTTTTAATAGCTTTGCGAATGGGTTGAAGTTTATCTTGACATATCAGCATAATTGGTGAGATGATATATTCTTGCTACAATACGCATATAACAAATAATGACTGAAAGCTGTTTTCTGAGAGCACAGTCAGATAATCTTCCAAAAATTGATTTATTGATGATAATATATTTTGCATCAAATCCGAATTTTACGGCCGCTGAGTTCAGAGGAGTGAAAGCTGCAAGGTAATGAAGTTATCAATATTTGAATTATTAATTTTTTACCTTTTTAATAAGTTAGATTGAAAAGAAAATTAACAGTAACTATAATTTACAGTGTTAATTTCCACGAAAGATTAAAATTGTCTTTGGATTTTACACCTCGCAGAAAATGGCATCACCATAATAAGGTTGTGGTAGGGCTGAAATGCTGACAGCACGAGAAAAATCGAAACTGAGAAATAAAGTTTATCGAAATATAGCTTAGTTCTCGAGATATCAACTGTCAAAAATTGGTGGTTTAAGCGTAATGCCAGGTCCCAAAAAGGAAATGTGCTATCGGTCTGAAATTTACTACACGTTTCAGAACAAAAATTATCTCGTAAAATGTATGTAAATGATAGACCACTTAGTGTAGAAATAATTTGACACTGAATTTATCATTACAGCAATGGCTTATCTTTTCATACCAGGTTTGTTGTGTAGCTCAGACATCAAAATCGGCCAGAAATTTTGTTAGAACGTTTCTTGGCACAGATCACAAAATAGGATATAAGCAAATCAAGGAACACAGATTTGTAGAAATAATCTAAGTTACTATCTTACAAACAGCTTCAGTGACGTTACATGCCACAACCAACAATTGAACATTGCTGCGATTGTAACAAACATTGTTCATCTGAGAAATACAATTGCCAATGTAACCTAACAAAACTTAAATAACTGGCTTTCTTTTCTTATGAATTGAAGGAAAAAAAAAAAAAAAAAAACATGTGTGCCATTGCTATGAAGGTATAATTTTAGAGCTTGGTCCAGAATGTATTTTTACGTGAACACAGAGAGTAGTTGGTGAATAGAAACATCGTCCCGTAACAATCCATTTCGCCATAAGAAGTTGGCAGAAACAAAGATATTAACATCTTACCTCAGTATCTTTGCCATACCTAACCGATACGATCAACAAATATGAATTGGCGAAAATTTTCATTTGGTGCAGGGCGTGTTTCAACCTAACCAACTCACGTTTGAGACATTATATCTTGAGAACCAAGCAACATTCAAAAAAAAAAAAAAAAAAAAAGTATTCTAATTATTTGAATCACTTTAGATTTTTCTCATTGAGTTACATCAAATTGTGGTTCCACGGTTATCATAGAAACCCATAGAATGAACTAGAGTTAGTTAATAACTTTATGATTTACTTACATATTTACCTTTCGTATTTTTTTGTGATGGATCTAGACGGGAATCTTCAGCAGTTGGATATGTACAAGTGAAATGAAAGAAAGACCTATGTATGGTGAAGACTCGAAAAGTGTTTTACTAAATGTTTGACTGAGCTTTAAATGTTCGTAAGTTACTTGCTTTGGATTATGTTTCAATAAGAAATTATTTGAAGAATATACCAAAGAAACTTTTGTAGAACAGGTAACAAATTATTATGTTACATTTCTTAAAATATAGAAATTCTAAGTACTTACCTTAAAACGACCTTCACAATAATATAAACAACTAGTAGAAGATATTTTCTCTTCTCAAAGCCATACACCACTTTTATCTTATATACACTTTATGAGGTACATTTCTTATAGTATTTTTGCACATACGTATGATACAGTACCTATAACATGGTTTTCGACCTCCTTCCATATCGACATTAGTTAGAAAACATAAAACTTTTGAGATGAAATACTCCATGCTATACAGTACGTCAACGTAATCGTGTACTTACACGTCACAGTGCAGCATGCCAAGATGGCAGCGTTTAAATCGACGGAACTGGATTTTAGTTTTAAAATATTTATTTAGATGTTAAATCTTAATATTTTCATCAATGTTATATATTTTTACGGTTATGTAAGCATGCAAATAATTGATTAAAAAAGTTAAAAAAAAATCATGCAGATACCCTGTTATTAACCAGTACATATTATTATATGTGAAAAACCAAAAAGGCGAAGGCAGTATAATGGTTAGTACAAAAGTATGTTTAACACATACTGGATGAACATTTGATAATTCTTCGTCACAGATCTTTGTATCATATGTCTATACTATCTACAGTGTGAAGCATTGTATTTACAAATTGATGCAGGAAATCATAATATGATTATTAATATTTTTCCTGTTTTGGCCTCAATTTAGGTTTGTCATTTCTGCAATGAGCTTTTATTTTTCTTCTCCAAGTTTGTATTACCAAATAAATGCATTTGCATTGCTGCTTCTTGCTCATCAGTAAAGTCTTCTTTTTTGTAATTATTACAATCCAATCAGTTGGTACTTTTTCTTGTATATTGATTCAATGATTTAAATTTCTACACTAATATTGGATGGGTGTCATTTAGTTTCAGTATAGTATGTTTGTAGCTTTATTTCAAATTGATAGAATTTTAGTTTTGGCTTTCCTATTGTTAGATTGTAATACGTTTCTATCAATAATGTTTTGGAGTCGAGTGCTGAGTATGTCGTGAATGCAGCGCCAATTGCGTGTAAATATTTCCATGAGCACTAGAGCTCAAGCCAGTTGTTGTCCAGTTGTTGTAGTTGTTGTCCAGTTGCTTACTCACTCAGAAGAAGAATGAAGTGTATGCTTTGTATGTGGAACAAACTGTACTAATTTTCGTCTGTACTTGAATAAACCATTAACTTAACCATGGAGCAGAGCATGGTTAGCCAAAAAGAAAACAGTGCTGTTGATTATTCTAGAAAGTTTTATTTTTAAAGTGAACATGGTGGACATTAATATACCAGTGTTCGATGGTGAGTTTTATGGCAACTGGAAAAAAATGAATTATAATGTATCTGAAGATGAAGAAATGGTATACAGCGGCTACACGAGAGAAACTTGGGATGAAGAAAATCTGAAGGTGATAAATTACATTTATGGTGCAATTACAAATAAGCAACTGGAATTTGTCAGTGATAAGCAATCTGAGTTTGCTGTAATGACAAAATTTTACGAATTGTACTCCTAGGAATTGATGGCACTACTAATTATTTATAGAAACAAATTGGACAAATTGAGGTTAAAAGATTACAGTGATACAACAATATTTTTGTGACTTTGAAAAGACAGTGAATGAGTTGAAAACAGTGGGTGCAAAAGTGACTGAAAAGGGGAAGTTAAATTACATATTAAGAACTTTGCCAGATTAATTGAGTTACATCAGTGATTTGGTTGATGTTTTGAAAGAAGATGATCAAACTATTGAATTTGTTAAAAGTAAAATTAGATTCATGGGAGTTGAAAGACAAACACAAAAGTGAAGGTGTAAAATCGAACACATTCCATAGTGAGAGGAAATCTGGTATAAGCCAACAGGAAAAATTGTGTTTTGGTTGCAGAAGACGAGGACATTTCAAGAGAGACTGTCATCAGAGTGTAATGAATGTCAGAGGCACATGGAAACGCAGCAGGCAGTATCGAGGAAATTCCTACCATCTTGGAGGTCACAACAACGGACAATGGGGCAGATGTAAGCAGCACAGATCAAGATATATCTGTCATCATGGAGGTCATAACAACTGACAGTGGTGCGGAAGTAAGCAGCATGGATCAAGAAACTGTCAGTATCAGTGTGGTCAAGTTTACCAGCAGAGTGAATATGGTAAAATCAGTTTTCTGCCAAAGGTTAGGACCATGATGGCATAAAATGAAAACAATGCAGGTAACGAAGAACAAATAAAAATGGATTGGTTATTGGATTGTGGTTGTACAGATCATCTTGTAAATAATGAAGAGTGTTTTTCCAAGTGCATAACTTTAAAACAATCTGTTGAGGTAAAAATTGTAGACAGTAAAATTTTGAAAGCCACCAAAGTAGGAAATATAATTAGTTGTGTGAGTGGAGACTTTCCCAGCATATTGATGCAACAAAATCTTCGGTGTCCCACTGGATGGTGGTGTAAAAACACGATGTTACGACAGCCGATTCTGCTGTCTTCATCAGGTATCTGGCAGTTGTTCTCTGCTGACTGTCTCTGCCTCGACTGGCTTGGCCACCCATCGAACCTCCTTAATACCTTCAGCTGGAAGGCCCGCTCGCTCTGGTTAGTCAAGAGCATTGGCTTTATATACGGCCCGCTGCGGCCACCACTGGCGCCACTTGCCTGGATGTGCTGGCGGTCCGAGATGCTGTTGTGTCCACATCTGATTGGCCGTGACCGCTGGCTTAATCCACAGTCCGTTGCGGCGCCTGACTGGTGAGGATCTGCCACGCTCTCTTCGGAGATCACTAATGATAGGTTTCCAGGCTTCGCTTATGTTATTGTCATTAAGCCGGATCTACAATGCCTCGCTTATGACCGAGTCCCAGAAGGAAGAGGGCCTGGCCAGCACTGCCGTTTTATCGAACTCTATCCTGTGTTCTTTGTCGAAGGCATGCTCGGCTATCACAGACTTGTCCAGTTGCATCAGTCTCAGGTGTCGTTTGTGTTCGATAAGGCGCTCTTCGATCATTCTGATGGTCTGACCGATATACACTTTACCGCATTCACACGATATGGAATAAACACCAGGTATCCTCAAGCCTAAGTCATCTTTCACCGACCGTAGCATAACACGTATTCATGGAGGTCGGAAGATACTTTTAATTCCATAACACGCCAGGAGTCTTCCAATTTTTCCCGATGTGTTCCCTGCATATGGAAGAAAATCAAGAGTTTTTGGTAATTAATAGTGCAGTATGGTGATATATGAAGAAAGTTACTAAACAATCAGATGTCTTTCTATGTTAAAGTTTTGGTTCTGATTGTTGGACACAGAATATCCAACTCCTAGAAATATTAGCTGAGTTAGAGAAATCTTGATTCAACATTTTTAACAATATTGGATCATTAAGTTGCAGGCTGCTATGAACTGAGCTTCTTTATTTGGACACGTACATAAAAATATTAAGATAAGAAATATCTGAAATACCTAAAATGTGTATATGAATTTTATCTTCTACTATAAGAGCACACTCTGCTATATTGTTAAATGCCCACTGCTTCAGGAAACATTGGAACAGCATGGTACTTTGATTGAGGTATGGACTTGTGCTTATCTTCTTGAATTTGCACTTGATCCTGGAATGTTTTCTTGATATACACAACTGGAGGATCACTGGAGTCATGGTTACTCCTCTTCTAGGAAACATTTGTCATCATGGACTGAATTTACTCAGAAAGATTTAGCTGCACTAAAGGGTTCCATAAATCTGTAAGAGCAGACAAATAAATAATACAGTGGAGTGAAATGTACAGGAATTGGATTGTTGGTAGTTTTGCTGAAGCTTTGGTAGTGGGATTGTTTATTGGATCTCTGTCTCAATTTTAGTTTTCATTTAAGGAGGTTTCTTCTTCCAGCTGATTTGGATTACTATTGTGCAATGCTTTTTTAACATACATTTGTATATTTGCATGTTACTTGAATTTGATTGGAAACAAAAGGAACTGTATAACAAATTCATGCGAAGAAGTGTGTTACTTCGAAGCAACATTTTGAAACATCTGATTAGCAAATAAAAAAGGAAAATGGACACATTTGTCACTTACTGTAGATGATGCAGGTACACAAAAAATTATGTATGAGTCAAAGATTTATTAATCAACTGTGCCTTATATTTCGCTACATGTTTGAGTTTAATATTATACATGCACAAATTTTCATGACTTCTGTGCCTGACATTACCAGAGGTCATTAGTGTATCACATGTAAGCAGTCATTTTCATTTACTGTCTGTTAAAGACTTTTTAATATCCAATTGTATTAATGCATTGCTACTTAACCTATGTCACTTCATTACAGCTGAAGAGGATCATACAGGGTTTGTATTACAAATGCCTGGAAGAGTCCAAGGACAAAGTGAACAAATGCATCCATCTCCTAGTCCTTTGATGCAGTCTACAATAAATGAACCATCTAATATCTCAGAGTCTGAGTAAGTAAACAGCCTTATGCGAATTATGTTATCCATAGGAATCGTTTTATTTGCCTCCAGAACTTTGACATCTGCTCTTATGATATCGTAGCACTATTAATTAAATGTTTGTATTCTGTTGTTCAGTTTGCACATTCTGATTTCACAGCTTTCTAGTGTTCAGATTTAGAACTTTTGTATTATACATCATCTTGATTTCACCACATTGTAGAATTCTCATTTCATCTTGTACTTTTTGCTCTATTTTTTTCTTTCTTTCTTTCACAATTTAATTTTAAATATATTCAAAACAGCTCAATTCTGAGGTTTGTGTTTGATATTTATTGTTTATAATAAATAATACCTTACTTTTAGGTGGATTGCATTAAACCAGTATTGCCTCATGTTGATACCTATATTATCTTTAATGTTAATTTTCAGATCAAGATC
Organism: Vandiemenella viatica; assembly: GCA_031002005.1. NCBI lineage: Eukaryota > Metazoa > Arthropoda > Insecta > Orthoptera > Morabidae > Vandiemenella > Vandiemenella viatica. The sequence goes on along the minus strand of JARYHS010013631.1, from coordinate 136,731,230 downwards.
ACCTGTGCTAATTCAAATGATGTCCATATGTTATAATGTTCCACTCAGTCAATATACATGCATTTAAATATTATTTAGTAATATATCTTCAGCCCTTCTTAGTATTATAATTAACTTCTGCATTGTTTAAACTCCTGATGACCTGCAGTCTATACTGTACACAAAAAGTAATGCATTCATTATACCTCTTCGTGAGGTATGATCCAAATGTAAATTTTTTGTTGGGGAAAAAAGAAGTTAATGTACCGATGTTGAAGTGTATATTAAATTTTTTACCTTCTTTCATCCATTTACCTGTTATTTTGAAACATCTCATCTTGTAAATTACCAATTTTTCCAACTATACAAATTTTTTCAACGATTTGTAGGGTGTGCATTAAAATATATTTTAATGAAATATTGCACCATTTTTCATGCTTTCATCTCTTCTGGGATAAAGAGATGAGGTAAGATTATTTTGATAAAATGACTTAAGTTACTCAGTGTTGAATTCTTGTCAGTTATATGCATCATTTATTATGAGAAGTTCTATGTTAAAAAAACATTTTGTATTGTGATCTTGCAAAATATCATTGACAATTTTAATAGCAGTAATATGATGAATTACTGTAAAATAAATAACGGTAAATTAGTTACACTAACAAAAACGGTATTAGTTTCTTCAAATTTCAATAATTGTATATTATACTATCATTTTCCCACTGCTTCACGTGCATGTTCTTTGGTATACGTAGAAATTGGTAGTCCTGTCATACTTTACCTTGGCGCCACAATCTGATGATGAATTCTTATGGAACTTGATGAAACAAATTGAAAGTAAAGAATAATTTTTTTTTGATATCTCGCTTGGTTCTCGATATATATTGCTGAAATATTACGTAGTTAGGCTGATATGCTACCTGGACCTAAAGGGAAATTGGAAGAGCCATAGGTTTATAATTTGCCATACCTGTTTTTCAGTACATACTTCTCTATAAAAATTATATATAAAAGCAAAAATCTATGTACCCTAGATGTGATGTGACAGAACGTTTACTATACAGAACAGAATTAATGGTACAGAACAACAACCATCTCCAATGACATTATTCATGAGATAGCGTATCTCTAAAACTAAATGTCTCGTATTCTTGTATAAGAATGCATCGTCAAATTAAAGGAACAAAGGAAATTTTTCTTCTGTTCTTGGTCACATTTTAACAATCACCAAACCTTTTTCAAACGATATGTCTAGAACTAAGCAAAATCTCGAAATGTCTTACCTTGTTAAAGCAGATATCGTGAACTTGTGCCACCACGGAAATTTTTCTTCTGGTACACATTTGAACCTAACCATACAATCTATGTGATACTATATTTCTAGAAACAAGCGTAGTCTCGAAATGTCTCATCGAGCTGTATAAAAATGCATCATCTAATTGTGGCGCCAGTGGAAATTTTTCTTTTGGTACAACTAGTGTAAAAATCAAGTGAGCTTTAACTATCAAAGAAAACTAATGTGTACCTTAAAACCCCAAAATATGCACTGATCATGTAAAATAACTCAAAATGTGGATATGGGTAACAATGAAAGGAAAGAAATGCCGCGAGACAATATTTACATAGTAAAGAAAGGGGGGAAAAACCAACACTCACCAAAGTTGAACTAAGGAGGGCAGCAGCAACAGAAAACAACACACAAACATAGAAAATACAATATTCCGGGTGAAAAACTCTTTTTTACCATAAATATTGTATTTTCTTTGTTTGTGTGTTGTTTTGTGTTGCTGCTGCCCTCCTCCCTTCAACTATGGTGAGTGTTGGGTGTTTTTTTCCCTTTCTTTTCCATGTAAATCAAAATATGTATAGATGCATACTTGTTATTAAGCAACGGATATTCTTTATTAAATACATCTGAGGAATTTGTTCACATGATTGCATCTTGAAAACTTGTCAGCAATTTTACATTCATTTCTACAGAGAGTAGAAACTATCATTGTCATGACCAGTTTAAATGGAAATGGAAGGTTTAACTGCTGGTTTCGTAAATTTTGTGTGGCACTCTGTCTAAGCTACATTTCATTTTGCTTTCGTGTACACGTTTTCTCAAAATGTATGACCTGAAAATAAGATAGGATAGGGAAAATAAACAGTTACCCGTCACTTACCACAGATGAAGGCAGGAGGGCGAGACACGTAAAAACACAGAAACACACGAATTGCACAATATTTCGACCTTAGTCTTACTCATGTAGGAGGCGAGACATATGGCAGGGGAAAAGATGTGGTCACATCATGTTTCATGTGGCGGGTTGGGATGTGACCACATCTTTTCCCCTGCCATATGTCTCGCCTCCTACATGAGTAAGACTAAGGTCGAAATATTGTGCAATTCGTGTGTTTCTGTGTTTTTACGTGTCTCGCCCTCCTGCCTTCATCTGTGGTAAGTGACCGGTAACTGTTTATTTTCCCTATCCTATCTTATTTTCAGTGCCTCGCGGCAGTTTCTTTGTTTCCTTTATCCAAATGTATGACCTGAGGAATGTGTGAAACAAATTTCAAATGAATAGCACAGTTCCTTCATACCTCTTTCTTATTTTACCAATTGCATGTAAGTAGTTCCAGTGGGTAAAGTTTCGATTGGGAAACAGTAAATCTTTTGTAAGAACGGAGACTTTCCCGGCGTATGCTTGAAATGAAGTCTTCACGGGTGTACCGCAGGAGAGGTTTTGAAAACACAATATTTCGACAACTAACTATGTTGTCTTCATCAGGTGTCGAGACATCTGCACTGGTCAGCTGACCATCGGATACTGAGACAGCCCAGGTGCCGTACCTCCTTATATAGGCCAACGGCTCTCTCCAACGCCTGCGCCCGGCAGCTGGCAGTGAGTGGGTGGGGCTACAGTTGTTCGTTGCAGGCCGAGGAAGTTAATATTGGGCCGTTTGTGGCAGTTGCTGAAAATGCGTGTCACGCTCTATGCATAGACCCCTAAGTGAATTTACAGTCACATGAGGTATGTTAATTTCTCCACATGGTGCCTCAAAGTTCAACATGCCTGCCAGGCATATACTCCCACATTGCTTCACGCTCATGGTTGCGCTACCAAGTAGTGTGGTCATGGTCTAAGTGATTTTCAATAACTGAGGGGGGGGGGGGAGAGGAGGGAGGTGGAGAGGAGCCTAGGGTTGCTATTTATAGAAAGCTTGTGGGAATGCTTTGTTTTCCTGTTTCCCACGAAAGCAGTCCCACGTTCTGTCAAATGCAGTCCTTCACGCTTGTGGATTTTGTCATCTGATTACCTAAATGTGCATAAATAAATTTCTATCTGCTCGAAATTTTTACAGTAGGTAGGTTGACTTATAAATGTTAAAATCAATCCTTACAAAAAAAAAAAAAAAAAAAAAAAAAAAAAAAAAAAAAAAAAAAAAAAAACTAACTTTAATGGTTTGGCCGGAAAAATGATTTTCTGAAATTCCCCAAAAAATGTTTATATCTTCCTCAGTTTTACAGCTACAAAGCTGAAATAACTTTTAATCTGCTTCTAATTTATTGCTCTTTCATTTGGTACTAAGATGACTGTGTTTACTGTTTTCTAACTGTTTGAATCAAAATTGTTATAATCTCAAAATTTATATCTTTTAAAATATCTAACTGACAGCTCTTAAACATGTTCTAAACGATTCTATGCACACTTTTTGATAAAATAATCTCCAACTGTTATGGCAACTCTTAAATGGTTTTATTATTATTTCACTAGATCAGAAAATTTTCTTCTATATTTAAATTCTCTCGTTACCACTACTGGAAGAAGCCATATTAATTAGCTTATCTCTAATTCTATATTTTGGATATCGGCCAAAATATTGCATGAATTCAAAAACCAATTCCTAGAAAAAATTCTCCTTAAATTTAAACTTAATATCTCCTTTGAATTAATTCTCTCCTAAGTTTGGCTAATTTTTTGTTTTCAACGTCAATTTCTAAATAATTCCAAATTTCGAAGTCTCATATCTCTTAAGGGAAAACCATTCACCTCGATAGCTATTGGCTGGAGAATGGCGTCACGCATCAGCCTTAGCTCGCAAAACAGTGACCAAAGATACCATCAGAAGAAATTCGTGGTTATGTCCACAATTTAATAACTAAGCAACTGCTACGAAATTAATTGCCATAATATGTTCATTAAGTTTGCTTTTCTTAGCCTTTTGTAGTTAAAAAAAAAATCAAGCTTTTTGTCTGAAAAAACATGAATCTGTTTTTCTGTCAAATGTTGCTAATTAAAGAAACTTTAAAAAAAAATTAAATTACTCATGGTCTCTGCTGTAACCATGAATGCCAATTGTCATTCCGGATTAAGATAAATTTCAATTTAATTAAAACCAAAGTCTATGCATTAGGATTATTTGCTTCTTAGGTATTTTCCTGATAACTTTATTTTATGGTCTTTCTTCATTTTCGCTGTATGTGAGTTATTAGGTTATTTTAAGCAGACATCAGACCAAATATTTCATTTCTTCAGAGTTATTCAATTGTTTAATAATATGAAATGTGTATTAAACTCTCTGGCCGTTACAGATACTATGACAAATGATTACATTATGAGTGTTTGCCCACTTTCAATCAAAAACAATGTGATGCTTTCGAAGCAAACAGGAATTTTTAAAATTTTGCAGAGTGAACTTTAAGGGTCAAATACAAGTCAAGTTTGTATTTAAGCAATTATACAATTGTGTTATGGTCCCTGTTCATGTTTAATACCTACCTCTATTATTAATTCTGCAAGCTGAAGAGATTTTATTCACCCTGAAACACAGGTCAAATTTATATTTGGTCAAATCAGGTCAACCAGTCATAATCTTTCATCCTAAAAACTGGAACTATTCTAGACCTGTGACAATACACAAAAAACGGTCATGGGCTTACACTAGTTATATATAAATATGTATCAACAGCTGTGTTGGCTTGGGAGATATGGTGGTTGTAAGTGATCTTCCTTGGGGATTTTCATATTTTGATCAGAAGTGTATGTACCCACATTTCACTTTGCAGCCACAGTTATTTAGCACATACCACTGGTGTTTATAAGTGGTACCTAACCTTGAGTCTCCCATCATGCACTAGGGTGACTGAATGTCAGAAGCTGTGCGGGTGCGGGAGATATGTTGGTTGGAAGTGGTTGACCTAGGGCATTGTGTGTCTCAGTATTTCACTTTGCAGCTGCAACAACCAAACACAGACAACTGTTGTTTGTGTGTTGTAGTAACCTCAAGTCTCCAATCATTCACTGTGGTGGCTGAATGTCAGTAGATGCGGGGGTGTGAGAGTTATGGTGGTTTAAAGTGGTCAACGTAGAGCTTTTTCATATTTTGACCAGATGCGTGTGTCCCTGTATTTCACTTATCAATCACACCTACCAACGCGGAACACTGGTGTTTGTGTGTGGTAGTAGCCTCGAGTCTGCCATCATGCACTGTGGTGGTTACATGTTGGAAGCTGTGGGGATGTAGGAGATATGGTGGTTAAAAGTGGTTGATCTAGAACATTTCCATATTTTGACCAGCTGTGTATATCCCTGAATTTCATTTTGCAGCCACAAATAGCCAGTCCAGACCACTGTTGTTTGTGTGTGGTAGTACCCTCGAGTCTCCCATCATGCACTATGGTGGTTGCAAGTCAATATTTGTGGGAGATATGGTTGTTGAATGTGGTCATTCTAGGGAATTATCATATTTTGACCAGACTTGTGTTCCTATATTTCACTTTTCAACCACAACTACCTTGTGCAGACCACGGGTTTTTGTGTGTGGTACCTAGCCTCAAGTATCCCATCATGCACTATAGTAGTTTCATGTTGGTAGCTGTGGGGAGTATAAAATCTGGTGGTTGAAAATGGTTGACCAAGAAGATTTTCTTATTTTGACCAGACTTATATGTCCCTATATTTCACTTTGAAGCCACAAGTTCCTAGGGCAGACCCCTGTTGTTTGTGTGTGGTTGTAGTTATATGGTGGTTGCATGTTGGTAGCTGTTGGGGTGGGGTGAATCTGGTTGACCTAGGGCTTTTTAATATTTCAATCAAAGTGTTCTAATCTGTGGAATCTTCTACAACATGATACATTTTCCACTTTTTGAACTATCAACAAATTTATATGCAACATATTTACTATGTGAATCAATTTTGAAGGGAATTTCATTCGTGGGTTGTTGATTTAAGGAATAACACAGGTTACATTTAATCCAGAAAATAATTAAGTTCTATGCAAAAACATAAAAACATTCAAAATTTCTGACAAGCACGAACTAAGTCATGGGCACCAACTTGTATTCTTCATAAAACCATATTTTGTTTTACTCTTTGCTATTAATAATTCCATGTTCAATTGTTTCAAGTATTCCCTACTGCCTTGCTGCCTCTTTTCTCTGTTGAGTTCTCCTTTTAGCAACCTTTTTAAGTTCCTTACCTGCCTACTATAGTATACAGTTCTGTACTTCTCTCTATTTTCTGTTTTGGAATAAATATTTCTTCACTCTTTTTTTATTACCTCCTTAAGCTCTTTCCATTCCACTCCACCTATGTATGTGCCTTTTTGTAATTTTACCTATTTTTCCCTTCAGTTTTTTCCCCCAGGTCTACATTTTCCTCTAATACTCCTCAGACCTCCATTGTGATCTCTTATTCCTTTAACAGGTTATCTTCAGGTTTTATTCGAAGGTTTGGTTCCTTTGTATGCTGCTCTACCACTTAAGCCTCCTTTCCTTACAAAGGTATTTAAAAAACTCTGTACCCTTCTATTTAAATATCCACAAAAATGACAGTTCTAAGTTCACCTCTGAATGCTGAATATGAATTTACCTGTAATTTTTTCCTAAGAGATTCATGATCTATTCTTTCATTGTGGTGGCAGACATATTTTCTAATTTCCCAAGAAGTCTATCCCTAGTAACTCATGGACATGATCTATGCACAGCAGTAAACTGTAGTAGTCTCTGCTAACTAATATGATTATCCATCTATCAGTTGCTCCTCTACTACCATGGTATACTCTGTAACCATTGGAGAAAAACTTATTGTCTAGTACTACTTTTTTTGAATTCCTTTAATTACTCATGGTTTGTCTCTCTCTTAATACTGGCTTTCTGATAACATCGACATTAACCATTGCCTTCCCATTTATGCCTCCCATCTGCTATTGTTTCAACAGCCTTTTCTATATCTATAGATTTAGTGATTTTTACTATCATGCTTCTGCATTCAGTATCCATTTGATTACCTATTTCTATCCTCTCACCAGCAGTTAGAACTAATGCCTTCCCCAAGCAACACCTTGGTCTCCATGTTTACCCACCTTACAGCGTGGCTCAACTGTTTCCAAGTATGGTGACTCAAAAGACTTGCGTGGGTTCCATCTTGTTATGCTGTGCTTCCATCACCACTTTCTTTTGTTTCTATCAGTACTGTTGCCCACAAAACATAACATGTATTTAGATCAAAGATATTTTTGCTTCTTCTTACAAGTAGTGGAGCTTGTTATCTACAATTATTCAAAATACATATTAAAATATTTACAAAATTTAAAATGATTTCTGGAAAATTATTATAAGTCCATATTAGTGGAATATGTCCTAAATATAGTCACACATTTACAATGCCAAAAGTGATTGGAACAAGATCTTGATTCTTAATTAAAATTTTCCTTGTACAGGGCAAAGTCTTTCATAACAAAACAGAGGTCAGTGTTGTAGTCCTGATTCCATTTAGCAGAATGAAGTGTACCCTTTTGTTTTACTCATACAGGTCTTCATCATCAGCCCGTTCTAACAAATTACGGCCATCTGTATTAGTTTTACTGTAGCCCCAGGCAGTGTGTTGGCTACTGATGTTGCCTAGAATTATTGTTGGATGTTGCAGGTGCTGGATTGATTCATTTGTAGTCAAAGGAATTTCAGTGTTTGAGATGTTATCTCTAGTGACATATATTACCATCTGTGTTTGTGACAACTATTTTAAGTTGCTGAATTTATATGGAAAGGACAGATAAAATACACCCAACACTCATCAAAGTTGAAGGGAAGCAGCAACACAAAACAACACTGTTAATTTGACAAATGGTTTTTACTCAAAATATTGTATTTTCTGTGTTTGTTGTTTAATGTTGCTGCTGCCCCCCTCCTTTCAACTTTGGTGATTGTTGGGTGTATTTTATCTGTCCTTTCCATATAAATATTGTCTTGTGGCAGTTCTTTCCTTTCATTGTTACCGATATTAAGTTGCTGAATGTTATATTTGACATAGTTTTACGATATTTTGCTAACAGGACAATATATCCTGGAAATTGACACTTTGATTGTAAGTGGTGTTGGTCTTCACAAGGGGTTTATTGCAGAAGAACATCTGATTTGCAATTCTCAGGTATCTTTAATAAGTGTTCAATTTTAGATGTTCTTACTTATTCCATATGAAGTTGCAAAATTTGAAGTGCATGTCAAAGACCTTATGTTGTGATAGTCACAGGCCAATGCTGAAGACCTATATGATGCTAAACAAAAGGGTACATTTCATTCTGCTAGATGGATGTGCCATTTGAAGTTGATAATATTATTCTGTAGCCTCTAATTGCTTGGTTATCCACAAGCGAAAGCTCTAGATCCAAGAACCAGTTATGATCTAGCTGCAGCTTTGCCACTTTGCCTAGGTGCACCATGAGGAGGTTAGTCTACTTTTGTGACTTTGGGAACCACCAGCAAACTATCCACCTCATTATCATGGAATGCTCTCTTAGGAGACTCACTGGAATGATCAAGTAGCTTCAAGAAAAAACTACAGAGGCATTTGAATGGGTGCAATCTCTCGACGTCAATCTGTTGAAATATCTATGTCTTATTCCATCTATTGTAATTCAGTATATTTACCATATTTGACTCCTTGTGCCATATGAAATAAATAAATGATTCATGTTAAAGAAACTATTACCTTTACAGTATCCATAGTTTATTTAGTTGGTTATAATTAAGTATTAAAATCTATTTCTGCGTTAGAAGAAATTCAAAAGTTTTGATCGGAATCAAAATTTCTATTTGGGTTTTAAAGAGAGGGTGCCATAAATACAAATTATTTGACAGTGGAATAATAATGGCTAATATTTACATTAGAATGATGAAAATCATTCCCAGTACTCAGTAACTTTTTAATTGCTGATGAATTAATGCATAACTTACTAATTTGTTGGGCATAATATCTGATTTTTTGATGATTTGAAAGGAGGAGGTTTTTTTTTATTTATTTAATTGGTCTAGTCGCATATGGGATAAAAGGGATGAAAGTTTCTGTATTAATAACGGGTGGTAATGACCTCGCTGTGAACATGCCCTAAAGTCACAACATAATTGAGGTTATATGCCAAAATATTGTAAAATTGTGTTGATCCAATTTTTTGTGTATTAACTGCAGCCATCCTGCCTTCATATTTGGTGAATGTTCCCTATCGTTTGTTACTTTCATTGCTAAAAGTTTTCCCTTTTCATTAGTACTGTTAATAATAAGTAATTGTATAGGTCTTTGGAAAAAAGAGGAAGTATATTTTTTTTGGTTGGAATATGGTATAAGCAAAATCCATTAAAATATTTCTATCTGAAGCTTTCTGATCATAAGATATGCTAAATTGCTTTGAATAAATAAACTTTTCTCATTATTTTCTTTCAGGAAAGATATGAGTGAAACACCAGTTTAATCATCAAGATAGAAGATTCTTTCTGTAATATACTTTTGACTGATGTGACTTCAGTACTACAGGGTTCATATTTTCCCAAGCTCAGTGCTATCTATTTATTATTTATTTAAGAGAAATTGTGTTATTTATTACAAAAAAAACAAACAAAAAAAAAACACTTAAATATACTGTTGCTATTTGCAGTTCAGTGCCATGTAAGAAAGACTGGGTTGGTCATTCAAGAATAATTGTGTAATGTAAGCTTTCAACAGCCATAATAAATAGTTTCCATGCTCCGCAGTTCACATTGGATCCTAGTATTAAATGTCGACAATTCGGCCAACCTCCTTCTGTCTCCTTCTATGGTGAAACTGTTTCATACACTCTGCTAAGCATAACTATCTCCCAATTTGGGTTGATTTTTTACTCCTGTGATACTTGCAGTATGAATTGTTTTCTTTACAATACGAATACACTATGATGCACTGCACTTAAGGATTGCAATCCCGCAGTGTTGCCAATCCCGCGGGATCCGTGCTGAATTGGTGCAAACAGTTTTTTAACACATATATTTAAAACATAGTTGCTTAAAACGTTAATAAATTAAACACTAATTAAATTAATAAATAAATTTTAATGTTAAATGATAAAAATTAACAGTTAACAATATTTTAATTGGCAAAATGACATTATAATTTTTTAGCATGCCTTCAGTACATTTCGAGGTTTTACATTTTTGTTTTTTAATCTAAACCCATTTTTAAATAAATAATAAAAAATGAAAAATATTCAGTGTTAGGTCATTATGTGTCTTACAATACATCACATAAGTTTAAAAACATGGTTTGTTTAGTGGCCAAGTTACCAGAGTTTTTTTAAAAAATTCTAAATACACGTTCCATAACACCGAGAGAAAGTATTCCATTTCACAAAGTGAAGTGAATATACTCTGTAAAGTGTAGACTTGGCTCAGAACAAGATCTCATAACTTTTTGTCACTGCACAAGCACGATACTTGGCCTTTACAAATTTTTTTTGTGGGATTCCTTTTATATCTCCTGATTCCTTGATTTATCTAACAGTTGATTCAATGTTATTAAAAGAAACTGCTCACCGACACTTAAACTGTCAAGTATTTCAGATTTACTTATGTGGCGTAGCGACGTTTTTAGAGTGGAAATTATTACTTTTTAGTAAGAAAGGAGACTTTCTCGGTGAATGATTGCGGTGAAGTTTTCATAGGTTGTATCTCCGGATTTCATTGTAAAAACACGAAATTTCACACGTGAGGGAGACGACGGAGGCAGCTGACAAAGTATGGTGTTCCTACAACACAATTCGTCGATACACCCGTGAAAATTTCATTATAACTTTTTTTACCTTTAGTCGAAATAATAACAAGGAGAAGAGGGATTAATCGAAAGCCTGAGCGGCACATGTATGCAGGTGGCTTTCGTCAAAGAAACGCATTGAGGCAGCGGCTAAAACAACAATTAGTCAAAGGATATACAATTTCCTTTTGATAGCTGTTAAATAAATAGGTACGCGATCATTAAAATTACGATAACATTAGTTTCATATCAACGAATAAACAAATTTTCAGCTGCAGATTAGGAAATTGTCACAATTACTTTATCTGCAAATACAGAAAATGGGAATAATGAAACCGTGAATAAAAAGCTGTAACCGTATAGTTCAGATAACGTGTGCGGCACTTAAAAAATAATTATATAGTTAGAAAATCGTACTAAATACGCACCATAACTTAAATTAGAGAAATGTGTACTCGAAACAAACGTAAGTTTTGATGAATACGTAAAAGTGTATTTATTTACTTATGAATGATGAAGGTTGACAAAAACAAACGCTTGTTCACACGCGTCAAATACCAACTGCAAGGGTACAGGCAGACAGTGCAAAACATCCGACAGAGACCGAGTGGGGCAGCGAATCACGCAGACTGACACGCGTTTCCACCGGATTTTTCGGATTGTGGATCCACTTAGTTTTGTGCAGGATCCACCAGACTGTCTAATGATGCGGGATCCCGCGGGATTGCGGGATCCCGCTTTGCTGGATTGCAATCCCTAACTGCACTGGTGTCCTCATCGTTGTTATCAGAGTGCTTAGCAATCTCTTAATGCCTCTTTCATCTGGCCAACTCGTCTGGGTTCTTTGAATTGTTGTGGTGGTTATGTCCTTGTAGCCTGTCTACATTGAGGTCAGTCTCTGCAATATAGACTAATCCACAGCTGCAAGAAATATCATAAACTCTCGATGTTTGCAGTGGGGTTTGCCTTTCTTTTACTTTCATCAAGGTGGTTCTGATCTTTCTATGTAATTTGCAGAGAAGTTTGACATTTCCTTTCTTAACAGCTTGCAATCCATATCTCTGACGTACAGGAAGACAGCCAGTTTGCATGTTGTGTTTTTGGTTTACTTGGAAGCTGTCATGTTTGTACTGATGTGATTGGGATCAGAGTCCTGTACTGATGTGACTGGGATCAGAGTCCAGCTGATATCAGAGTAGTTTTATCCATTAGTGCTGAACATATGATCTAGTATCTACAGTTTCATTGACAATATTGTGGGCTACACACAAAAGTTCTTGTGCGAAGTTTTGTAACTATACTTATGCACTAGAGGTGTGAGAGTGTGTGACCATGAAATTTTGACAATAGGACTGGAGGTACTACAGCGCACATTCAGGGCTAGTGGATACAATGATTAAAAAATCTGTTCGACTCTGAACACAGATACATCCACAAAGGCCATCAATACGATTGTGACATGCTCTAACAAAAGCACAAATACTTTGTACAGCATGGTTGTCTTTCCCTTCATCAGAAGCATTACAGGTTGGATTAGAAAGATGTTGAGTAAGGTTGATGTCAAACCAACCTACAGAGGGCATAGAAATATGGAAGTAAAAGACAGGCACCCACTACAAACTGTAGGAGTTAATGAGATTCCTTGTGGATGTGGCTTAGTCCATACTGGCTATGGAAACATCCACCACTACAAATCAAACAACACAGACAAGTCAGCTATTGCATGGTTTCTTCTACAATGAGATCTACTGTCAACTTTGAAGATCTGTGGTGCCTGACCACATGAAAGAGGCACTAATATAAATGAGGATTTGTTGCTGAAAGTTTTACAATTACTGTCATGCATGTTACTGATAGAACAACTCATACTGTGACCTCCACCAAACCATGTGATAATTGCTCTCTCCTTACTAGCCACAACAGTCAAATCTTCCAGATAGGGAATTATTATTGCTTAGTCAAAGATTCGAAACAAATCTGAGAAGGAGGCCAAAAAAGGTAAGCTACTTTAGTGCCATTTAATTCTAGGATGTGGTACTACATGGGGAGTATGAAAATTAATAATTGTGTAAGTGTTAAGCATTTCATATTAAATTAGAGATAATGAGGAATATTTGATTCTAAAATCATATATTTTCAGTTACTTTCATAAGGAATAACTTCCTGATTAATTTTGACTGATTAATTGTAAGTTGATTATGATTGATTTTTTTGTACATTTTGTCAGTTATTTTTCATTTACATAAATGAATTGTGTACAGTTGTTGAAACTTTTTATTTTTTATGTGTAATTTACTATATAAATTTATTTTAGAAGATATTTACATTTTTTTTTTTTTTTTTGTAAATAAATTTTTATACATGCATTCTGAAATATGTTTTGTAAATGTATTAAAATGGTTGCAAAACATTTTAAATTCTGTAATGTACTTCCTGTATACTTAATTTGTCTAAATTATTGGAGAGAATTTTATTTTATAGGTATGTGTTATCTTGCTGCAAGTAATAATTTTACTGGAATTTCAGTTTCTACATCAGTAGAAGTAGGAACAAATTCACAAAAAAGAGCAACGTGACTCTCTACCATTCTACAGCATTTTTATTGTAAAATTATGTGATTCTTAGTGTGTTCTGTAAATCTGTGATTCTCTTCTCAGTCAAACAAATTATTTTTCATGTTGTTTGACAAGAGAGAGAGAATAAAAGTTTCTCGGGAGTCCAGCCGGATGGTGTCATAAAAAGTTTTATGACAGCATCCGGCTGGACTCCCGAGAAACTTTTATTGAATCAATACGCCGGGAAAGTCTCCATTTACATATAAGAGAGAGAGAATATTATACAAAAGCAAAAAGCAAGGATTGTGAAGTGAAACATAAGAGGAAATCACAGGGGAGCGTGAGAAATAATGTATTGTTGAGGGAACTGGGAAATGCGCTTAAATTGTTCTGTTAGTACACGGATACTCAAATAATTAGAAACTATTACCACTTATCATCTTATTTACACTGTTTGACCATATATTTTCTTCTTTGGTCTTTAAATAGATTAATTACATGAGATTGAACTGACTGTAAAAATACAAAAAGATTACATTCTCATATTTGTTTCACAGAATCATTTATCATTTGACACCTGCATAACTGAAACAAACACACAAAATCATCATAATAATCTGTAATATTTTTCTGTTGGCTTTTTGGAAATCATCTTAAGCATACTATCAAATGTTATTGATTGGAATAGCTTTTCTACTCAATGCTCTACAGCATAGATGTCAAACTCAATTTTGCAGAGGGCCGTATATTAAATTTAGAATGTGTAGGCAGGCCTAGTGTTGCAAACTGAAAAAAAAAAAACATGAAAAAAAACTTAGCACCCGTGTTTTTTTTTCTAAATTATGTTTTTTTTTCAGAAAACAATAAATTTGATAAATTATAGTTTTATTTAAGGAACTTCCATTTTACAAGTGTGTTTTAAGTCTTACTGAATCATATAATGTCTTACATAATGATTCATAAATGTATCTATATAGGTAACATAATTTTATTCATCCTCTATGTCAGTACCACATTCACTAGTATCAGTACTAGCAACACTAGTTCAGTCGAAGTCGGAATTTTCTGTTTCTTCTTCTGTCTCCTCTAGATCCATAACTTCAGAAATAGTTAAATTTTCTTTTACTGGTTGTTTTTGTATTGTCCGCAAAAGATTTTGAGATTGCAATTTTAAATTGTGAGCAAAGTACACACTGTGCATAAAGACTGCGCTGATAGTTCTGTATTACGGTCTTTTAAGTTTGAATTAAAATCTGTTATCATTCAAAATAGGAGCTTTACTTCTTTTCAATCATTTGTTTATACCAACGGTTGCAAGGAAACGATTCATAATTAGGGACCGTGCACAAACTACGTGGCTCGGTCCAGAGGGAGGAGGGGTTAGCTGGAAGGCTACGCTGGGCTACGTGTGGGAGAGGGGGGGAGGTTCCAAGCCAGGCCACGTAACTTTCCTTTTGTAACATTTTTCACAGTAAAAATGAGGAACTGAACTCACAACAGCATGTGAGTATTTATTTCCCTCAGTTAATTATATCCGTATGTAATTTACAATAGTCTGACAAGAGAATACGGTACAAAATGTCTTCTGGAATCAAAACGGAAGAAAGCTACGTGCTACGTGAGCGGGGGGAGGAGGGGGGGGGGGGTAGGCAAAAGCCACGTAGGGCTACATGGGAGGAGAGGGGGTTCACATGAGGCCAAAATGGAGCTATGTGGTTTATGCACGCTCCCTTACTGACAATTTAATGAGTCAGTACCACTATACTCTGAGAGTTAACAAGTATATGAACATAAGGAAAGCGCAATAAGTAATAAAAAGAGGCAAAAAACCGTGGATAAATTTTAAATTCCTAATTTTTTACAAAGATCTGTAGGTAATTTTGTAGGGCTGGAAGCACTATTTCAAATAGCAAGTATCAATCCAAACAATGGGGAATGGGGATTCCTTCTGGTGCAACCTACTCTCTTCGGGAAATCCCCGTTCACAAAGAAAATTTCAGTCAATTTTGCCAATATTTTCGTAATTTTTTTTCCTATTGAACCAGAAAAATATAGTAGATTTTAACTAAGATAAGTACTTAGAATAAACTCTAAAACAGTCATTTTAAACGATAACTGCCTTACAAATTTGAGATTTAGTAGTTGTGAAAAAAAACGTGTTCCAGAAAAAAAAACATGTTTTTTTTCAAAGTTTTTTTTCATGTTTTTTTTTCAAGCCAGAAAAAAAAACATTTTTTTACAACACTAGGCAGGCCAGATTCAAATAATTCTGTAGAGGAATCGAGTGAAGTCTAAAAGCTCTAAAAAAACATGATTCTTCTTTCTGTATCACATTACGATCACGGGCCATATTGATAGGGCCCAAGGGCCGGATGCGGCCCGCGGGCCTTATCTTTGACATCACTGCTTTACAGTCATCTTCAGATGCCTAGAGAATGATAATGGTTGACATACAACCAGCAACATTTAGCAGTATACTGAAGAAGGTTTAATAAAAATGATATACCAACAAAGTTTCTATTCTATATTACTAAGTTCTTTAGACTGCTACATAAAGTCCAAAAAGTCATCTTGTTTATAGTTTATTTTAATCACTCTGCTTCACAAATTTATATCATTCATAATTAATTATTTTTTCAAAAATAAATGTTATCACGCTAAATGCAGAGCACCAAAATATAATTCCTTCACTAAGCATGAATTCATTTCTGTCGATAAATTCCATCATCTCACACATCCTTTTTTTTTTTTTTTTTTTTTAATGATAGTATTTGTTGTATTCTTTGGATATTTCAACAGATTTTAGGTGCAATTAATGATATTTCAAGGATTATATTTCCTTTTGTGTTTACTATAAAATAGTTAAGAATCTCATAAAATGTATTTGCAAAAGTTTGTTGCATCTATAGAAGAACTGAATTTTTATTTCATTTTTAATTATTATTTACATTTTTTTATTTTATTTTCAAGATGTAATATGGTACAAACGTGGTTGTGATTTTCCATTTTATTAAGTAATCTCTCCATCCATTTATACTTTCATGTTGAAAAATTATTTAAGAAACCACGTGCCAGTGATTTTGGATTCTGTAGATAAGATACCAGTTGATATTTTTATAATATGTGTGAATGTATCTTGTAAATATAATGTAGGAATTACAGTTTTTGAAGGAATACCATAAATTTTGTGAATGTATTGTATATTTTGTCAGAATCAGATGTATATATTTTACAGATTTATAAAGCTTTGAGCTAGCAATCTATAATGCCTTGAGGTTATTTGCTCTTTCTAGAAATTTTATATGTAATAACTTTTTCACATTTTCACAGTGAAATGAACATTTTTACATCTATGTATGATGTGTGTATTTCTGAACAACTCAAAATTCTTAGTCATGATTTTATATTTTTTATAATCTTTCACAATTCAGCATTTGTATTACTACTGTTAAATTCGCATTTGAAAATTGAATAGCGAAAGTCAGTCCAAACAATTGAAATTTTTATGGTACCGGTATGATGTCCCAAATTTTGTATGGGATATTTTATTCAAAGTAGTCGGAGAAATAATTATGTGTGTTATGAATTAGAGGGAAACCAATTTTGGAATTATTATTCAGGTGCATTAACTGAAAACTACACACATGAATGTTATTGTGCAATATTGATTGAGAGCTTATCTTTTTATGTCTTGGTCATATTAGTTACTGGGTTATTTTGTGTAAGATTTATGTGGTGGGTAGATCTATGACCTGTGCAATAATTATATATTTTTGATGAAATTTCAAATTTATCAGTTTAGTATCAAATTGTTATCCTTTTTAGAAGACGTCTAAAATAATATTCTATTTTTAAGAACGCAGACACCAGACTGTTTGATTTAAAATATGAAGACATCGGGTGGTGGTGAAGGCAGAGATGAATGAAGCCACTTCCTAACAAATTGTGTATCGAAAATTAAAAATATATTCAATATACATCTGTTCATTTGTCTGATTTCAGTTTTTTTACAATGTTATTGGCTCTAATGATATTTTTACTAAAACACTTCCATAGCTGGCAGTAAATATGAATAATAATCATTTAAAACAATGAAGTGCCTATTACATTTATAGTGATGCCTCTTGTGCCTGTATTTATTTCGCACAATATTATGAACTTTAAATGGCAATAATCATAAAAAATGTGTTCATTACAGTTATATTCAGCTCTCATTGTATTTTATTTGTGGTTGTTGTATTATATCTGTTTGCATAATTTATTTCAACCATAATATTCATTGATCTCAAGCATACATTCCATAAGCTTGATCACTGTACTTGTGTAATGATAATTTATTTATTCATGTAAATAAAAATGATGAAAATATGGTTTTTGTTCTATGTACTGGTTTCTGATCAGTAATGTTGTTAGACTTGCTGTTTGATGGGAGTTGTGCATACAGCATGCACTTAAACTGTAACTGTTAATGTTGCCTAATGGTTCTTTGGCTTGGTCGCCGATCACCTGTAGTAACCCCAGGAGATAAAGGTATAAATAATTTTCAAAACTGTATATTGTTCACAGTTCTGTACATTATATGGTACCGAAATTTAAGACATCGGACTCCTCTCCAAAATAATGATTGCAAGTTAAGCCAATGAAAGCAGCCAGCTTCTGATGGACCCCCCCCCCCCTAAATTTATCAAAGTTCTGTATCATCGAAAGTACCACCTCATTTCCATAAGACGTTAAAGTTCGGCTACTATGGAGGACTATTCTACATCACGATACTTCCACA
The DNA here is from genome assembly GCA_031002005.1 of Vandiemenella viatica. NCBI lineage: Eukaryota > Metazoa > Arthropoda > Insecta > Orthoptera > Morabidae > Vandiemenella > Vandiemenella viatica. The sequence continues at coordinate 136,712,874 of JARYHS010013631.1, read as the reverse complement.
TTCAGACTCTTCCTCCTTTTACTTGGCACAACCCCTCCACACATGTATGTCCTCTTCAAACACCGACTCCAACATGGCTGCTCAGGCATCTTTTATAGAGGATGGTTTCTCTTACGAAATTTTCCAGTGCCTTATGCCATCCTTATCCTTATTTTTTTCTCTGATCTTCCTGAAAATTTTATATATTATTGTTGCCAGTCTAAATGCCAAAATAAGTGCAGTCATTCATTAATAAAAAATTCATGACGTTATATAACATGAAATTTACTCAAAAAGTCTTCGAGGCTGTGTCCAAATTCTTTATTTAAAACATTCTACAGCGAACCCCTTAACATTTGATCTATAACATGGCTTGGTTATAACTTTATTTCATAGTAAAACCAACTCTTTTCTGTTATTGTGCATTAGTTGAGAAACTTTAGATATTGTTTATTTCAGAAAATACAGGTGCTACCAAACTGTAATGCCTGTCAAACTTTATAGAATTTAATTTTCTATCTGATGTTTATGTTGTTTAGTTGCTAACTGATCTCTTTTATATAGCTTTCTTTCATAATCTTATAATCTGTTACTGATGCTTTATGACATCATGCCGCCATTTTTTCGTTCAAATTTTAAATCTTCTTTTCCCCTTTTCAGCCAAAATATTACTTTAATCTTTACAAAACTTGCTCTACATGCACAGTAAAAATTCAACTTTGTCTCAGGATGTCTATTCAAATCATTGCTGCATGGTATACAAGCGAGCTGTGACACTTACCCCCACTGGTGGGTCCCTGCTAGCACCTACCCACTGTCAGCTGAGGTTTTAGGTTTCCAGTCGGCATCTAGGATCAAACACAAACAGAGACCTAGCTTACTTAGAATCAGGACATAGAAACTCCTTGGAATTATACTGAGAGTTGTGACTACTTGATTTATTACAGAAAACTATTGCATGGCATTATTACATCGATAGGTACATAAAATGTTGGTTTTCCTATACTGGAAATAGTGGATCATAGAATCTAAAATGATAACACCTGCTTTCTGAGCCAGCAGAAGGGAGGGTGATAGAAATTCCTAAAAATGGCCAATTTGATTTGTGATAGGTCTGGCCTATGTAAACTCACATTGCGAACTGGCTAGTGACGCTAGCCCCAAGAAGCGTCTCCGGCTCTATAAGTCGGGAATCCCCTTATCCCATTGGCTGAATATCTATGCTGTTCCTTCATGAACTTCACATGCTAAATGGATGTGTTCCTCATGGACAAGATGTGCAGGTTCACGTTCTCACAGTAAAACTGCAACTCAAGCGGCAGCCTTGGGCCCGAGAATCGGGTATAGAGGCATGTAGTGTCATGCCATTGCATTAGCTTGTAAGCAAACAGCCTTTCTTACCGCTAAAATATATAATACAAAATACTGCCTGTGACACCTGCCATGCTGCCCAAAGATTTTTCGACGTTCTCACAGTCAAAAAATCTTGTGTCACTACTAAAATGCAAAATTATCAAAGTTAAGACCTACAACATATATATAGAACTTGACGATCTACCAGATATAGTGCTAAATGTTTACTACACCCAAGACCTCTCTATACTCCAATAACATCTCTCAAGCTCTAATATCTTGTAATTACCCACCAAATTTAGTTTATAAACAACTTTCACGTGTCACATCACAACCTACGAACCAACCCCAACTGTCAGAAACCACACACAGTCTAGTTTTGGTAATTCAGTATTTTCCAGGCCTGAAATAAATTAACCAAGTCCTTTGACAAGGTTACGATTTCCTTCGGGCCTGCCCTGAAATTAGAATCCTCATTCCAGAAATCCTCTGTCACCTGCCTAGAACCTGCTTCAGTAGACCTCCAAACCTCAGCCAACTCCTAGGGCATAAATATAGGCCTCCCTGGCTTACAAGACAGCCGAAGGCTCCTTTCTGTGCAACAGATCCCAATGAAAACCGTGCAATATGCACCAAATCTCCACTACCTTCACCAACAGGGAAAAGCTTCCCAATCATAGGACTTACCACATGTGTATCTTCCCATCTAATATGTCAACTAACCAGCATCCAATGCCCAGCTCATACTATGGTCTGACCATAAATCCTCTGGCTATCAGAATGAATGGACACAGACCAACTGTATTTACTCAGAAAACCCCCCCCCCCCCACCCCATATCTCATCATACCACAACATATGATACTAATAATACCAATTCTTGCTTCACCATCATGCACTCAGAATCCTCTCAGACTAAAGCAGCATCTCTGAACTCAGAAGGTGGGAATTGGCGTACCAGCATCAATTGGGCTCCAGATAATCACCGGATCTTAATTTAAGATAACACTCAGTAATCTTCCTTCCACTCCAGCCGTTCGCCACACCCTTCATCTTCCCACAGAACCACTGTTTACCAAAGCTGTTCATTTAGTAATTGTAACATATTGTTTTGTATATATAGACTAGCTGACCCGGCAATGCTTCACTATTGCTGGACTTGAGTAGACACATAGATTAAATGAAAAAATATTTACATATAAATTTTAAACTGCTGTTTCATTCATATTCATTTGGAAAGGGTGAGAGGGGATGCGCTTTGGAAAACATATGGAGGCAGTATTTTTCTGTTTGTTTCAAAGTATAAGTGTACAAATTCTTATCTAAATCTGATAAAAAATGTGGTTTGCCTAAATTATTGGGTAAAAACGTAATGGGGTTGGAAAGGGGGAGAGGGGATGAATATTCGAAAACCATACGTAGGCAGTATTTTTCTGTTTGTTTTAAAGTATAAGTGTACACCCCAATTCTTATCTAAATCGGATAAAAAATGTGGTTTGCCTAAATTATGGGGTAAAACGTAATGGGGTTGGAAAGCGGGAGAGGGGATGAATATTCGGAAACCATACGTAGGCAGTATTTTTCTGTTTGTTTTAAAGTATAAATGTACAAATTCTTATCTAAATCGGATAAAAAATGTGGTTTGCCTAAATTATGGGGTAAAAACGTAATGGGGTTGGAAAGGGGGAGAGGGGATGAATATTCGGAAACCATATGTTGGCAGTATTTTTCTGTTTGTTTTAAAGTATAAATGTACAAATTCTTATCTAAATCGGATAAAAAATGTGGTATTGCCTAAATTATGGGGTGAAAAAATTATGGGAGTGGAAAGGGGGCGAGGGGATTAATATTCGGAAACCGTATGTAGTCAGTATTTTTATGTTTCTTTTAAAGTATAAGTGTACAAATTCATATCTAAATCGGATAAAAAATGTGGTTTTGCTTAAATTATGGGGTGTTATGGGGAATAGGGGGTGACTTTTTGGAATTTTTTTTTCACAGGAACCTTCGCAGGCGCACACTCAAAAACTCTCCAAAGTTTCATTGCAATCTGATAAATGGTATAGGAATGCATAGAAGACGAACAAACCCACAAACATTGATTTTTATATATAAGAAGATTATATATTTCATAGTGGTGGTCAAGGCTGGTATGGTCTCAAGGATCTCGTCTTATGCCAGATGGACTGAAACAATAAAACCTTGAGAAATCCCTCTGCTGCGATCTATCTTAGCAGCTCTGCCAGCAAACCCTACTCCCACATCCACGAAGGTGAAAGCTGCGTGGCCCCTGGGCAATGCACTCTTTCGAGTGTAGGCAACGGGAGAGGATGGAAGGCGAGCCCCCGGCGCCTTAAGACTGGGGCACTCTGGCAAAGGGAAGGAAACCCTGAAATATAGCCATGGTCCTCCAGGATGGTGGTTGTGCGAAGGGCTAGTAACCCTTCCACATAAAAACATATATTATTCATAAACCTGAAAGTAAGGAAAGGCGGATGGATCTTATGAGGACAACAAAGGCAATGTCAAAGGACAAACGATTTGGAATCAAAGATAATTTGAAAATAGGAATGTGGAATGTAAGAGGTATAAATAATAATGAATATGATCTGGACAGGGAGTAAATTAGAAAGGGGATCAATGTTGCTGTAATTAAAGAAACAAAAAAGAAGTTGAAGGGAACAGAAGAAATAGATAAATATACAATGACCTACAGTGGAGTGGCACGAGAGAAAAGAGCTGCAGCAGGAGTAAAAATATTAGTGGATAGGAAAGGGAAAAATAAAATTGTCAGTTACGCTATGAGAAGGATTTTGACTCTAAGATTGAAAGTAGAGAGAGGCAACCTAACCTTGATCACCGTATATGACCCAGAAGAAAACAAATGAGAAGAATCTGAACAATTTTATGAACAGCTTCAACTGGTGATAGACAAAATTAATAAAAGTGATTTCCTAATATTGGCTCACGATTTTAATGTTCGCGTAGGAATTCTAAAGGTAATGGGGAATAAAGGCGAATACACATTAAATGAAAATGGGAAACTACTGAGACAATTTGCATCCTTCAACCAGTTAAAGATTACAAATACATTCTTTACAAAAAAAGATATCCATAAATTTACATGGATGGCAAGAGGACAAAGGTCTATCCTTGACTATGTAATAGTTAGTAAAAAATTTGGTCCAGATGTAGTAGACACCAGTGTACAGTATTCGGATCACTATCTCGTTATATCAAAAATAAGAATACTTTCTAAATGGAGGAAAAGAATTAATAAAAACTTACAAAAAGATCAAGAAGTTTTTAAGACCTACCTTTTAAAAGATGGTGGAATAAGACATCTATATCAAAGCTGATTACAACAGCGCTTACTGGAAAATCCAACAAATAATGATATAAATAAAGAATGGGAAACTATAGCTTCATCAATACTGAAAGCAGCATATGAAGCCATTGGCAAGAAAAAGAAATTTAGAAGGAAAACTGGACTTAAAATGTGGAATGAAGAAAGTGCAGAAGCCATGAAACAAAAGCAAAAGTCTTATCTAAAAATGATACAGGATCAAACCCTAGAAAATGAATATAAAAGAAGAAGAAATATTGTTAAGACAATAACAGAGAAGTTGAAACAAGAGTCATTGGATAGACTAATCAGTTCAATGGAAGATGATGTCCATGGTAGACAAGAGATGGCTTATAACCTTTTGAAACATCTTAACAAAGATGAAAAGGAAAAAGCTAACATAAATGTAATTGAAGAAGAGGCATGGCTAAAGCACTACAAAAAATTATGGTACAGTAGTAATTATAAAGAGGAAGAAAAGAAAATAGGAATTGACCATGTGTATACTAAAGAAATTGATCTTAAAGACATAGAGGAGGTTGATGCAGCAATAAGATCATTGAAAAATAGAAAAGCTCCTGTATTAGATACAATTAATTTAGAATTGATTAAGTACGGGAGAATGATTTTGAAATTTAGATATTTACACTTAATTAATATGTTTTTGAAAAAGAGAATCATCCCAGAAGAATGGAGGAAGACAAAAGTTATTTCACTGTTTAAGAAAGGAGATAGGAATTCATGTGATAACTATCGAGGAATTAGTTTATTACAAAATATATGCAAAAATAATAAATAACCGGCTCAAAGTAATAGCAGATGCTCTCCTATTAGAAGAACTACATGGGTTTAGGAAAGGAAGATCCTGCTTAGATAATATATTTTGCCTTAAACAACTACTGGAAAAGAGAAGAGAATTTAATTTGAAGACTTTCAACACTTTTATAGATTATGAAAAGGCTTTCGATAAAGTAAATAGACAAAAGATATGGGAAATAATGCAAAGAAATGGATATCCTGAACATTTTATACAAGTTATTCAAGATTTGTATAGAAGGACACAAATTACATTAGATCTAGGAAAATAAACTTAAAGAAGAAATAGCGAACCAAGGAGTGTGGCAAGGTTGTAGCCTGTCTCCAACATTATTCAAAATATATATAGTTGACTTAGTTAAGAAATGGAAAGAAAATGTCCATCTTGGTATAAAAATAAGCAACAACACTTATATAAACACTATATTGTTTGCAGATGACCAATTTATCCTCCAGGAAAATGAAGATGGACTTCAAAAAGCAATTCATATACTATACATTATCAGCAAAGATTATAATCTGCAGTTGTCTTGTGCAAAAACGAAAGTTATGGCATGGCAAGGGAAATATCCTATCAGAGTTAAAATAGTGGTAGACAATCAGCCAATAGAACAAGTCTCCAGCTTTACTTATCTCTGATATGAATTATCTTTTAATGAGGGTAACGAGGTGAAGAAGAAACTTCACTGATTTCAGTATAAGTGTGGAACAATTCGACGAACACTGAAAGGTAAAGCACGAGAGGAGACACAACTCAAGTTTTATAAAACAATGGCAGTACCGACTCTGCTATATGGCAGTGAAACGTGGGTAAATAAAACACAATACAAAAACAAAATTCAAATCTGAAATGAAGTTTTTAAGGTCAGTAAAAGGATATTCTCTAAATGATAGGAAGAGGAATGAGGAAATAAGGGAACAACTGATAGAATACCCAAAAAAGGGATAACTGGAAGAATCACGTTCTACGGATGGGAAATGATAGATTTCCTAAACTTGCCCTCGAGTACCATCCCACAGACAGAAGGGACATTGGAAGACCTATGAAGAGATGGTCGGAAGAATGAGGTTGGAACACGCTTTCAGCCTATCCATGAAGAGGAAGTAAATTTGGTAGTTTTGCAGCATTACTCAACTTTATTCACTTTTTATTTACAACTTATTTTGGCCTGATACTATTTTTAAAGTCTTCCTTTATTTTATTAAAGTGCTTTACAAAAGTTTTTAGCTCCTGAAATATGTTTGCCAGATCAAGATTCTATTTACAAGTTGGCGGTAACTACGTAGTAGGATTACGATTTTCAACTTATTTATATCTTTTATTTATCGGTTGATGGCTATTTAAAACTTAAAGAATATTAATCTGCCTGTTATTTAGTGTCATTCAATATACTTTTAGAGCTCTGAAATTACTTGACTGGATTGAAACATATTATTGAAGTTAGCACATCGAAGATTTGTTTAAAAGTCATATTTAATGCTTTAAATCTATTTGAAACTGCGAGTTATTAGTGAATTTAATAAAAAATGGTGAAATTATTATTATAAAAATGCTTTACTGTGTCAAGATGTGTGGAATATTATTGATATGGTTGCTTAACCAAATCTGTTTACTTGCAATTTTCGATACTTATGGATTACACTCAATTCGGTAAGTTTACAATTACTATTTTACTAGAAACAGTTTATTTATTATTGTTATGTCCTGTTTATTTACTTTCCTAACTCTGAAGTGTTGTTGACTCAATTTTAGGCTGCGGTATCATGTATCAAATGTTGACCCAAATTTCGTCGGATTTTAACTAAATATTGCAAATAAGGAGTAAGGTAGCTTACAGCAGCTTCCCTTGTTACATTTAATTGATCTGCAAGTTGTTGTTGTGTTTGAGCACCATTCTCATCCAACAATGCTTGCAACTCGCTGTCTTTAAACTTCTTTAGAGGTCATCATTTCTCACATCAAAATCACCCCTTTTGAATTTCTAAACCACTCAAAACACTGCGATTTACCGAGAGCACGCTCACTGTAAGCTTCGACAAGCATTTGTTACGATTTCTTTAAATGGTAACAGAAAATCAATGATGTCCACAAATCATAGTTTGTAAGCTCAAAACTTGACATGTTAAATATTATTGAAAACTACCCCGTCATATGAAACTTGTATTGTTACGAGTTGAAAATTTCTCTCAGCTGTCGTAAAAAGAAAATGCCGATAATGACACAATCTGACAGTAACCGCATTAATAGCATTAATTGGCAAATTCCAGTTTCATATTTACACACCTGGTATGTGATCACAGCTATTTACATATTATTTGTGGTGCTCCATTATTAGAATGTTTGATTAAATGTTTTCAGTATTTGGTAAGAGTCATTCAAATTGCTGGTCAGTAAGATAAAAATGAGCAACATGAAAATAAAGAAATCAGGAAAAAGGAAGTGGCTTTAGGCAATATAAAAGACAAGGAAAGTGAAACTTACTCATTACTCACCAAATTTAAAGGCTGTGATGAGAGAAAAATATATGGAACACACAATATTTCAGTTTTACGCCTTATTCATTTTGTAGGGACTGTGTCATGTGGTTCGGGAGGTGTGCACACACTGCAGTTTAACACATGAATGAGTGGATTACTGATATGTTGGGAGAGTCTGAAAAGTTATATATAAATATATATATCACATGTGTTGATAGAATTAATAATGTAACAAAGGGTATGGAATGTTAAAATGAAAAATAAATAATAAACAAATATATAAGAATGAAGTTTTTCTCGGCATTGAGAATGTATGAAATGCTTTCGGGTGACTAGCCGAGTCAAGAATGCCTTGTCACACACACATTCTTGACTTGGTTGGTCACCCGAGAGCATTTCATACAATAAACAAATAAATTTTGAAGAAATTTGTAACTAGTTAAAAAGGTATTGCCAAACCACATCATACTTAGCGAATATTTACACTGCAACCGAGTTTTCACTCTGCCAAATAACCTACTGAACTCTGCCGATTGATTCTGCTGACTGAAGTGGTTACAATAGTCCAGACATAGGGCATTTTGGTGCTCACTCGATTGAAGTTAGTTCAAATGACACCGTGAGCTGAGTAACACCCTGCCATTTTGATGGTGTGCTTTGGTGTTCGGTTGATGGATTTGGAGAAGCAAATTTCCAGTCCTTTACCAAGTGTCGTTTTCCTGTAATCAATTGTCTTTTTTTCTCAACCTCACTTCCAGGTTCATCAGACGATCATGTCATTCTAAAACATTCATAAAATTTCATTTCATCATCCATCAGATGCTGCGACAAAATTAGAACCCCCCTTCCTTTTTATCGGAACAATGAAAGTACATTTGTGTTTTGAGATAGCAAAAATAAAGTATATTGTACAGAAAAAGAGCCCGTTTCTTTTATTAGGTTTGAATACATATTTTGCTTTATTTCTAAATTTGGTCTGATGTCTCAGATGGTTACAGTAAATGATTGGAATAAAGAAGTCCCCGGTTCAAATCCCGTCTCGGTTGCAATTTTTACAGGCCTTAAAATTGACCTTCATCTCTGGCAAAGTTTTGATTTGTTAATGCGGTCTGTATTTAAACCAAAATATAGAATGATCTCATTCTTTTCTAATCATAAATATCGAGTGAATCGAAAGAGTAATCTCAAACAAAACAATCATGTCATGTGTGAACTGACTGAAGTTGGAAAGTTCATTGTGATTGCGTTCAGAAACGTGAGAATCTTTCAATCCTGTATAGAATGCCAAAGACTTTATTAAGGTTTGTTAAGAAAGCGTTTGGATACTATTTTTGTAGGGAAGAGATCAATCATTGAGGTAATGATGCAAGTAAGGTAAAAAAAAACTTTTTTAAAATACTTTATTACTTTTGTAGATTACAAAGTATGCCTACTGAAAATAAAAAACAATATTCTATACTAGCTGTGACCCCCAGGATACAGTTCATTTGATTTATACGTTTACTGGCTGGTGCCCGTGATCTTGTTTGTGTTTGTAAAGAATTTTAATTGATACCTACTGACATGCCACCACCATTATGCATGATAGGAGACATCACTAATCTGTGCTGCTTAATTGTGTTTTAAAAGTGAAATAAAAGTACACACATGTATTTAGTCGAAATAACAAAATATCCTCAGTTGACCACTTTGAACCACCATATGCCGATATGCAACCACCACGTTGGGAGACTTGAGGTTTCTACTACCACACACAAACACCAGTGGTCTGTGCTAGATTGTTTTGGCTAGAAAGTGGAATATAGAGACAAACATGCCTTTTATCGAAATATGAAAATGCCCTTCGTCGACCAATTTCAACCATCATATCTTCACGCTCCCAAAGCTACCAACATTCAACTACATCACAACGGGAGACTTGAGGCTATTACTACACACAAACACCAGTGGACTGAGCTAGGTGATTTTGACTGCAGAGTGTACAAGGATACACATGTCTATTTTTAAATCAGGTTGACCACTTTCAGCCACCATATATAACACATCCGTAAAGCTACACACATGTAATTACAATAGTGCCTGATGGAAGACTCCATGCTACTACCACACACAAACACCAGTGGTTTAAGCTTGGTAGTTCTGGGTGCCAGGTGAAATATAGGGACACAAATGTCTATGGTTGAAATATGGAAGTGCTGCAGGTCAACCACTTTCAACCACCAAATCTCCCACACCGTCATACAAACACCAGTGGTCTGTGCTACGTGGTTATGGCAGCAAAGTGAACTATATCGACAGACACGTCTCTGGCAGATGAACAAAAATGTCTTAGACCAACCACTTTCAACCACCATATCTCCCATACACCAACATTTGGCCAATGTTGTGCACAGTCAGTGACTCCATGCTACTACCACGCACAAACGCAAGTGGTCTACGCTAGGTAGTTTTGGCTGAAAAGTGAAATATAGGGACACAAATGTCTTTGGTTGAACCAACACCACCATAGCTACCAATATCTAACCACCATAGTGCATGATGGGAGACTCGATGCTACTACCACATACAAATTTCAATGGTCTGCGCTATGTAGTTGTGGCAGCAAAAATAATTATAGGGACACACGTCTTTGGTCGAAATATGAAAATGGTCAACTACCATATCTCCCACACCCTTACAGCTACCATTATTCGGCCATCACTGTGCACGATGGGAAACTATATGCTACTACCACACACATACACCAGTGGTCTGCACTTGGTAGTGATGGCTCAAAAATGAAATATAGGGACACAAAAGTCTATTTAATTTTTAATTTAATTGTAATGGAGCACACGCTCTGGTGGCAATTTCCCTACATACCCAACTTCTCCCTATCCTGCACCCATGTACATTTGCCCTCTACAAATTTTAACTTTAAATTCTTTTAACGTTTTCGGCAAGTTATTCATCATTCCCCTTGGTAACTCATTCCAATCCCTGACACCCTCACCTAAAAAATAAAATCTTCCCACACTCTTGTGCCTGAAATAGAGTGCCAGTTTGTGGTCATGGTCATCATTTCCCTTCCATGAACTACTTTTCATACCTACTGCAATATCTTTACATGCCTCCTCGCCAGTCTACACCCTGTACACTCCCATCACCCTCCTCCTGTCTTGCAATGAATCCCATTCCAGCTCCTTTATCATATCTGTCACTGATTGCATTCTGCGATAATTTACAGAAACAAATCTAGCAGCCCTTCTTTGCACCTTCTCCAACTCCAGCATTTGATACTCAAAATGTGGGTCCCATACTACACTACCATATTCGACCAATCGTCTGACTGAAGTTTTGTAACCCAATTCCTTTACTTCTCTCGTGCATCCCCTCATCACTCTCTCCAACAAGTGCAGGAATTTGAAACCTTTTCCAACCACCTGTCCAATGTGTCCTGTTCAGTTAAGATTATTATCAAAAGTAATGCCAAGATATTTACATTTGAAGTCTTCAGCAAGCAGATTTCCTCTCCAGATCACTCTGCAACTGTTTACAGTCCTCTATCATTTTGATCCTTTTATACAGCATTATGTCATCTGCAAACAATCTAATTTCTGATAGTAAACAATCAACACAATTATTCATTAGTATAATGAATAGCAATGGTTCCAATACACTACCCTGCGGTACTCCCATTTTTAGTTCCATTTCCTTTGATACCGCATTTCCTACCCTAACTATCTGTTTTTTACCTTTTAAAAATTCTTCTACCCAGCAAATCACTTTCTCATCCACTCCAATAGTTCTTACCTTATTTACTACCATTTTGTGGCTTACTCTGTCAAACACCTTTGACAGATCTAGTGCTACACTATCAATTTGGCCTCCCTTGTCCATTTCATCTGAAATATCTTGCATATATCCCACCAACTGAGATTCACATGAATATCCTTTCCTGAACCCATGTTGCCTACTTGAAAATCACTTACGTTCCTAACATACATTTCTGATGTGGTTGCATATCAATGTTTTCATTAATATACTTACCACTGAAGTCAAACTGATTGGCCTGTAATTTTCGACTCTGTTTCTCACCCCTCCTTTATGTACCGGTACTACTATCGCACCTTTCCAGTCTTGTGGTAAGCAGCAAGTATCCAGACTCAATTTGAATAATATTTCAAGATAAGGTACAATGTCACATCTGACTATCTTTAAGATATCTGTAGTAATATTATCTGCACCAGCCCATTTATGTTTTTACAGCTTGCTTATTTCCTTCATGATTTCTTCAAGAAGAATTTCAAAATTTTTAGTATCTTCATTCCTAATCGTATTGTTAAGCTTGTTCTCCGAATCAGACCTTCCTGTTTTTGATTCATTGTCCATAATGCTCTCAGTAAACCAGTTTCTTAAAATCTCTGCCTTTTTCTAATTCTCAGTAATTACTTATCTATAAGTGTCTCTACACCCTCCTTTCCCCTCAGTTTCCTGATGGGGCCATAGAAATTTCTAGATGGATCAGTCAGTGGTTCTCCTGCACTGACAATACTCTTCACAAACCCAACTTTAGCCACTTTCTTTGCTGTTATTAAGTCCTTGTTTTGTTGTTTCAAATATTCCCTACTACCCTGCTGTCTCTTAACTCTGTTATGTTCTCTTCTTACAAACCTCTTTAACCTCCTCACTTCCCTATTATAGTACACAGGTTCTCTACTTCTCTTTATTTTCTGCTTTCGGATGAATTTTTCTTCCCCCTTTCTTATTATCTCCTTGAACTCTTTCCACCTTGACTCTACTGTACTTGTGCCTTCCTTCCATTTGCTAAAATGTTCTCTGAAATATCTCTTCAAATTTGAAACCTGTGCCTTTTTATAATAGTACCTATTTCCTCCTTCAATTTTGGCTGCTGGTTCACTGAATCCTCTAATATCCATCAGAACTGTGTCATGATCACTTATTCCTTCCGTTACTTGACACCCCACAAAGTTATCATCGGGCTTTATTAGGAATGTATCTAAAATATTTTGTCCCCTAGTGTTTTGCTCTACCACTTGTCTAAATCCTCCTTCCCTTATTAAGGTATTTGCAAATCTTTGTTCCCGTGTGTTATTAATGTTATTTCCTTCCCTGTTTACACCTGGTAAATTTAAATCCCCACCAATAATGATCATTCTATTCTCACCTCTGAAATCTGGGTATGAATTTAATTTCTCCCGAACAGCCTCATCTTCATCTGTTATTCTTCCACTGCGGTAAGTAGCCAACACCCTGATTTTTTCTTTATTATTACCCCAGAAATCTACTCAAGTAATTCATGGTCTTCATCTATGAACACCAGTGACCTGTGGTAGTTTTTGCTAACTAGTATGAAGACTCCTCCACCAATTGCTCCTCTATCTCTGCGGTACACTCTGTAACCATCAGGAAAAACCTCACTGTCTAGTAAGTCTTCTTTTAACCAACTCTCTACCCCAATTATTACTTGTGGTTTGTGTATCTGTATTCAGTTTGCAAATTCGATTAATTTGTTTATTATACTTCTACAGTTTACCATTAACACCCTTATTACCGGCTTTATATTTTCAGCATTTATCTGCTCTTTCCAAGTTTTACCCCAGCCAGTCATTGTTTCAGCACCTTCATATATTTCTTTAACATCTATGATCTTTCTCATCGTGGATCTGCAATCAGTATCACTTTGATCATCTATTTCCATCCCTTCACCAGCAGCCCCTAACCTAAAAAAGGCACAGTCCTGACCCCATCATCACTGGAAATGGGCTCCCTTACTGCTTTAGCTAACAACTCAGAAAATACTCCCTTCCCCCTTGTGTTTATGTGTAGGCCATGCCTAGTGAAACCCCACCTACCAATGGTGTTTACAGGCACAACCCCCAACACAGAACTAATGCCTTTCCCAAGTAGCACTTCCGTTTCCACATTTACACGCCTCACAGCATAGTTCAATTGTGGCCATGGCGTCTTAGGACCTGCATGAGCTCCACCCTGGTATGCTGTGCCTCCTTCAGCACCTTCCTCAGGTCACTCTCTATACTATAACTCACATTTCTATCAATACTATTCCCTGCCCCTCCCACTATCACTACTCAATCGTCCTTAGTGAAACTCCTACAAAGTGAACCTATATTCTCTATTACCTGACCTGATTTTGCACTAGGTTTGAAAAAACTTGTGACCTGGTAACCTGTACCTAACTGATCTTGCAGAAGAGGGCCTACACCTCTCCCGTGGCTACTACCTAGCAGCAGAACCTTTTTCTTACTATTCTTGCCTTGCACGCCCTTATTCCTAAAGGCCTTCTGCATCTTACCTACTCCTACATCTACATGAGGCTCTTCTCCTCCTGACTCTGGCAAGAGTTCAAACCTATTTTTCCCCACAATTACTGAAGTGTCTGGCTTCTTCATGCTGTTAACTATATTTCTCCTACGACCTGTTAGCTGCTCCCACCCATCCTTCTCAACCTCCTCCAACCCACTATCTCTACTTTCAGCCTCTAAAGCATGAGCCTCGACAAGCTCAGCCCCCACAGGCTGTGCCTGCGCAGTCTGAGCCTCCATAGGCTCAGCCTCTGCAGGGTGAACCTCCACAGGCTGAGCCCCCACAGGCTGAACCTCAACAGGCCATGCCTCCAGAGGCTGAGCCTCCACAGGACAAGCCTCAAGAACCTTGATCCTTTCATGCAACTCCCTGATCGTTTCGCCCATCTCCCACATCCTATCATCCCTAAGACAAAGTGAACAAAACCATGGGAGAGCCTCATTTATTTCCCCCGTTTCCTCTTCCCCACATGCCCAGTGAAACCACTTCTTACACCAACTACAACCCATCTCCTTCACAACGTACCTACGGCAGGCACCACAGTTTCCCAAATACTTCAAACACCTTCTAAACAAACCTTAAATTTATTTGATAAAGTAGTCTAATAAAGTTTATACTATATTTTTAACATTTCTTATTAAATATTATAGGCGCTATACTCAACTAAACTGTTGAATATATTAAACTGAAGCTTTATGAATAATAACTAGGTAACAAAACTCCTTAAGAACCAATGAACTTAAGCTTAAGAATTTCAAAATGAACTTATGATGAAGAGCTGATACTATTTAGTGCTAATATGGATAACTACTAATTAGTTACTTATGAAAGTTTTTATTTTTATAAGAGAAGGCTAGGAAGTTTCTATTTTAGTGTATTAGATGGCAATTAAACACAATTATATTTCACACAAAACTAGAACGTATGTTTTTGTTGTTGTAAACTCGATTGCGATATCGATAGTGGAAGTTAAAATTTCGATATTGTATTAACGTATTGTAAACAACTAGATACTATAAATGAATACTTATGTTTATTACTTATAATTCCTAGTTGTTTTATTACTATTCGAGAACTAATTAATTAACAAACTGTGTTTTTTAAATCAAAAAGAGTCTTAATATAGAACCATACAAAAACCTTAACAATCGAATTTTGAACTAGTGATTTTGATGGTACATAAGAAATTGAACACTGTAGAATAACTTAAACCACTATGTTTACCTATGCTATAGTATTAAAATTAATCAATCAAGCTTATGCTAAACTATCAAAATTATGCTAAATTTCATTAAGTGAAATGTGCAATAGCTAGCAAAGAGACCTTAGCAACAATGACGCGAATTTTAACAACTGTTATTTATGGAGTAATCTTAGATAATTATTCTCGCTAGCAATAATCGTAAGAGTTTTGATGATATTTAAAGTTTTTGAAGTAATTAAGTCTACAAAGACTTATCTGATGATGCAAAATCGCTGTTTTGTGAGCAGCTGTCAACACACACAGTCAAATGATAGCACAACCAATATATTTATATACATATACTATCTGTGTATATAAATCATCAATATATTCTGGTCTGCCACCAGTTGAAATCGAAAATTTATGAAGTGTGATATGAAAAAAAAAAGTTTTTGCAGATAATTTATGTAATTTACTGAATTATCAAAACACGTTATAAAATGCATTTATAGATGAGAATACA
>JARYHS010013631.1:136655939-136695870 GCA_031002005.1 Vandiemenella viatica | reverse complement strand
AATCTTATTTCATACCCAGTCCACACTTGGTAAATTTAAACCTTCATCAATAATGACCAATCAATGCTTGCCATTGAATGTGAATTTAATTTCTCCATAAGAGTATCATTTTCATCTTTCACTTTTGTAAGCAGCCAGGAATCTTATCTTATCTTTCATATCACCCCAAATATCTGCCGCCAGTAACTATGTCTCTGATCTGTGAACAGTAGCTAAACACTGTAAAAACTTCACCAGCTGTACCTCTATATGTGAGATAAACTCTATACTCTAAACTTCATTATCAGTATTTGGCTAGTAGGTCTGGAAAAGTGATGGTGCACAGTTCCTAATCACTAGATTTTGAATGAAAGTCAGGGGTTAAATTTCAAATCTCTCTGCAGAGCATATGGAAGTGCAGTTAATGACACTATTGATGGTAATTCATTCAGCAGTTGGAGACCTTCAGTTTGGCAGTCACAAAATTGTCTTTTGGAAGAGAAGATCTAAATTGACTGGGACCTAGTTTCACTGTCTCCCTTCCTTTATCTTCTACTAATTCACAACATGAACAACACTTACATTGGACATACACACATCACAGTAATCAAAATCAGCAACACATACACACAGTTCCATCACAGCAAAGGGAAAACTACCTCATTTAAATATCCCATGAAAGCTGTCTTGGAGAATTAACTTCTTCTAGGACAGTCACCAAGATTAATCGCTGGATAAAAGGAGATAATCCGTTATCTATCAATATTTCTCTTACTCATGGTAAATTAAGACTTAGCAGTTAAAAAGTTTATACCATCAAAAAATATTCTTTGTCACTGTCCTATTTAACGGCTAACTAGAACATTTCATTGTCATGAAACATTCATTCCTGAGCATCAGATTTCATTGTCAGGAATAAATAATAGTTTATCAGAATCATGTGAAGACTGTATGACAGATGAGGAGGCTGAGCCAAGGCACAATAAATTTTTAATATAGAACACAGGGTGAGAAAGTGCACTCTCAGGAGAGAGATACATATTTTTTGAAAGTTTAGCCCATCACTTATGGAATCCCAAGATTTCCCACTAAGTGTTTGCTATATCATTGTTCTTTGTAAAGTGTATCACCAAAATATCAGAAATTGTCACCATATTGTTTCTTGTTGATTGTATTCATCTTCAGAGTAGATACTTTATTCCATAAAATCCCTTTTTGACAGATCATTGTGTAGAACCAGTTTCTGAACTCTGAATATAATAAATTCATACTTTTTATCCTCTTCACAGAGGTCCAAATTCTTTCATGCAAAATTGACCTACTGTTACTTTTGATTAATGGACAGAGTTTTGTGCATGATGTGTGCATTGAACTCAGTCGTTAAGAATTCCTTGCAAAAATGTTACAATTTTTGTAAAAAAAATACTAAATAATATTTAGTATTCAGCAAAGTACATATAACTGTATTTACATTGCTTTTACTAACAGAAGAATGTGTTTATAACAATTAATTTGGGGACTCTATATTCTCTAAGACTTTATCTCATATAATATGTACCAGGAGAGGAGCAGTGGTAAGAAAAAAATAAGTAAAACTGATTTTAATGTTACACAGTAATATCTTGATGAAGCATGAGTATACACCTATCATTGTAACCATTTAATCTATTATTTAATTCAAGCAGTCAAGAAAAGGTGTGTAAAGCTACTGCCTTAAGTAACATAATTGTAAACCTCAGTTCTCTTAATCTTATATCCCTCACAGTCCACACCCGATAAATTTTCATCAATAATCGACATTTTACACTCACTTTCTAATTTAATTTCTCACCAAAAGCCTGTCTTTGTCATTTTTCTCCTATGATTTCTCCATTTTTTCTTTTGTTTTACCACACAAATTAATCCTGGTAACTCATAAATATTATAATGAGCATCAGTGGACCATAGCAGTGTTTGTTAACTAGTTCAAATATCTTCAACAAATTTCTCTTCTGTTACTCTATCTCTACAGTACACTCCATATACATCAGGGAAAACCTCATTGCCCAAAACTCCTTACTTTAACCAAGACTCTACCCTTATGACCAACTCTATTTAATTACAAAAAAAATACTGTTCCTTCATTCTTTAGACTCCTATAGTTCATTAGTAGCAATCTTAAACTGGCTTTTTCATATTCTCAGCATTAGTCTGCACCCGCCTTGTTGTGAGAACTCCTTTTATCATTTCATTGGCTTCAACGTTTCTATGAATCTGTATTTAGCATCCCCTTGGTCAATAATTTTTATACCCTCAAACCTTTACCTAAAATGCACAGTTTTAACCCTCTAATAACTGGAAGTGAGCATCCTTATATCCTTAGCTAAGAACTAAGAAACTATCACCTTTAACTTAGTTGTATGCAGTGCCTAGTAGAACCGTATCTATCAATAGTGCTAATGGTCACAGTGTCAATGACAGAACTAATACCTTTCCGAATCACTACCACCACCTACATGTTTACCATTGTCACAGTTGACTTCAACTATGTCTGACTGTAGTGAATAAGGACCTACATCAGTTCTGCCATAATATGACCTATTTCACCACCCCACCCAGTTAACTCTTTATAATCTAACTCTCATTGCTTTTATTATTATTCCTCACAGTCACCACTATCACTGCCCTGTCATCCTTAGTGAATCCCTTACCGGATGATCATATATTATCTAAAGTAATGTTGTATTATGGTTGGAAAACCTGTGCCTAAATGATCTTGCAGAAGTTGTTCCACAGCTATCCCACAGCTACTACCAAGCAGTACTTCTTAGTTTTTACGTGCAAGCCACTATTTCTAAAGGCCTGTTGCAACTCACCTACTTCCACCTTTATATGAGGCCTGGTAATAGATCATGTGTTTTTCCCACAATTCATGAAGAGTCTTGACACCTTCATCTTATTCAACCTATTTGTACAATAACTGACTGCAGCTCCAAACCATTATTTTGACCTTCTTCATTTAATCCATCATATTTCCTATCTGCATATTAGGGCTGATCCTGACTGGCCCTTATCATTTTTTACTGCTCTTTGATCATTCAGCTCAACTGTTTCACTATTTGTTACTGGTCTGAAATTTTTCTATCTTTGAAACAAAGGGGGCAAAATCATGAGACAGTCTCATTTGCTTTCCCTTTTCCCTCTCCACTATATTCCCCTCAGTTAAACTGCATGCAAATGAATGCTCAGTTAGTTCTTGTGCAGTTTCTCAACCAAAACTATAATCCCAAGTTGACAGCATCATTTATGGTAACCCAAATAGGTTTAAGTGTCCCACTATGTACTGTGTAATTCTTATGAAGAACCTCAGATCTGATGGTTTTTCATTGTCAACTGCTAGATTGGAAAAATATTGATGATGATGAAACAGTAAAAATTTCATGTAACATGTTTTTGCAGCATATAAATTGCCCATCAATATTATATGTTAAAGTAACTTAGAAAATATCATCCACACATTGACATTCTGTGTACATCCTTGCCAACATGTCAGTGATATACTCATGAACTTTGTACAAAACTAAAAAGAAGTGCTACAATCCAAAAATCAGCATGTGCATCTGATATTACCCACGTTTATTTCTAATTTAACTTGAAAAAGTCAAATTAAGCATCACTAGAAAAAATCACAATATTTTATAGATTTGTTACATTATAAAGAAATATGCTTAAATATGAAATACCTTCTACTATGGAAATAACAGTTACAACCATCAAAAATGTCTACTATTCATGGCAAACTCTATCCTGGATTAATGATTCCACTCATATTTTCATTTCAGAAAATAGAATATCAGTGTTTAATTGAAACACTTGCTCAGATCAGAATTGGCATCTCAAACACAATTTACAATGAAATTACAGCCATCCCCATAAAAGCTATTACATAACAAGTGGAGCTTGATTGCTTCAGAGAGCTAATTAATTATTGCAAAGTTCCAATCATGAAGCCGTATGGGTGATAATTCAGTCAATTTGAGTACTACTGGAAAATACTTCACATGACATACAGAGACTGACTTGACATGATTTACAGCTTTGAAAAAGTCGGGTTTGTGGTGATTTCAACTTACTGTCTGAGCAGTCGCAAAATTTAGAAACTACGAAGCTATACGAAATTTGTGCCTATGCCATCTGATAATGAAACTTAATACAAACAATGGAATAATGTAATATATAATTTAAATGGAATGAAATAATTAATTTGTACTATTCAATTTAAGTAACAGCCAAATTAAGAAAAACTTAAAAGATTTTAGACCTAATTGAATGTTTAGAATTGTTTTAAATAAGGTAAACCTGGCTTATCATTTTGAAGTTTAACCATCAAATGCTCAATACCATTTTAAAGACAAGCAAGATTCAAGTTTTTTTTTATTATTATTATTTTACCTTTTGACGAAAGCTATGTTTTGGATGATATAACATAGTTTTAATGTTTCATACTTTTTTGTGAAGAAACTGTTGAAACATTACATGCCCACATTTTATATTCCAAGTAAGAATCAAATGATTTATTAGATACTCTCCTCTATTGAAGAATATTAATGATTAGTAGGGTTCGAATCTTTATGGCCAAAAAAATAGAGAAATATGAAGGCAAATATGACCTTAAAAATCGGTAAATATGAAAAAATATGACAAAATATTTAAATTTACTATACATCAAAACATGCTCAATTATACATAATTTATCTTATCTAGTAGTGTCGCTTTCATTTAGACACCATAATTTACTTCCATGCACTCACTGCACCATTGGGAAATTAAATTTTAAATCGTTTTGTTAAAGGTGCTTTAATTTTAGATAATTTACAGAATAGAACTATTTCATCAGTACTAAAATACTCCTCCCTAAATTCCCTTATGTAATTACATATTTTTGGCATGGCAGTAGGTCTACTCACTGATCAACTGCAGATTTAACGATGACTGAGTATATTTCATTGAGATATTGATTAATGCGGATTGACACCGGCATACTTCTGCTGCGTTGTCGAGATTAAAATGTAGGTGAAAGATTAAGTTTAGAAAGTGGCAATAATGTATAACTTTAATTCTTGAGTGGTGAATTCTGACCACAGTGAAAATTAGTTTTTTCCCCCACCTGGATATCAGAAGCACAGTTCTGTGAATAAATTAATTTCTTCTAATCTGTATCTAGTGAATTACTGGTACTATTTAAAAAAAAAAAAAAAAAAAACTACCAGATTTTTCCTCAAAATATGACCATATGACCATAAATATTATTGAAATATGACCAAAACTAAGTAAATGGTCTGAATATGCATTTATACGCTATATAAAATACATTAAAATACAATCAGAAATGTTCAATCAGTGTTTAATTGAGCATTTCAACTCAAAAAGAAGTTAGGAAGAAAATATGACTTGTCCTAAAGATCCAAAACCTAAGTTTATTCACGCCATTCTTTAAATCTTTATGAAAAAATCAGATAGTTTGTTAAAGACAAGAATAATCATATTTAAAGCAACCACTGTATCACCTGTCTGGTAGAAAACTTTCTGTCTTGTTCAAGCTGCATACGCTGTATCGATATAATATCTCTCTGAGAACGCAATTCTGACTCCAACTTTTGCACCCTGGTTCTCTCATCTTGCAACATCTGTCTGCATAAATAAACAGAAAATGTATTTGAAAAATAAGTAAGAATCTAATATAAGATCTTAATTATGAGTGAGGATGAACATTTTACATTGTTAAAAATTTCAATGTGGATGTTGTGACTACTTTAGTATCTAGGTCTTTATAACCTTAAAGAATATTTAAAATGTTTAAAAATAAAAATTAATTTTATAACATGTGTGAACATTAAGAAGATTGCACAAATCAGAATTTGTTATACTGAATAAATTTATAATCAAAACCCCTTTATTTCAGACAATGGAGCTAATTACCTGAGCAGACACTAGAGAAGTGAGTAATACCAGCAGGTCCAACAAATGCAATTTTTTCATTCAAGATGAAGCAAATGAAAGGAGAATGAAAGGTGGGGTCTACCTTTAAATGGTACTCCTTAGCTAACTGAAGATAAATCACTTTAGAGTACAAAACTGACAACTTGTCTATGTGGACAGAATATTAGCTTCTAGTACCCACTTTAATAAAGAAAATAAAAGGTTTAATCTATGATGATGGTATAGTGAAGGTTGAATTTCTATTAGGGCAGGATAAAAAGTTTGCAGCCTGAAGTGTTATTTTTCTGCATATTTACTGTTCAGTTCAATGCACTTCATCCAACATTTCTCCAACGAATGGATTCAATCCGTTTGTTGAACTTAAAAGATCTGAAAAATACTCATCTATGTCAGCTAACACCCCTTCATTTGAATCAAAATTTTTTCCAACATAAATTTCTTTAAATGTGAATATAGCTAGAAGAGAGAGTGGGCCAAATCAGGTGATTAGGTTGGATATTCCAACCAACATTTTAGATTCCCTAGTAATCCCACAACAATAATACCTTCACAGGCAAGTGAATTATCATGATGAAAGGTGACTTTTCCTTCCTTTCATAATCCAGGTCACTTCTCATGAATTTTGGTCCAAAAGAAGTGTGAAGCAGTAAGCAGGTATTATTTATCTTTTTCTAGGTAATCAGTAAAAGGAACCTGTTTTGCATCACAGAAAACACTAGGCATGACATTTTTTTTGCTTCCATCCCTGGTTAAATTTTGGTGTTCAGTGCTCTCATCCTTAGAAACAAATTGTGACACAAAATTGGAGGGAACCCGGTCAAAATGGTGCAAACATTGTTGAGAAATATGCTTTTGCATTTGATTTTGGCCAGCATTTAACAAATGTGGCACACATCTAACATGAAGCTTTCTCATATGTAATTCTTGATGTTAAATATGCCATACTATTTCTTCTGATATGTCTATATGGCACATCAGCTATGTCATAAACCTCTAGTTGCAGGTTATATAACACTATTGTGTACCATCTTAATGTTTTCACTCAAACATTACTCATCAGAATTTAAGGACGTTTTGATTACTGTGACCAGGGGAAGGGGGGGGGGATGTGGTGTGTTATATCTTCATGTGATGCTGGGAAGATAAGAAATGTATTTGTCTATTTCATTGAACTTGGCTCATGCAAAAAGTACTTATCAAATTTTTTATGTATTTAAGGTTGTATGATAAGATTATGGTCCCAAAAGTAAAACAGGATATATTTAATTTTTATGTGGCTTTGAAAAGAGGATGATTAAAGAGTCCACAAATTACTGTCCATATTTCATTTAACACAATTAAAGATAAAACTATGAGATTAGATTTTCATGAGCTTTTGGACACAGCCATAAGGAAGTAAGAAGTTTTCATTTGTTGTTAGGGAGTAAGTTACCAAAGGGAGTAATGAAAAATATATGTAAAAAATGTGAATGATTTTAAAGGTAAACATGTGTCTAAGACTTAAGTGAGTGTCTAAGGAAATTTCCATCAATTCATAAGTTTCATTGCAACTAATTATTATTAATTGCAATAAAAATAGTGTATGTTTCATTTTGACATGACCTTGGGAAATGAAAAATCAATATACACAGTCCAGTCACATTAATGTGACCACCACCTACTTTTGATGTCAACGTGAAATAACCAATCACAGAAGGCAGGTGGCAGCACATTACAGTGGAGTGTATATAAAGCATGTCCTAGGGCATCGGAAAGCCGTTGGCATAATGCAGAAATGTAGTGATTTATCCAAGTCCAAAAGGGTGTGATTATTGGCTTTTGGGCCAAGGGTGGAAGCATTTCGGAAAAGGCTAATTTTGTGAACTGTTCATGTACCGCAGTGGTGAAAGTATACCGTGCATGGCAAACTGACACTATTCAAAATCAGCGGTGTGGAACATGTGGTGCACCACGAGCTATAGATGACAGAGGCGAACGAAGGCTATGGAGATGCATTCGGGCAAATAGATGTGCAACTGACTGTGCAGATGAACCAAGGAGCTACCAAGAGTTATCCCCAACAACGGTTCAGCGAATGTTGCTGCACACGGGCCTCCGCAGCAGACGCCTGGTTAATGCACCTCAACGACGAAGGCTGGAATTTGCATGCTAGTACTGCAACTAGACGTCCACAGAGTGGCGACAGATGGACATTGGCGCATACGGCGTGAAACGTCTGTAAGCAAACACCCTACAACATTTGCCAGAAGGATCCAGGGTGGAGGAGGGAGCATTATGGTTTGGGGAATGTTTTTCTGGCATTCACTGGGTGAACTCATCATTGTGGAAGGCAGAATGGATCAGCACAAGTACGTATCTGTCCTTGCGGACCATTTCCACCCCTACATGCAAATAATTTTTCCTCAGAATTATGGCATTTACCAGCAGCACAATGCGAGGTGTCATACAGCTCACAGTGTATGTGCATGATTCAAAGAGCCCCAGGATGAGTTTACCTTACTCCCTTGGCCAGCAAACTCACCGGACTTAAACCCAATCAAGAATCTGTGGGACCACCTTGACCGGGTTGTTCGTGCCATGGATCCTCAACCGCGTATTCTAGCACAGCACTGGAGTCGACATGGCTCAACATCCCAGTGAACATTTTCAGAAACCTAATTGAATCTCTTCCTGCGCGCCTCACAGCAGTCCGCTCTGCCAAAGGTGGTTATTCTGGTTTTTGAGAGGTGGTCACATTAATGTGACTGTACTGTGTATAAGTAATCACTAACCAGAATCAATTTTTCATTGGATGTGATTCATACACGAAGTACTGGTTGGATATCGTAGTGTTTCGATCAATTTAGATCCAATGGTCAAAGGAGTAAAAAAACTGTGTTTAATTTTCTTGTGAGTAAAAAAGCTGGGAAATAATTATGAAATTTATGAAAGATTGCCACAGATTATTACCTTGCAATTTGAAGTTGCTTTCCATAGTCACAATATTTACAAAGACAGATGCCAGTGACATCATATTACTTGAAATTGAAATGAAATAATTCTGAATCAAAACTGATAATCATGTAAAGCATGCTCCAGTGCTAAACTATAGATCCTCATCAACTGATTGGATTACCAGGTTAGATTAGAAGGCTACAACAAACGATTGAGCAGCTGGTAAGAAAATCTGCCACTCCCATTAAGGCCACATGAATTATTAATACTTAGTAACAGTCACATTAAACCACTAACAGCCTTTGCCATCAGAGACCTAGATAAAGGCTTTTGTTATAAAAAGGACGATTTGTAGCTGTTGTTGGCAAGGAGCTGAAGGGCGTCAACATTGGGGATACTATTGTTATATTTACTAGCACGCTATACCAACATATATTTGTGGTACTAGATGGTGACTTTTTATGATTGCAAATGCAAATCATCATTATTTTCAGTAATTTAGCACATTTTTGAGAGCCGTAACCCTATTGAATTTCTCAGTGCTTTGGTGACATTCTTGACAATGCACTGATTGAAAATAAAAAATTCAAATTGCTGTCTAAGTAATGTCATAACTATTTACACAAAAAAAAACAAAAAATGAAGTTACAGGCAACAGCTACTACATGAATAAAATGAGCTTAAAAAAGTGAAAATTTGTGAAATTTTTATGTCCTCCTGCCTTCATCTATGATACCTGGTAGGTTTACTTTCCCTATCCTTCCTTATTGATTGTGTAATTAATTTTTCAACAATCTTGTATTTTTTAACCCTTATTTTCTTTAAAAATAAAATCATAAAAAGGTTAAAACAGAACAGGCAACTTCAATAAGATAGGAAAGCTTCTGAAGAAATAACCTTGTTACAGTTTTTATTGTTCTGGAACTTGATTCCAAGGTACCGTAATCTCTAGACATATTGTTTTCCATAAAATAGTGAAATACTTTTCTCCTAAAATATCAGGACTCACCTAAGATACTGGACACAATCTTGGTTTCTGTTTGACATTGCTTTCATTTGTCCTTCAGCATCATAACGACGTTGATATTCATCACAGAGTGTCCTATGCAGTAACTCAACTCTCTGTTTCTCTTCAATCATACTCTTTTCTAATTCAGCAACTGCAATTGAAATTTCAGTTTTATGAGATATGGAAATCAACAAATCTGTTTTAACTTAAAAATATGAATTTTAGCATATTCTGTCGAAAGAAATAACTAACAATATTGGCTCAAAATGAAAATAATGAAATTACATCGTTTAATTTTGTTCATAATTAATTTCATTTATCAGTTTATAACAACCAAATATTTCAAATTTGTTTTGGTAGTGAAATTAAACTATTGATCAAAGATGGATACCATGGTAAGTTTCACTTTATAGATAAGAAAATTTCAGATCTGGAAGAAATGATCAGGAAGCAGGACAAATAGAGAAGAACCCTTCATCCTGGACTGAAAGAAGAACATTCATGGGTGTTGGTACAGGTCATATAACAAGAAGGGCAAACAGAATGAGTATGTGAGACTATTTGGTAACTGTGGGAAGAAACAGTTTTGATCTGTTATCCATGTTATCCAATAAGGATGAGGCTCATGCAGATGTGCAAGTAAGCACAATGCAGAAGGCCTATAGGATGTGAGGCGAAAACGTTGCATAGGGGGTTAACCATAACTTTCTCAAAGTTTATCTCTAGGATTGCTGTCATAGGTTTCTCAGGATTCAAGAAGATTATGAACCAATGCTTCTCCATGATCCTTTACTCATCTGTTAGCTCTGAATCCAAACAACTCTTCTTTAAGCTATGGTTCAATGACTGTTCTCAGCCCACATTCAATAATTATTTCTATTAGCTTGAGGCCATAGCAATAGCCATAGCTTGGATGTCATAGGCATTTTCAGGATTCAAGAAGATTATGAACCAATGCTTTTTCATGATCATCCAAACAGTGAAAATGAGATCCGGTACTGATCTGTTAGCTCTGAATCCATACAACTCTTCTTCAAGCTGTGGTTCAATGACTGTTCGCAGCCTACATTCAATAATTATTTCTATTAGCTTGAGGGCATGAGATAGAAGTGTTATTTCTCTGTAGTTGTTACAATTTCTTTGGCTACCACTATGATTCCTGTGCCCAGTTAAAGGAGGATATTTCTTCTTTTCAGATGTTTATTTCACTATATATCCAGTGACGAACATAGATTCCTACTGATTTTATCACATCAAAACATTTACTTCATCTAGTCCTGGGGGCATGCCTTTTATTTATTTATTAATTTTATGCCAATTGGTATTATACATAAATATTATACAAATAAGTTTAAAGAAAAATATTGGGTAATAGATTAAATCATACAAAGGATACTAAACCATATTATACATGTGAAAATTATGATAGAAACTTAATTATTTAGTATAATCTTTTTAACACTTGCTGAGAAAGGTTGATATCTGCAGTGTATTGGTTCACCAAGCAGGCTATTCTTTATTTTCGCATGCTCTTGCTATTCTAATTTCTTTTTAAATTAAAACTAGAGCTTTTTTGTTCTTCTTTAATGATTTTCTTGACTTCCAGTTTCATTCTATATCACATTTGTCTAGACCCCTTAGTTTATTTACACTTCTTCCCAGATTGTTCTGGTTTTCTGTATCTTCTAGGCTTTTGACCATGTTTCTTTCTTTTATGCCATTTTTTATTTTGCTATTCCACCAAGGTGTTTTCTTATCCTTTACTCTTAAATTGGTTTTGCCAGCTACATTGGCAGCTGCAATTACAATGGTCTATTGAAACAACCTCTATTCTTCTTCTGCAGGTTTGATTTCACTTTTAAGTATGAAATGACATAATTCATTCCACCCATTTTTCTGAATTCTTCAGTTCCCAAAATTGTATCTTGGGTTTTTGTTTTGATTTTAAATTCACTTTTCTAATATATATGAGAGTAGAAATTTGCAGACGGTGGTTGCTGCCTAAAGTTTATCCAGGCAAGCCTTTAAATCTCTGATGAAGGTCCCAAATTCTAGATCAGAGACCATTAAGTCTATTAGTGATTTCTGTTAGCCATCCCACCCATTGTGATTTTGTGACTGAGCCTTTGTTTAAAGTTTGTTTTTTTGATGATGAGGCTTGTTTCACAGACAAAAAGATAGAAATCACTCTTGTTTCTATTTCCAAAGACAAATGCTTCTATCACATTTTCATATCCTTTTCTATCATGGTCATCTGCAATACTAATTGAAAAATAGGTAAGTTTTTGTTACATTTTTGTAATAAACTTCCATTGCAGTTGTCACCACGTCTGTAAATGTTAGATAATACTGGTAATAACATGCTACTTGTCTTACATCTTAGTTGTTTATTATTTTCCTGCTTTTATTTCAGTTTGTTTTTATTTCAATGTTTTGTTTCACTGTGCAGACTTCTTATGACTTTAAAGAGCTGTTGTGGAATCTCTTCTCAGATTAACTGGTGATAACAATTTCACTAAAACTACTTACAGCTGTATGAGATACTGATTGAGATAGTCAAATACAAGAATGACTGTTTTCAAGTAATAGTGAAGTTTAATACACACTGGAGGAGAAGGACAACACTAGAACTACTTTCCAAATTACTTGTGATAACATGCTCGTCTAGGATGTATTAAAACCTAATTACTGCTTGAAAATAATACTTCTTGACTACTGCAGTATTATGTCATCATTACCATGCATGGTAGATGGTAGTTGTAGCCATTTATAGTTAACCTAATTTTTCATTGTATAATTTTCCACAGTATCTACATCTACATATATACTCTGCAATTCACAAAATTGTGGGTGGCAGAGGGTGCTCAGCACCAAAGCTAATCTCTTTGTTGTGCATTCCAATCCCTAATGGTACGAGGGAAAAAATAATTCATATAAGAATCATTGCGGCACCTTATTTCTCTAATCTTATCTTTCCTGTCATTCCGGCTCAAATAGGTTGGTGGACGAAGTATTTCACTACACTCGTGAGTGAAAGTGGGAGTAAACATGTTTACCAATAAGTTTAAATGACACATGCGTCGTCTATCTACCAGAGACTCCCAGCCTAGTCTACTAATCAGTTCTGTGACGCTTTCATAAGGACTGTAGCAAGTGGTCACAAATCGAGTGGCTCTTCTCTGTACTTTCTCTATACTTTCGATCAACCCCTTACGAAATGGATCTCAAATGGCACAACAATAGTCCAAATGTGGACGCACAAGAGATTTGTACGCTATCTCCTTTGTTTGTTCATTACAATTTTTCAATATTCGACCTATGAATTGCAGCCTAGAATTAGCTCTACCTACTAACGAATTAATGTGTAAGTCTCATTTCATATTCCTTTGTACTGTTACTCCCAAATATTTCATAGAATCGACCATATCAATAACTGAACTGTTTAACTCGTATTTCTGAACAATTGGATTCTTTTTGTTAGTTATGCTCATTGTCTTGCACTTTTTACAATTTAGCGTAAGTTGCCACTCAGTGCACCATGCCAAAATAATATCCAGATCACGCTGAATTTCTAAGCAATCGGCCAAATTCCTTACTTCCCTACAAATAACCGCATCATCAGCAAACAATCTAAAAAGGCTTTTCACTTTGTCTCCGAGATCATTTATAAAAATTAAGAAAAGAAGTGGTCCCATTACACTTCCTTGAGGTACCCCCGATGTAACATCTAGATCAGAAGAACTTTCTCCTTCAACGACGACATACTGCGACCAACCAGTTAGAAAATCCTTTATCCACTCACAAAGCTGATCCGATATACCGTACGCTCGTAGCTTCGCTAAAAGGCGGTTGTGTGGCACAGAGTCAAAGGCTTTCTGAAAATCTAAAAAAATGGCATCTACTTGTGAAGCTGCATCAATAACTTTCATTAAGTCGTGTGTAAATAAGGCCAGCTGTGTTTCACGTGATCTTTTCTTCTGAAATCCGTGTTGATTTGTTGTAAGCAAATTATTATCGTCTAGAAATTAATATGCTCCATAACTCTACTACAAACAGATGTTATAGATATTGGACGATAGTTTCCAGGATCACTTCGATCACCTTTCTTGAAAATCAGAGTTACTTGCGTGATTTTCCAGTCTGAAGGTACTTTTCGCTCTTCTAATGATTTACTGAATATATCAGACAGAAATGGCTCGATTTCCGCCGCATATTCTGAAAATACTCTTACTGGAATTCCATCTGGTCCCGGTGCTTTCCCCCACTTCAGGAGCTCTAATTGCTTTATGATACCTGCAGTATCTATTCGTAATGATTCCATCACCAACTCGACACGGCGTGGGAAAACTATCCTTATTTTCATCAGTAAATGAATTTTTGAATACAGTATTTAGTACGTTAACTTTATTGTGGCTTTCATTAACCTCGGAATCTTCACGAATTAGTGCTGGAATATTGCTATTGGTACAATTGACTTTTCGTACATATGACCAAAATTTCTTTGGGTTTTCTGTGAGACTCTTAGAGAGAGAATTCGAATGAAAATTGTTGAAGGCCTCACGCATTACATTCTTAATACGTCCTCTTAACTCAGCTAAGGTTTCTAAATCGCTGCGACACCCCTTCCTTCTTGAGCGTGCGTGTATCCTCCTTTGTTTTTGAGTAATCTTTTGACTTCGCATGTGTACCACGGTGGATCATCCTCCCCATTTATTATCCGCTTCGGTATATGTATATCCATACCTTCCCTGACTATTCGTATAAATAAATGCCACATCTCTTCAACAGTTTCCTTTTTTGACTTGAAGTTATGGTAATTATTCCTCAGGTAGGTTCTGAAACACTCCTTAGAGGCCTTACTGAATCTGTATACAATCCGCCATTTTCTCCTTTTTCGCTTGGTCATTAGCCTGATAGTTGCAATTACCACATTGTGATCGCTTATACCAGTGGTCGTTGAAATGTCGGTGAATAATTCTGGCCTGTTGGTAACCAGCAGATCTAAAATATTTTCGCTACCGTTATGACACCGCGTAGGTTCATTAACTAGCTGCTCGAGATGATTATCTGAGAACAATTCGAGAATTACTTCAGAAGCTACCTTATCCCTGCTACCTGTGATGTGAACGTAATTACGCCAGTCAATATAAGGCAGATTGAAGTCGCCTCCTAGAATCATAGCATGATCCTGAAAACGTCTAGCTATGTCGGAATCGGGTGGACGGTAGAAGGCACCTATAATTAGTTTTGACCCAGCAACTTTGAGTTTAATCCATATGATTTCACAGTATATTTCTGTTAACTTTATCAAAGCCTAAGAATGAAATCCTATAACATTGCTAATGCTCTTCAGTTGCCT
Source organism: Vandiemenella viatica (assembly GCA_031002005.1). NCBI lineage: Eukaryota > Metazoa > Arthropoda > Insecta > Orthoptera > Morabidae > Vandiemenella > Vandiemenella viatica. Next base: position 136,680,610 of record JARYHS010013631.1, on the reverse strand, counting down.
GTATTATGCCAAGAATATAGTCCACACATGGTCTAAGTTAAAGGTGTTCCTATGGCTTCTGCCATTTCCTGTTGGATTCACAGGGTACAGCTCCCTTTACAACCTTTCGCACTAGATAGGATATACCTGGTTGCACGTTACACTCCAGCCACGCAACTCTTTGGATAGCAGGCTGAGTGGGATGTTCAGCTTTGAAAAAAAAAAAAAACTTTCTATTTCATTTTCATCTGTTTGTTATTTAAATGTATTGTTGGTTGGGGTGCCCTGCACCATCTTGTTTCTTGAATACAACCTTGTAATGAAACTAAGGAAAATTGAAACGGCTTTTAGGCTATATAAATGACAAAGGAAAGGGAAAATCACTCATCACTCGCTAAATTTGAAGGCTGCAATAAGGGATAAACATATATGATGAACAAAAATGTATACAGTATTTTGGTTTTACACCTTATTCATGTTATAGGAAATGAGTCACGTGGTTTGGGAGGTGTGCACATGCCAAAGTATGTCTCATGACTCATGTGACAAACTTCCTCATGTGCAACTGTACTATAATACTGTTCAAAATAGCATGGATTGTGGTATATATTGTGCTGATAGTCCATTTGGGTATATTGTTTTCATTTCTGGTTTTCAGATGCCAGTTAGCCAAATGAAAAATTACTGCTTTTAGGGAGGACACAATAGACTTCCAATTATAAGGATTCAGCAAGCATAGGCGAGTGGCAAAGAATGCACTGGTTGCTGCAGTTAAATGTTTTATTTCACTATTATTTAACCCTTTCATGACCAGTGGGAACTATAGTTCCCACTTCTTTGTTTTCAGCTTAAGTTCACTGGTAATCATTGTTCCTACGTCTAACTTGTGCTCCCATCTCTATTATAGTGTGGTAACTACGTGTAGTTTATCAACTGGCTCACAGAAGCTGTTGTATGTCTACATTCTTAGTCAATAAATGTAGTGGAGTGGGTTCTGAGTGTAAGGGACCAAATAATTTGACCACAACAGCTATATTTGTATTCTGCGCTTTTCTGTTGTGTGTAAAGTGACTTGTTTTATATTTATTCACTTTCATATTTACTAAGGAGACAGTAAATGACTGTATTTAGCAAATTTCACCGAAAACCACAGAAAAATTGCAAGGAAAGTTAGTGGGAACTATTTATCCCACTGAACTGTTTGGGATGTGCAAACTGTGTAACAAGGAAAGTTAGTGGGAACTATTTATCCCACTGAACCGTTTGGGATGTGCAAACTGTGTAGCTGTAAAATCGGCATTTTGTTTATTGTGCGTTTCCCATTGTTTGGAATGTCTGGGCTCAGGCCAGAAGAAATTCTGAGAATTTTGCACTCCTTACCAGAAGATTCAGATTTCAATACTGACTCAGATTCAGCGAATACTTCACAAATTTCGAATTATGTTAGTGGTAACATTATTGTGCAATGTGATGATAATGGTTTGGATTTGACAATAGAAGCTAGCGAATATTGTAAACATGTCAAACAGAAAATGCTGTTAATGTAGCACAAAGGGCAAAGAAAAGAGAACAAAAGTAATGTGTAGCAGCTTTAGTGTTCCTTTGTGTATAGCACCATGCTTTTCTATATTCCTTAGTACATCACCATAGTGAACTCAAATAACAACACAAATTAATACATGTTTAAATGTAATATTTCTGATGTTTTTTGCACTTAAAAATAAATAAATATTTTTTTCAAATTCCCGAGTTGAGTTAGTCCAGAGTTCAGTGGGAACAATAGTTCCCACTAATTTTTTTGTAATTATAGAATAATTATTCACATTCAAGATTGAAACTATAATTTTAAGTGTGGTTCCTTAGCTCAATAAAGTGCTAAAAAGAATTCCACAACCTCTGTAAATAATTTGGTCACGAAAGGGTTAAAATGCACATATCATTGTAAGTGCACAGATGTCGTGCCCTACTTTAAATGGTATAGACTGAAATCTGTAAGTAGGAGGAATACCCAAAAGAGTTCACCAGTAAGTACCACTAGCGTCTCAGCACTGAATGGTGTATTTGGTTGTAAATAAACCTAACCTGTGGATCATAGACTGTAACTGCAACTGGTCTTAATTGAGAGGTGAAAGGGACAAGTTTATAGTAAACCATGTTTCTGACAAACACAGCCATTCATCCTACTGCTCAATCATCTTTACTGTCATCATTTCTTTAAAGGGAATTACGTCATAGTTTTGAATAATCTACAAGTCAGAAATCTGCTTACTAATGATACTGCAAAATCTCAATATAAAACTTGAATCTCCTGTTCACTTTACACTATAGTATGGAAGCCATTTTCTGTATTTAAATTCAGCTGTCCAGGCTCAGATGAGTCTATTTTTTCTGATGTAGGAATGAGTTCGAGTATTTCCATCTTTTGACTTCTGATTCAGACAAATCAGATGCCTTTCCTGTTTTCAACAGTTTCTCAAAAAAAATTTTAACTTTCTTTGATTCCTTCCTGTTTTAACACACACAGACAGCAGTTCTTTTTGATGGGGGACAGTGTGATGTAGAAGATGTTATTAATTTGGTCCAATAATTTTCTGTTAATTCTGGACGTCAAACAAATTGAAATGGTGTCTGTTTCTGTGTTACAATATCCATTGCTGCTTCTCTTAGAACAACTGATAGAACAGAGATGGCCATTGCTGATACAAACAAAATAGAACTGTGTTGACGGATACAGCTGTGCTGCTGGATCGAAAGTGGTAATGCTTTTTTAACAGAGGGAGAGAATGGCAATGTAGGATACAAAAACTAGCAATGCCGATGCCATATTTGACTTCTTGGTCTCACTGTAAGGTATTCTCTAAGTGGTTCTAATTTCCTGTATCTTGCACCCTTTCTGATATACTTGACCATACTTGTTCCAATCTTTGTGTGGTCCAATACAAGTGACACACATCTGAGGAAATGAGCAGTCAGTGCCTGGCTCCTTCTCAAATACCACCCTTGATGGAAAGAGGACATCATTTACATGAAAATGTAAAATGTCCAAGTGTCTGGAACTGGAAGTGATGCATACATTCTAGAATATGAAAGTGCACATGAAGATCACTTAGAAATTACCTAGTTCCATGTATCTAAATAATTGGGAAGCCTGCTTGCTACAAGATGTTTCCAATAAAGAAGTGTAATTCAAAGGATCTCTCATTTCTGTATGTGACAACACACCTGTTTACAAGTCGTCCTGTTAGATTTTTCTCTATCATACAAGGTCAATCTACCAACACAACCAACATTTTTACATGAAATCCAAATCACAGTGTATTCATAGAACATTAAACATAGGTAAAGGAAGTTTTGCCAGGTCAGTCTGGTACATGAACCAAAGACTAGAGCAGATGTATTTATTTATGAAAATTACAATAATATACACTCTGTAACTAATATCTTGAACGAGCTACTTTTTGATTCATTGGACAAAAGCAGATGGATAAAAAAGCAATTAAGAGTATCACATTTTTAGTTATTTAGCAAGATCATGAATCTGTTATTACGATGTTCATAACATTCCTTGGATGACTAGAAAAATATCCACATCCTAGGAGCAGATTTTTTTTTTTTATAATTCCAGCAGTTTAAATATTTTTCATTTTTTTTTTCATTTTTTTTAAATTTCTTATAAATCTCAATACAACATGTAGTTATGTAAATTTCTAGACACTAGATGATATTTCAAGAGAGACTAATAAAATTCATGCCATGGGAATAATATTTCAGAGCAGTAAAAATAGAGCAACTAAACTGGATGAGTTGTAACATGAAGATGAAAGGAAAGTAATAAAAAAAAATGAATCCATGAAGGATATTAGAGAAATATGAAGATGTTAGTGTTAATAACTCAAGAAGAGTATACCAAGAAAATATTACATCTGAAAGGAATGATGTCCTATATTCAATCAAAGAACATACACTGAAGGGCATTTGTGGATAGAGCATTAAATTGTGGAAGAGAAGGAATGGCAGCAGGGGAGAAGATGTTAAAGTGTATTAGAGACAGAAATGGTTAGAGACTGGAAATTTTCTAAGACGTTGTCAAAGAAACTTCTACTCATTTGCATGAAGAATAAAGAAATCTTAAATTAACTACAACTTTTATCTGTATACCAGAGTAAAATATCATCATTTGATAAACCAGACTTAAAGACTATTTGCAAAAGAAATTGTTTGAAATAATAGTTAAGAATTTCAAATTTTCCTTTAATGTCCAGATATTTATCACTAATGTAAAGTTGGAACCATTATTCTATGAACAGAATGTTTTCCTCACCTGATATTTTACCAAAAATATTTCACTAAGCACCTATTAAAAGAAATATACATAATTATTTAGTAAAGAGTACTGATATCTTAGCAAGAATCACAACAGAAGGTGTAATGTCATAGAAATATAAAATACATGGTACAAAAATTAAAGCAGTTTTAGTAAGGACTTTTGCTAGTAAGATAACTAAGCCTATGTAGTAATAAAATAACAGTTATTAAAACTGATCACATACCTCTCCTAAATGCTTTTCCTTGCCGCTCTATTATCTCTCTTTCTGTAGATTGCAGGCGGTTAACTAATTGAGTTTCTTGAATCCTACGTGCTCCAGAATCAACATATTGAGTACTTAACTCACTTTGACAATGGGGACAAAGCCTCTGGTGTACATACCTCATTTCCTCACATGATAATCCCTAACATTAAAATAGATTATTAATTATTTGCTTTTAATGAAATATCCAATGAAAATTGTAAGCTAAAATAAGGTTAGCGTTATGCAAATGGAGACATTCCCGGCGTGTTGATTGAATGAAAGTTTCACAGGTGTCCAGCCGGATGGTGTCATAAAACGACGACGTTTCGACAACCTGCTCGGTTGTCTTCATCAGGTCTATTTAGATGTTTCTTCTCGAAATCACAAGCAGACTGGCTGCCGCCAAAATTTGAATGTCGTGTATAGAGGGTTACCAGGACGCCCAATCAGCGCACTGGAACTGAGGGTATCAGTGTTGCGGACTGCGTATGGAGCCAAAACGGTCACCCATCCAGGCGCTGACCACGCTCACCGTTGCTTAACCGGTCTACCGCAAGCCAAGGGTATCAGTGTTGCGGACTGCGTATTATGCCATACGCGGTCTACCATCCAAGCACTCGCCACGTTCAACGTTGCTTAACCTATAAACGTAAGTGCTGGCGAACTATGTCCACGGCATCAGTTTGCTTCCATTTGACCTTGTTGAGAAGATTTTTGTTTTTCAATAAATAGATCCCTAATAATTGGTCTCCAGGCTTCACTTAAGTACAGTCCACTGTCCCTATTGATGTTATTATCATTAAGTTGTATTTCCAATACTTCCCGAATTACTGAGTCCCAGAATGAAGAAACTCTGGCCAGCACCACTGTTTTATCAAACACTATCTTATGTTCTTCATCGAACACATGTTCGGCTATTGCGGACTTTTCCACTTGCACCAGTCTCAAGTGTCGTTTGTGCTGCGTGATACGTTCAGTGATGGTTCTGATCGTCTGTCCAATATAAACTTTGCCGCATTCACAAGGTATTGAATAAATTCCAGGAATTCTTAGGCCTACATCATCCTTAACCGAGCGAAGCACATCACGCATCTTGGCGGGCGGCCGAAAAATGCTTTTTATACCAGACCGCGCTAAGAGCCTTCCAATCTTTCCAGATGTGTTGCCGCATATGGTAGAAAGGTAAGAGATTTTGGTGGTTGAATCTGTTCAGTCGGTGGTCTTGGTGGCTTCTGGAGAAAAGCACGCTCTATCTGTCGCCGAGAGTACCCGTTCTGATCAAAAACAGTCCTTAGATGTTTCAACTCCAGCGGTAAGCTCTCTTGATCGGAAATGGCTCTCGCTCTGCGCACCAATGTGGTCAATACGGAGTGGCGCTGTGCTGGGTGGAGGTAACTGGTTACAACGTTCAGTGTTTGTGGGTTTACGGTACACACTATGTGCCAAAGATCCATCAGGTTTTCGTTTGATTAAGATGTCCAAGAATGGGATGCACCTATTCTTCTCAACTTCTATCGTAAACCGTATGTTGGGATGGATCCCATTAATATGGTCTAGAAATTCATACAATGCTTCCATACCATGTGGCCACACGGTGTCATCAACATAGCGGTAAAAACAAGTGGGTTTTAGTCCCATTGTGGGGCGTAGTTGCCATCATGTCAAAAACTCTGCTGAATTCGTAAAAACCATACAGTCTCTCACTGTTTCAGATTCTGACATCCTTGTTAGTTTTGACGTGGTGTCTCTTTTTACTCATGTGCCGGTAAAGGACACTTTGGACTTTATTCGCCGTCATTTTGAGCCAAGTACAGCAGACCTCTTTGATCATGTACTTACTTCCACCTACTTTATGTATGGAGGGAAGTATTATGAACAATCTGATGGAGTGGCCATGGGATCTCCTCTTTCACCGATGGTGGCTGACCTCTACATGGAAGATTTTGAAGAGAGGGCTCTTGAGAGTGCTACCCTAAAACCTATTTGTTTTTACCGCTATGTTGATGACACCTTTGCTGTGTGGCCACATGGTATGGAAGCGTTGTATGAGTTTCTAGACCATCTTAATGGGATCCATCCCAACATACGGATTACGATAGAAGTTGAGAAGGACAGGTGCATCCCGTTCTTGGACATATTAATCAAACGAAAACCTGATGGATCTTTGGCAGATAGTGTGTACCGTAAACCCACCCACACTGAACGTTACTTGGTTGCAACCAGTTATCACCACCCAGCACAGCGCCACTCCGTATTGACCACATTGGTGCGCAGAGTGAGAGCCATTTCTGATCGTGAGAGCTTACCGCTGGAGTTGAAACATCTAAGGACTGTTTTTGATCAGAACGGGTACTCTCGGCGATAGATAGAGCGTGCTTTTATCCAGAAGCCACCAAGACCACCGACTGAACAGATTGAACAACCAAAATCTCTTGCCTTTCTACCATATGCCGGCAACACGTCCGGAAAGATTGGAAGGCTCTTGGCGCAGTCTGGTATAAAAAGCATTTTTCGGCCACCCGCCAAGATGCGTGATGTGCTTCGCTCGGTTAAGGATGATTTAGGCCTAAGAATTCCTGGAATTTATTCAATACCTTGTGAATGCGGCAAAGTTTATATCGAACAGACGATCAGAACCATCACTGAACGTATCACCGAGCACAAACGACTCTTGAGACTGGTGCAAGTGGAAAAGTCCGCAATAGCCGAACATGCGTTCGATGAAGAACATAAGATAGTGTTTGATGAAACAGTGGTGCTGGCCAGAGTTTCTTCGTTCTGGGACTCAGTAATTCGGGAAGCATTGGAAATACAGCTTAACGATAATAACATCAATAGGGACAGTGGACTGTACTTAAGTGAAGCCTGGAGACCAATTATTAGGGATCTATGTCTTGAAAAACAAAAATCTTCTCAACAAGGCCAAATGGAAGCAAACTGATGCCATGGACATAGTTCGCCAGCACTTACGTCTATAGGTTAAGCAACATTGAACATGGCGAGTGCTTGGATGGGTGACCGCGTATGGCTTAATACGCAGTCAGCAACACTGATACCCTCGGCTTGCGGTAGACCGGTTAAGCAACGGAGAGCGTGGTCAGCGCCTGGATGGGTGACCGTTTTGGCTCCATACGCAGTACGCAACACTGATACCCTCAGTTCCAGCGCGCTGATTGGGCGTCCTGGCAACCCTCTATACACGACATTCAAATTTTGGCGGCAGCCAGTCTGCTTGTGATTTCGAGAAGAAACATCTAAATAGACCTGATGAAGACAACCGAGCATGTTGTCGAAACGTCGTCGTTTTATGACACCATCCGGCTGGACACCCGTGAAACTTTCATTGAAGGTTAGTGTTGTTATACAATTCTATAATAAAAATAAAACGTGATATTAATGATCAAAATAATTAGGTACAATTCTTAGACTGTTTATTACAATGAAAGGAAGCAACTGTCATATTAATTTATGATTACTTTGTGAGAATTTATGAACAAAACATTCCTCAACTGACATATTTGTACCACAGATGTTTCAATATCCAGTACCAATTGACAGAAAAAATATTTTTAATGGCAGCACATGTTTAAAGTGAGCAAATGGAAATAAATATTAATATTTATTTATTTACTAGCGTTGGCCTTCATGTGTTGCAATGCCTCTTTTTCATGCTAAGTGGGTAAACATATACAAAGAAGATGCATTTACATGTACAAAATAAACAAAAGAAATATTTTGTGTATTAGGTTAAATTAGAAAAAGTTTATTCTAGTTCTTAGGGGTATACAATATGTTTGGTCTTTTCATCATCTCCAGTAGCAGGGTACCCAACATTGACGTGGGGCTCAGATGAAAGTTCTGATGCTATATCCAGTTTGATTTGATTGTAGAAAAAATTCTTCATAACCATCCACTTTGGTAAATTTCCTGATCATTTTGGAGATAAAAAAGAAGGAAAAGTCACACATATAGTAAATTTCTATTAAGAGGGATGAAGGGAGTGAACGCAGTTTTGTAAACTAAATGTAAACATTATTTTTCCATTTATTTTAAAGCATATGTGCACGAAGTTCTTTCAAGATCATAAAAAAAACTGTTAATTTGTATGTCGCCATACCAAATATAAAATAATTTATAAATGTCATGTTAGATTTTCTTGGTCAACCATTGTCCAATCAAAATTGGTCCAACTCCATTTTCCAAGAATATTTTACTCTTTCGACTGGTTTGATGCAATCCCCCATCCCTTTCTATTTTTCATTAGCCTTGTCATCTCAACATACCCCTTACAAAACATGTCCTTAATTATCTGCTTCATATATTCTAATTTCAGTCTTCCTCTGCTGTTCTTACCATCGACTGTTACCTCTACTAACAAATTAACCAATCCTGCATATCTCAAAATATGACCTACCATCCTGTCTCTTCTTTCTGTAAGACTCTTCTACAAAATTCTTTCCTCGCCCATCATTTACAAAACTCATTCATTTCGTACTTTAACTGTCCGCTTAATTTTTTAGCATCCTTCTATAGCATCACATTTCAAATGCTTCAATTTTCCTTCTGTCTGGTATTCCTAAAGTCCATGTGGTGCTACTATAATGTACTGTGCTCCAGTTTTTTCTTAGTACTAGATCAATGTTTGAAACTAAGATTTCTCTTTTAAATAAAGGCACTTTCTGCTTTTAACATCATTCCTGCTTTGGTCAACAGTTGTAATTTTACTTCCTCAGTAGCAAAATTCACTAACTTCTGCTATCGCATTTGACCTACTTTTTATTTAATCCAATATTAGATATCATTTCTGCTACATTTCATCACTTTTGTCGTGCTTTGGTTTATATTTAGTCCAAAATCTTTCTTCAGTATTTTGTTCATGATATTTAATAACTTCTCAATATCCTCAACCTGTTCTGCTAACAGGGCAATTTCATCAGCAAATCGTAGCATACCGATTTTTTCACCTTGAACACTTATGCCATTAAAATTTTTCTTTCACTTCCTTTATTGCTTCTTCTATATACAAGTTGAATATTAATTGGAATACACTACAACCTTGTCTCACACCCTTTTTAACTGATGCATGTCTCTCATGATTCTCTACTTTTATTATAGCTACTTGATTCTTATAGAGATTATAAAGTATCCTTCTATTTCAGTATTTTAGATCTGACTTATTTAAAATTTTGAACATCTTGTCCTACCTAACATTATCAAAAGCTTTTTCTAAATCAACAAACACCATAAAAGTATCTTTGTTTATCTTGATCCGCCATTCAAGTATTAATATTAATGACAGAAATGCTTCTCTTGTGCCGCGGTTTTTTCTAAACCCAAACTGATCTTCACCTAGTATCACTTCTAATACACTTTCAATTCTTCAGTATATTATTCTGATCAGTAATTTTGAGGCATGTGATGTTAGACATATAGTGTGATAATTCTCACATCTGTCAGCTTGTGCTTTCTTTGGCACTTTTATTAAAATCAGAGGGAATCTCTCCTGTTTCATAACTTTTTGATATAAAGTTGAATAATCTTTATGTTCCTTTTTCTCCTAGGGATTTCAGGAGTTCTGCAGTGATCTCATCAATTCCAACTGCCCCATCTGATTTCAAATCATCCAAAGTTCTCTCAAATTCTGTCCTCAAAACAGGATCACCTAAGTCATCAATAGCGACATCAACTTATTTTCTAATACACTGTTGTTCAAGTCATCTCCATCATACAGTTTCTCTATGTAGTCCTTCCATCAGTTAGCTCTATTTTCTGAACTTAGAAGAGGTTTCCCATCAGCAGCTTTAATGTTTATACCTCTTTTCTTCATTTCTGCAAAATTCCATTTGATCTTCCTGTATGCCACATCTATTTTACCTACGGCCGTTTTCTTTTCTACTTCTTCATATTTTTGTTGCAGCCATCTTTTTTTTGCATTTCCTTTTTATTTGATTTCAAAACTGTCTGTATTGCTCTCTTTCTGCTTCATCCTGGACATTTTTGTACCTTCTCCTCTGATCCATTAACTGCAAAATTTCTTCTGTGATTCATGATTTTCAGGAAGCTTGTTCCCTAAAGCCTAATGTCTCTTTACCAGCTTTCATTATTTTGGTCTTTAATGCATTCTATTTGTCTTCAGTTGAGCACATTTCAGAGTTACTATCTGGACCCACATCTACCATTTCTGCAAACTTTCCTCTTGTGTTGGATTGTTTCAGTTTATTCACTCCCAATCTGTTCTTCTCGTGTTGCTTCTTTATTCTCTTGAATTTCAGCCTGCACTTCATAACTATCAGATTATGGGCAGAGTCTATGTCCGAACCTGGGTATGTTTTACAGTCAAGAACTTGATTCCTAAATCTCTGTTTGACCATGATATAATCTAGCTGGTATCTGCCTGTATCCCCTGGACATTTCCAGGTGTATATCCTTCTAGTATGATTCTTAAATAGTGTGTTTGCCTTGACTAATTTATATATTTCACAAAATTCTAACAATCTGCTTCCTCACTCATTACTTTCTCCTAAACCAAAACTTCCTACAGTATTCTCCTCTTTTCCTTCTCCCACTAATGCATTCCAATCACCCATGATTATTAGATTTTCCTCCCAGTTAACACATTGGATTAATTCTTCAATTTCAGTGTATATTTCCCTTACTTCTTCATCATCTTCCTGTGACGTTGTCATGTTCAATTGTACTAGCGTGGTTGGAGCAGGCTTAGTTTCTAACCTCATCAAAATTACCTTTTCACTAAACTGTTCACAATAACTCACCCATTTACCTACTCTCTTATTCATTACAAATCCTACACCAGTGACTCCATTGACAGATTGTGTGTTAATTATCCCGTATTTCTCTAACCAGAAATCCTGTGCATCCTTCCATTTAATCTCACTAATTCCAACAACATATAATTGAAGTCATTCCATTTCCCTTTTTAAGTTTTCTAATTTACCAGCCATATTCAGACTTCTAACATTCCATGCTGCGACTGGTAGAATGTGTCTATCTATTCTGATGACTCCTACCTGAGAAGTCCCCACCCAGAGATCCGATTGGAGGACTATTTAACCTCTGGAATATTTTACCCAGGAAGAAGCCATCATATTATATGTAATTTGAGAGGATTTCATACCATCCAGACCCTTTGGGTCTTTAATGCAGTGGTTTCCTGTTACCTTCTGTGTCCCCTTGCTGATTATCATATCTGAATCATCCGCCTTTAGTGGTCATTTTCACCCCAAGGTCAAGAAGGTGCCCTCAACTACTCCTCGCTCTTCTGCCCTAATTTCAGAGGGCCGTTGTCAAGCAGTGGGTGACTCCTTATACCAGGAATCTTTCAGTCACCAGAGCCTCGTCCGTGCAAGCGGGGTGCACCATGTGAAGGAGATTTTGAAATTTAGTTGGAAGATGCTAATATAGTCTCTCCCAAACCCTTACACCCCAAGAAATATTATGGGCTCTGAGAATATCACTATTCACTTTGGCTGATTTTGCTGCCCTTGTTAAGATATTTGTGGAAAACTCAATAATTTCATATGTACATTTGGCTTAAGTGAGGTAAAAGGGCACATGGTTTGTGTTTATGTAAGCCAAATGTAGACAATATATCTCTCTGCTTTAAAGTATATGTGTGAAAGCTTCCATTAAAAACTAAAGAACATTCACAAAAATTTAACGGGTGAAAGGGGTTTGGTTTTTGAAAACCACGTTTAGACATTATTTTTCTCTCTTTTTTTTTTTTTTAAAGTATATATGTGCAAATTTCCATTGATATTGGATAAAAATAATGGAGGGAGGGGATAAAGCAGGTTAGGGGATGGGTTTTTGCAAATCAAATGTATCCATTTTTTCTTTGTTTTAAAATATACTTGTGCAAAGTTCCATCAATACTGAAAAAAACTGTGGATTTGTATAAAGATAATTGGAAAAGCTTAAAAGTGTGTGTGGGGGGGGGGGGGGAAGTTCTTGGGTTTTCATAAACCAAATGCATAAAATATTTTTTTTTATGCTCTAAAGTATAAATATGCAAAGTTACATGAAAATCTGATAAAAACTGTCGGTTTGTATTAAGAACATTGGAAATAATTAAGAGGATGGGGTTAATGTGGTGAGGGGTTAGGTTTTTTTGCAAACCGAATGTATTTTTCTCTTTATTTTAAAATATTCATGTGCCAAGTTCCATCAAATTTGGATAGTACACATATTTTACTAATTCCAGATCTGTTGTAAGAAAACAATTACTTATTGCAAACGTGGTAATATCTGATTTCTTCAGTAGTACAGTAGAACTCCAACTATCCAAATCGCTGATTATCCTAATCACTTTTTTAATTAAAATGGAAACGTACTGGGATTTGAAAAATAATGATTCTGCCTACATACCACATGAAACTTCTCACTGTCAAGGGGATGAGTGACTCTGCTGCTAGAAAAAAGATGAATACAGTCAAACAACTTACTCTGACAGAGATGTTCAGCAAGCAATGATTTTTATTTACAGTATGATACGTATTGTACAAATGTACAGCACTTGTAAATACGCTTAACATGTAAAAGTGTCGCCCTTTCATTCAATAAATTAAAAGCTCATTTCTTTAAATATAATTTTTTTCTCCCATTTTCAACATAGATACAGTAATTAATTAAAATAGAACTTTTTCTGGAAAAAATCCAATTATCCGAATTTTCGTTTATCCGAATCGGGTCCGGTCCCAATTGATTCGGATAATAGGAGTTCTACTGTAGTGTGATATATTTTTGCCAACTGAATTTCTCATCTTTACTGATTGCCAAGGAATTTTATACTCTTTCTTTCCAAGATTGTATTTTTTTTTATAATTTATATATAAAAGTTGTTGAGCATAATTTTTTATTTTAAACCTAATGAGTTTTATCAAATTTAAATTTTAATGAATTTTCCTTAAATAAATTTTCTACTTTATTGAGTACTTCATTTGCATCATATGCATTTAGTGTTGAATGAATGGAGTGGATTAACTGTATAAAATGTTCTCAGGCTTTTCACCTGACAAAGATTTCATATTTTAGCGAAGGTGAAATCGGAGAGTGATTTCAAAATTTTGAATTAAATTGACACAGTCCCGTAATGGGAGGCCCTAGAACATTTTATACTGGTCAGAGATGTTTGAAAATAAAAATCTCTTACCCATGTCAGGTAAATTTGCAGGAAAATTACTGGTGTATAATAAAAACAGAAGGGGTCCTCAGACAGAACCTTGCAGAATGCCATGTTATATATTCTTCCAGACTGATAAAGCATGTGAACTGATTTTAAAATAAACTATTAAACTATTTACCTGTTGTATATACAATAGTATTAAATTTTTATCGAAAGTAATGCATATTCAAACACTGTTGTAAAATTACAAAAATACCTACAGCTACAATTTATTATTCGTTTCCCCTAAAAACAAATATACAACCATTTCTATGCATGACTCTTTTTTGAATTCAAACTGTGATTTACCAAGAATGTTATAGTATATAAGATGTTTTATGTTTTATTATGCTACAATATTTGTCTTTGAAAATTCTGGAAGAAACAGAAATGGGACGGTAGTTATCTTTCTTCTCTTCGATATCGGCCTTCTAAGGAGCACGAAAAATAACGCTGTGTATTCATTTTGATGCTTCTTTTCTTGACTTCAAATAGTCCTTCATCCTCTCACTTTGCTGTTTCCTCCTTTCGTCTGTCCATATGTTACTACATTTCCTCTTCTCCTTCTCCTGGAAACTTTTGAAATTTTGGATCAATCTCCTAAAAGTTGCTCTATCTTGTATTAAATCTTCTGTTATTCCAATCTCAATCATATCTTTCTTTACTCCTTGGATCCACTGGTTGCACTTCTTACTCTTGTAAACATGACTGAAAATTCTTTTTGTAAGTATATTGTTATCCATTCTCATTATGTGACCAAATACATTTATTCTCCTCTTTCTGATCATGTCTGACTTGCTTTCAATTTCTTCTTCTTTGTATAGGTCTTTATTCCTCCGGTGTCTAAACTCACCATTTTAAATTTTTAGTGGTCCCCAAATTTTTCTCAAGATTTTCCTTTCCCTTTTCTCTATTTCTACTAAGAGGCGTATTTTTTAAGTAAGTACCTTTTTGTCACACCGTTGCTGCAGCGCTACGGTCGGTATTCCGCACATGCCCACTGGGTACCTGCATCTCTTGCCTACACACTGATGCCATTACAGTCTAATTCTTCCTTGTTTACGTTGTTCACTGAGTGTTTAAGATGCCTCCGATAATCGTGAGTCCCACCGACTGTGAAGTACGGGCTGTTATAAGATTTCTTTGTGATAAAGGCCTAAAACCGATCGATATTCATAGTGAGATCTGAGCAGTTTACGGACAAAACATTATGAGTGATGGAATGGTGAGAAAGTGGGTGATAGCATTTAAAGATGGTCGCACAAATGTGCATAATGAACAATGGAGTGGGCGTCCTTCGGTCGTTAATGAAAGTTTGGTGCAGAAAGTGGACAATAATGTGAGAGAAAACAGACGCTTTACGATTTCCTCCTTGTGTGATGACTTTCCTAATGTTTCTCGTAGTGTTTTGTATGGCATTGTGACCAAGCACTTGAATTACGGAAAATTGTCACGTTGGGTACCGAAAATGTTAACCGATGTGCACAAATCCAAACGTTTAGGCAGTGCATTGACTTTCTTGAGTGGTACCACAACAATGGTGATGGTTTCTTAAGCCAAATTGTTACGGGCGATGAGACATGGGTTGCCTATGTCACACCTGAATCAAAGCAACAGTCTATGGAATGGCGGCATTCAGATTCACCCAACAAAGTGAAGATCTAGCAAACGATTTCTGCCCAGAAAATCATGTGCACAGTTTTTTGGGACAGAAAAGGAGTATTGCTCGTGGAATTTCTGCCTCGTAATGAGACAATCAATGCAGCAGCTTATTGTGAGACATTGAACAATCTGTGCTGTTCAATCCAGAACAAAAGACATGGAAAGTTGAGCAAGGGCATTGTTTTGCTGCATGACAATGCCCGTCCACATGTGGCTAATCAGACCTAAGATCTCATCACATCTTTTCAATGGGAAACTCTAGATCATCCTCCGTACAGCCCTGATCTGGTGCCCAGTGATTACCATCTGTCCCTGCACTTGAAGAAACACCTGGGCGGTCAGCGTCTTGAAGACAATAACAAAGTCAAAACAGTTGTGATGCAGTGTTAACAAGTCAGGTGGCAGACTTCTATGAGGAGGGTTTTCAAAACCTGGTACTACGTTATGACAAGTGCCTCAATATTGAAGTGAATTATGTAGAAAAGTAAAGTAAGGTACAGGCTTTCACGTAAAAATAAAATTATTGAGATATATTTGCATGTCTTTTTTTAATTTCAAAATGATACTTACTTAAAAACCATGCCTCGTATTTCTCCAGTTTTCATAGAGAACAATCATTCTGAGGCATACAGTCCTTCTGGTTTGATTACTGTGTTGTACTGTTTGATTTTAGTTTTCCTTGATAGATTCTTCTTATTGTATGTATCTTTAGTCAATTGGTAGCTAGTTTTAGTTTTCTTGCTCTTGATATATTTGCTTCCTTATCAAGCCCATTAATCTGAATTACTTCACCTAGACATTAAAATTTATTGACCTTGTTAATTTTTCCGTACTCTGTGTTTACTACTGTGGGTGAATCCCTAATATTGGTCATGAATTTAGTCTTCTCAAAAGAGATCTCCAGTCCAACTTTTCTTGCTATATCTTTTAGAATGTTGATTCGTTTGAGTGTGGTTTCTATACTTTCAAAAAGAACCGCTATGTCATCAGCGAAGGCCAAACAGTTTATCCCAATCCCTTTATGCTTTGAACCTAATCTTAGCTCATGGTGAATTCCCCTTTCCTTGAGTTTCTCTTCCTATATTCTTATTACCTTCTCCAAAACACAATTGAAAAGAATTGAGGAAAGCCCATCTCTCTGCCTGACACCAGTTTTTATTTTAAATTCCTCTGAGATCTCTCCCATAAATTTCACTTTTGAATTTGTTCCAGCCTGATTATGTTGACCGATTTTGAGTCAACACCAAATTCCTGTAAAATGTTCAGTAATGAGACTTATCTACTGAGTCGTAGGTTTTCTTGAATTCCACATAAACTATAAAATAGTTTTTGTTCTTTGTAACCCTGTCTCATATTACAGTATTCAGATTTAGGATCTGCCTTACACAGGATTGTCCTTTCTGAACCCACCTTGGTATTCTCCAATTTTTTTGTCTATTACTGGTTCAATTCTGTTTTGAAGAGCTTTTGACAGTATCTTATATGTCACTGCTACCAGGGAAATTCCTCTGTAATTGTTCACATCTGTTTTTTCACCATTCTTGTGCAATGGGTATATCAGTGCGTTCTTCGATTCGTCAGGAATTTTTTCTGTTTTGCCAGATTTCCTGCAGTATGTTTGTCAGTTCCTGCCTTGCTTGACTACCTGCCTCTTTCCACAACTCTGCAACAATCAGATCTTCCCCTACAGCTTTATTGATTTTCAGACCTTGGATTATGTCATGGATTTATTTCTCGTCTGGTGGCTCTGTAGGTTTAATGCTTGCATTCTTGAGGTTCTTCACAGATCAGTAATTTTTCAAAATAACGGGCCAAAATTTTACAGTTTTCTTTGTTGTTTAGGCCCATCCATTTTCATCTTTAAAGAAAAGATTTGGTGGTTGATACTTTGTTATTTCCTCTTTGAACATTTTATAAAAGTTCCTTGTATTACATTTAGTGAAATCTTCATTAATTTGTATGAGTCTACTTTTTTCATGCTTCCTCTTGACGTTTCTTATAGTTATAGAAGTTTGTTTTCGGATTGTGTCGAAAGTTTGGAAATACTCATCAGTTTTATGGGAGTGCCATCTTTTCCAAGCTATCACTCTCTCATTTATGGCCACTTCTGATTCTTCATTCCACCATCTATGCTTCTTTCTTTTCATAGAACATACTTCGCGGTAGTTATCTAATCATGTCATTTCTCCTTTTTTAAATAAAGATTATACAATGCATATTTTAGTCAATTTGGAAGTACACCTTCCACTGAGAATTCATTACAGATGTGGACAGTTAAGTGATTAGTACAATCGGAACAGTTTTTCAGTAATTTACCTGAAATGTTGTCACAGCTATAAGAATATTTTGGTTTTAATTATTTCATGAGTTTATTAACTTCTGAGACTATCACTGGTAAAAATTGCATCCCACCAGTCTGAAGAAACCTTGGGGAACTATATGGAGATTCTTTTTCTATATATAACTGAAGTAATTTGTTTGTTAAATATTTTACAAAGATTTCCCAGTTCACTATGCACAGTGCAATCACTGAGGACTTGACATGCCACCAAGAGTTAAAAACTCATATACAGGGATAACCCCCCCCCCCCCCGCAAAAAAAAAAGGAATTATTTTTTAAAAGCTATATATATATATATTTTAAATAAAACAACCTTTTCCCCTTCAAAATACTCGCCATTACAACTAATACATTTGTCCCACCAGCGGTTCCACTGTTTGAAACATTTTCTATAGTTATTTTAGAAATGGCTGACAGCTCCTCCCCCCCTTTTACTTGACCTCTTCAATAATGTCAAATTGGTGTTCTTTCATGCCCCTCCATGCTTTTTTTTTTTTTTTTTTTTTTTTTTTTAGCAAAAAACTGCTTAACAAGAGCCACCTGTTTTGTAGGTGCACTGTCATGGTGGAAGAACTAGTCTCCTGTCTGCCACAAATCAGTTTTTTTTTGTAGAACACTGTTGCGTAATCTTCTTAAAACTTCCAAATAAAAGGTTTGATTGATGGTGTGATGTGGGGGAACAAACTCTGAATGAACTATGCCCTTGGTATCAAAAAAGCAAATAAGTGTTGTTTTGGTATTTGATTTGACAACATTTTTTTATTTTTATTTTTTATTTTGACGGGGTGACAATGACGTCTTCTATTGGCTTGACTGTTACTTTGTTTCTGGTTGTAACCATAGCCACATGACTCATCACCAGTAATGACCTTTGACAGAAAATCTAGATCAATTTCAAACTGTTGCTTCAAAGCATGACAAATTTCAACTTGACATTCTTTTTGACTGTCAGCCAGAACCCGAGGAACAAACTTGACCGCAACCCTTTTCATTCCAAAATCATCAGTTAAGGTTCATAGAACCAAGATCCAAGATAACCCACTAATCTCTGACAGTTGATCAATTGTCTGTTGACAGTCTGAGAGCACAAGCTCTCGAATTTTTTCAACATTTTCGTCGATTTGGGCAGTTGATGGACATCCAGAACAAGGTTTGTCGTCAATTGACATGTCACCAGAGAAACCACTCGCACTTGAGTTTCTCCCATAATGTCATCTTTGAATGATGTTTTCAACATTAAAACAGTTTGAGCAGCATTTTTAATGAGTAGAAAACAAAATTTCACAACTGTACATTGTTCACATAAACTTGCCACCATCAAATTGAAACAATAAAAAAACAGCCCTAGCAAAAACAATCACTGCAGATTAACAGAACCAATCAGGTTTGACAACACAGGTGGCACTGACTGTCAATGATTTGTGCTCTAAACACTTAGCGGCAGAAACACGTATTACACGAGCTCTGCCCATGGCAAAGTTATTCCAGTTATTTTTGGTTACCCCCTCATATTGCTCTAGCAAAGGAAGCAATTAATAGAAAGAGGAGACTATTAATTGTAAAAGTGAATAAAGCCTAAAGATAATACTTGGAAAATGTTTCATACGAAGTGTGGCACTTTATGGGGCAGAGAAATGGACACTGAGATGAGGGGATGAAACACAGATAGAAGTATTTGAGACACAGATGCGAAGGAGAATGGAGAATATAAGATGGACATATTAGGTGAGTAATGATGAAGTGCTGGAAATTCTTGATGAGAGGAGGAAACTACTGCAAGTCATAAAAGATAGAAAAAAAAACGTTGATGGGATACTTCTTGAGATGGCAGTGCTTGTTAACAAACACCTTGGAAGGACTAATTTGTACGAGGAAAGTGAGAGGTAGGAGGTAAAGATAATAGATAACAACTAGGAAATGCAAACTACATTCACATTGTTAAACAACTGTAAGCACCACAGAATTTGTTAAATTCTAAATCTCATCGCTACAGGATATGGGGGACGGCAATCATACAGAAGCCAATACTGCAGCTTATAGCCTAACACAGGGGGATTTAAAATCTGAAAACTGATTCAACATGTAATAATAGCCTTAAACAGACCTTCAGTGGTAAATAGTAAACTTCAAACTCATCTAAATCATTGTAATCCTCAAGAATACAGCTTGTGAGCACTTAAATTTTGTTTCAAGATGACTACACCATTTAACAACACTTTTGATGTGGTAAAAAACATTTATAATAATAATCAAATAGGAAAAACTAAAATTTTTACGTAAATAACACATAATCTATAGTCTCAGGCAGTTTAAAAATAAGAAAACATTTAGTTACATAAACCAGCACTTTTAAACATTAATTACAGCATATTTAAAGCATTTGTGGTATTGAATGACAAGTTTATTACAACTTAAATCATTTCTGAACACCATGATAAACTTTTTGAGTAGTTCTGTACAGTAAATTAAGTCTGGAAAGATTTTCTAAAAATTATTGCTTCTCATTTTGCATGTTGCCGGCTTATATAAATTATCACGGCCAAATTAATCGATGTCAGGGCCTAAAATTATTTTCAAATGATGTATTAGATACCTAGGAATATTATGTCCTAAACCATTTTACAAGATAGGCCTTAATTTCAAAGCTATTCACAATAAACCTTTTTTTTTTAAAATTTGAATTTTCAAAATGAAGGCTAACCGGGAACTTTTTCTACGTACTGATACACTTGTAGAACAGTGACATCAGAGCTTTTATGCAGCAAACAGGTGAAAATTAATTACAGCTAAACCATTAAGTTTATGAGAAAAATGAAAGGGAGGAAAGTTGTTTATAACATTTGTCTCTAAATAATATTAAATTTTGGAAATCCTACAGTACGTATCTAGGATGCACTATATTCTGGGTGACACGTGACTTGGAAGATTTGCTTATGGCAAATAGGGCCTTCTGAGGCTCTTTTCGTCAGTTACCGCTGGAAAGTCGTGAGGTTTGGGCCTGTAGTTCTCGGGAGCAAGAAATCACAGTTAGTACTCCTGTGAAGTCCAATCATATGCTTTGGAGTGGCACCCATCAAGGATTTTTTTGGAAACAGTGCGGCTCGGTCGGAACAATGACTACGTAATGTAAAGTTTTTCAGGGGTTTTATTCTGTCTGCCTCTTACGTTTCACAACTGGAAATCTTTTTAAATGAATATCTGATTGTCAAATCAACTGTTTTGTGAACTTTTTGTGTTTTATATCAGAATATAGTAATGGTGGAACTTTACAGGTGATTTTATTTTCATAGTTTAAACTGAACCCTTTTCTCTCTGAAGGTTAAAACAGTATAGAGAGTGGCAACCATGTTAATCTGCAGTTGATTTAATTTCCAATGGTGTATTCACGATCTAAAAGTTTTGAACAGTTGGAACTTTGTTTTTAATTTTGAAGAAATCTATTAGGAGGCGCAAGTTGTTAGTTAAGGAGATCTAGGCTTACTGTACCCCGGGTATATCCTCGACCCTTACACAATCTGTCACTTGGGGTGAGTGAAGATATTTGATTAAACTGTGACCGTTGTTGATAAAAGTTCTTGACTGGTTTGTAACCCTCAAACAATTGTAAAAGATGAAAATAATTCCACTACTCTTGTTGGAATGCTGAGCTTGGAAATCACATCCTACATCTTTGAAAAATTTTTGTAAATCATCATTGCTGGCTGAGGTTGAGTTTCTATTTTCCATGGTTGAACATTCCAATGCACTTGACACAAGGGCTGCACAAGAACAACTGCTGGTCAAGAAAATAGAGATGGGCAGAATTTAAAGGTTTTTCCTAAGGTTAAACAATCTTCTTTTCCTTATTTTTATTCAGATCTTCCTAAAATTTTGACATGTTATAGACCATTTTATTTGGAACATTTTATGTCATATTAATTTTTCCTAAAACCTGTTAATTCAATGTTATTAAATTTTAGCAATTTACATTTAACTTTTCAAATACTCTGTCCCCCTCAAAGGTTTTTATATCAACAGTTTTCTTAAAATTTTTCTCTTTTATTTAGTGTATGTTTCTATTTCCTCACTCTTGTAATTTTTGTGAAATCTTTCATTAACAGAAACTGTGTGTTACTTTTATTCCTACATGATGTGAAGCTAAGTTTAACAATTCAATATCTCACTAACTTCTTTTCGTTTTTAAGTGGGATTGACACTTATATCTTAGAAAAAAACTGCTGTATTTTCTGATAGCTCATTTATTTTTCAAAAATCCTTCAAAACTTTTAATTTCTATCCTTGATTTCATCTTTTGGACAGTGGAACTTGAAACGTCTAACAATCAAAATACTAAAATCTTACATTTCCCCTATACATTTTAAACTTTTCGCCAAAACATTACTATATCATTGTTTTCTGAATTTTCCTCCATTTACTGAACTATTTTGCACTTCAAACACTTTTATTCAAAATGTTCATTTTCCTTACCGTAATAAAACATACTTTAGTTATAGACTCAAATTTTGCTGCCTACGCTGACAACATACTGTGATATTAAAATTTGAAATAACTCTTTTAATTAACTGATAATTTTTAATCTATTACTCCTCCCCCCCCCCAATATGTGTCATTTGACCACATAGTGAAATAGAACTTAAAATTGATATATCTCTCTTAATAAAATTTTTATCCTTTACAAACCAAACATGAAAATGTTTCTTTTAATGAGTACTATCAGTAAAAATTAATGTGGAAGGATTTAATAACATTCCACATTTTGACTTTTAGATTTTTCTGTTTCTTTACAATGTCAGTTTATTTTTGAGTTGCAAGTTGGTTTATTATTAAGGTTTAGTTCATATTATTTACCTTTTGCATTATATACTTCGAAATATCCTTCTTTAATGGGTTCTGAGGTACTTATTAATTCTTAACAACATGTAGATGAGGGTAGAAAACAGGAGCTCACGGAGAACAGCCATGCGAAAACCTGCTTTAGGGCAGAACACTGATATGATGACTAGGCACAAAATCAATTTTTTCATATTTTTATATGTTTTCAGTGATTTACAAATTTTCCTATATCACGTTTCATTAGATTTTATATAGTTTTCATATTATTACTGGAATTCTCTACGAATTTAGTAATATGAATTTACCATAAAACATTATGTATGTATGTATACTGAGGATATGATCTGTTGCTTCATTGTGTTTCTCATGTTATCTATATTTAACATGAAATCTTGTGGCTTCCTTTGATGCTGTCGCCAAGGTGGTGTCCATCCATTTCTATATCACAGCCATGTTATTCCAGAGCCTTGATAAATCACAATTATTATTATGTTGGTTTTTTTTTAACTCTTAATTAATTTAATTTAATTTAATTGCAATGGAGCACAGGCTCCGGTGGCAATTTCCCTACACAGCTATCTTCCCCCTATCCTGCACCCACCTACATTTGCCCTCTACAAATTTTTTCTTTAAATTCCTTCAAAGTTTTCGGTAAATTATTCATCGTTTCTCTTGGTAACTCATTCCAATCCCTGACACCCTTACCTAAAAAAGAGAATCTTCCTACACCCTTGTGCCTGAAATCGAGTGCCAGCTTGTGGTCATGGTCATCTTTTCCCTTCCATGCACTACTTTTCATACCTACTGCAATATCTTTCCATGCCTCATCACCAGTATATGCCCTGTACACTCCCATGACCCTCCTCATCCTCCTCCTGTCTTGCAATGAATCCCATTCCAGCTCCTTTATCATATCCGTCACTGATTGCATTCTGCGATAATTTCCAGAAACAAATCTAGCAGCCCTTCTTTGCACCCTCTCCAACTCCTGTATTTGATACGTAAAATGAGGGTCCCATACTACACTACCATATTCGAGCAATGGTCTGACCAAAGTTTTGTAACCCAATTCCTTGACTTCTCTCGTACATCCCCTCATAACTCTCTCCAACAAGTGCAGAACTCTGAAACCTTTTCCTACCACCTGTCCTATGTGTCCTGCCCAGTTAAGTTTGTTATCAAAAGTAATTCCAAGATATTTGCATTTCAAGTCTTCAGCAAGCAATTCTTTCCCCACCTTATATTCATAATTAACCTTTTGTTTTTTATTTGTGTATCTAATAAGCTGACTCTTCTTTGCATTTATCTTCATTCCATGTTTACTAACCCAATTAGATATCCTGTCCAGATCACCCTGCAACTGTTTACAATCCTCTATCGTTTTGATTCTTTTATACAGCATTATGTCATCTGCAAACAATCTAATTTCAGATAGTAAACAGGCAACACAATTATTCATTAGAATAATGAATAGCAATGGTCCCAATACGCTACCCTGTGGCACACCCATTTTTACTTCCACTTCTTTTGATACTACATTTCCTACCCTAACTTTCTGTTTTCTACCTTTTAAAAATTCTTCTACCCAGCAAATCACTTTCTTATCCACTCCAATGGTTTTTACCTTATTTACTACCATTTTATGGCTTACTCTGTCAAACGCCTTAGACAGATCTAGTGCTACACTATCAATTTGGCCTCCCTTGTCCATTTCATCTGAAATATCTTGCATATATCCCACCAACTGAGATTCGCATGAATATCCTTGCCTGAAACCATGTTGCCTGCTTGAAAACCAATTACGTTCCTCACATATATTTCTGATGTGGTTGCATATCAATCTTTCCATTAATTTACCTACCACTGATGTCAAACTGATTGGCCTGTAATTCTCAACTCTATTTCTCACCCCTCCCTTATGTACCGGTACTACTATTGCACTTTTCCAGTCCTGTGGTAAGCAGCAAGTGTCTAGACTCAATTTAAATAATATTTCAAGATAAGGTACAATGTCACATCCGGCTATCTTTAAGATATCTGTAGTAATATTATCTTCACCAGCCCCTTTATGTTTTTTCAGCTTTCTTATTTCCTTATTTCCTTC